>JARJCV010000735.1:0-14386 GCA_029281435.1 Mycena haematopus
AAGAGGCGGGTAAATCTCCTGCATCCTCCCCGTATGCGTCCAGGGAGAGATCCCCATCGCCAACGTGGGGGAACTCCGGGTCTTGGACCCCCTCCAGGACACCGTCCACGGCCGTGCTCACGGGGAGCGGGGCAGCGCATCGACGAACAGCAACGTCCGTTTCGGGTGCGGGTAGGGGGTAATCGCACCGGTTGGTGCGTTCGCGCGAGGAGCTTGGAGAGATAGAGGCTTGACGCGCGCCTGCCGCGAAAGCGCGTCCACTACCATCGACGGCTGCGGAGGGTTCGAGCGTGACGGCGGGGTGTGGAACCGGTGGGCTGGGGCGCGTTCGGGTGTCGGAACGCGTGTCGGTGCTCACACCTGCCACGACCGCGCTCACGGGGAGCGGGGCAGCGCGTCGACGACCAGCGACGGCCGCGGCGGGTGCGAGCATGACGGGCAGACGGGAATCGGCGGAGCTGGAGCGCGTTCGGGCGTCGGAACGCGTGTCGGTGCTTACGCTTACCCCGGCCGCGTTCACGGGAAGTGGGGTAACGCGTCGAAGAATAGCAATGGGAGCGGCGGGTGCGAGCATGACGGGCAGACGGGGATCGGCGGAGCTGGAAGGCGTTCGGGCGTCGGGACGCGCGTTAGTGCTCACACTTACCCAGGCCGCGTTCACGGGCAATAGGGTAACGCGTCGAAGAATGACCATGGGAGCAGTGGGTGCGAGCATAACGGGCAGACGGGAATCGGCGGAGCTGGAGGGCATTTGGATGCTGGTATGGGCACCGACGCGTACGCCTGCCGCGACCGCGCTCACGGGGAGCGGGGCAGCGCGTCGACGACCAGCGACGGCCGCGGCGGGTGCGAGTTCGGTGGGCTTGACAGTCTCCTTGTCTGAGTTCATCGGTTTGGGGTTCGGGCTTGTGGGGTGTGGTGGCAGCAGGGGAAAGACGGTTATGCTTTGTTCTCATCACGAGATCGTTTCCTTTGTGTACACAAAACCACGTGATTGATCGGAGTGTTGGTGCCGGCGTCCGAACAAAGCCGAAACGCGAGGCGTCCACGCCGCGCGTCACTGATCTTTGCGCATTCCGCATCCGCTGTCTGTCCATGGTAGCCTTTGCTCTGCAGAACGCACTCCCTTGCAACCTCAACTTCTGAGTGGACCGAATACTTTTCTTGCTCAATATCAAGCACGTCTTGGCCCATTTCCGTGTCCTCGGAATATTGACTCTCGGCGCTCGCAGTTTGGCTATCACGACCGTCCGGCGACGCATTCATCTTCAATTCGTCCACACGTCCTTGCTCTCTTCTCTCAGCCTTTGCGTGTTTATCCCGGCGGTTCGAGATCTTCCGTGATTGCTGATGGGCAGCTTCCGTTCGCTCCAGCATCTTCTTCTGCTTCTTGGTCAACAATGGTTTATGAATTCGTGCCTTCCGTATAAATTTTTCACTGGCCTCGGCTCGCATCTCGTCCTTCATGCAATTCATCAAGAAAGCCTCTGCATGTCCTGAATTCTGGAGTCGAATATCGGGTACAGATTCCCACATCTGCGGCTGCTGTGGCCGTGTCCATACCGGGCGTAATTCATCCTGAACCATTTCGAGTTTGTGGAATATCTTACGCTGCGAAGCCTTAAGACATCGAATGTGTTTCGGAGGTCTTGGGGACTTCACGTCCATGCGATGCCGGAACATGTTCATCTCCGGATTAATTTCTTCATTCTGGATGCTGATGTGCTGCAGACGTCGCTGAGCAGTCCAAATTGCTTCACGAGTGTCACCGACTCCGCTCCCATCACTGCCGTCTCCGTCAACCGGGATAATACGTCTGGGGAATTCTTTCCGCACAAATTTTCTGCGTCTCTAATGGAATTCGTGAGTCTGCTGATCTCTGCGACCACAGCCTCCACCTCGCCGTTCAATTTCCAACCAGTGCATGCCATTACTGAATCGTCGTCACTGCGCTCGTCGGCCGGCGTTACCAGTCCATCACCCGAATTTGTGGAAATCCTTCCGGCTCCATGCTGGTGTTGTGCATGGTGCGGTGCTCTCTTCGTGATCTACTCTGTTCTTGGTCGTCCTGAACTCCGTCTGGTGCTATCGAGCTACGAATTCGAGTCTCCTCAATGTCTCGCATGTGCTGGGTGAGTGCGTCCATTGTTGTGAACGCGGTCTCGGTCTTCTCGTTGACATCTCCGTTCCGGTCTGACATTCCCGTCCGCAAATCCTCCTTGCACGCCACCCGAAATCAGTTCGAAGACCGCAACAGTGTCGTTCCGAGCGGGGCCTTGTCGTGCTCGCAATGTGAAGCGCTCTGCGCCCTCTCGAATTGGGTCCGTCGCCGTTGGACTCCGAATCGGGATTTCTGTGCGCGCATTTTCCGTCGGAAGGCCGTGTTGTTGCAGAAGGTACAAGACATCTGTTGCGGCAATCGTTTCCGCAATCTCAACAAGATTTTGCAGCGGTATTGAATCTTCGTTCCACTGAACATCTCCATTCTTCGTCTGCAATTCGACGCCTGGCTGCCGCAACAAAACTCTCGCAATCTCCCGCTCTTCAACAGCTTCTTCACCATTGAGCTACACCGAATTCCAAATCGTCGGAGCCTGGCCCTCTCATTTTGTTTAATTCCATTCAACTAAGCTTTTCCAGGTCTGCGAGCGATCCCAACTCGCCCGCGCTGGTCTCGGGGTATAAAAGCAGGATCTCTTTCGGGAAATCTTCGTATGAATGTGTCGCGTTGTACGTCTGCAGTCCTAACCGCAGTAATCGCATGCTGATAGGCAGATAGCTTGTCGTCAGCGCTGTTCGCTCCCGGCTGTTCCCAACATGCCCGAGTTCGATAATCTGATCCACATTCTCCAGGAAATCAAGAAGATCATCGACGTTCTCGGCGGTGAACTTCGGCGCGTCTTTCTCCCAAGGGCGCGGAATGCGGAATGGTGCAGTCTTTGTGTGTTGTGGGGTTTCCGCCCTAACGTTGTCGTGTTGTATATGTTTTCCTCCATAGCCATAAATAATACGAGCGGCATGACGAGCACCGCTGAATCAAGGACATCGGTCTCCTCGTAGATGTGTCAAAAGACTTTCTGGTCAAAGGATTTGTTCATGGGTTCTTGGTGTATAGAATCACGGGCCGTGGGCCATTCGTGCCAATGAGGGCACGGAAGCGGGGGTTTGTCGGGCAAACGCAGACCTAATTATTATTGTCCGAAAAATGTTGCAGCCCACGGGCTATCATTTGGGCTTACCGCGATCGATGGTAAGCCTTCATTGGTGTCAGGTCAACTGACAACTGAGATAGACTGAAGAAACGAACCGGAGCATGACTTTTAACATGTGAACTTTCGCTGGTACGGTGTAGGCTCGGAACCCATTTCGGAATACTGAAGCGGAAATCGTGAGGACCGCAGGTTTCAAAACAAAGGACTGCTACTGGCCGTAAAGTGCCGCTTCTTTTAGCGAACCTCCCTCATTACCCGACATTATGCGGGGTGCATTTGTTCGATTTCGAGCAGCGGTGCTGTGCATCGCATAGGAGGGTCGCGGGTCCAGTCGGAGGCACAGTTGGTGTTGTGGATGGGGACTGTGACGCCGCTGATTTGAACACATCATGGACAAATTGTGGCTGTGTAGGGTAACCTCCCCTTACCAATCCATCAATGTGGCAGTGCTGTTTTTGCCTCGTACCACCATGCTCCTCACCGAAACCAATGTCTTTCGTAACACATACTGGACTTCGGAGCCCTTGGCCACCGGGACTTGGCCCGACTTGCCCTCCGAAGCCCTTGGCTCTGATCTGTCTTTATTCGTCGCTGCGATGCACCACCTGGACAACTTGGCGTGCCCAGAGGCGGACGATGGCACGACCGACCTGGACGTTTACGAAGTCCGGCACCACTTGGGTCTGGAAGTGCCTCCCGAGATCACTCAGTCCTTTGGGGACACCTTGACGAACTATACCACCGCAAAGGAGCTGGTTTGGATCTACCTGATCCACTTCAAAGTCCTGGACCTTCTCTTGACTCCGGCGCGTCCACGGACAAATCCCCGCACTTTCGAAATATCAGCTTGTCCAAGGATCGGAGGTAGCGCGCACAAGGTGAGTGGCGGCAGGGTATTGACCGAATTTCCTTGATTTTTCTTTTCGCAGCTCCTGACCAAGCTAGGCAACTGGCCAACGGCTCTGAAGGAGCTGGTTGCCATTCTGGATGCATCTGCCTTGCCCGCTGTCCCCTACTCTTCCGTGCCGCCCCAACCCTTGAATGTCACGCCGGAATCCTTGCCGGCAATTCTGAATTATGACAAATCGAAAGCCCAAGCTCATATGACCGCATCGGAGAACAACATCCAGGCCGCTGCAGCAGGACTGCTGTGGGTGTTGGAGGTAATTGTAGCCCGTCTCCTCTTGTTGTCGGAAGTTTACTCTTCGCAGCTTGGTTCTAACCCAGTCCCGGTGATTCGAAACGGCGGTTTGACTCTGGTGCCATTCGGTGCGATACAAGACCGTTACAAAGCAGCCGCGTTTGTCAATTTATAAGCGTATAGATGTATATATTAACGTTGTTTCACTAGCACCCTGTCAGCCGAAGACAGCAAGCGACTCGCTGCCCTGGGCCAGTGTGGAGGGATGCTGCGTTCACTGTCGTATCTCCTATTCTTCTCCCCCATCGTTCTCATTCTGTCGATGGACCTCTCGCACACTCATATTGATTTCTCAGCCCAGCTGCAGGTACGTGTCTGCGAACCCCCCCGCCATTTTGGCTGACGGAACCTTCTGCAGATACAGCATTATCTGGCGACAACGTCCTGTACAGCTTCAGCCCTCCCCTACGTGGAGCATGGGCTGATCGACATTCTGCGTGATATGGGGGCCCGTGGCCTATCAGCCCATCAGGTGGTACACACTGTAATACCTCCCCTAGTGCCTGGCTTTCAAGGGAAAGTTCCGGTGCTGTGTGGAGGGGACACGAAGAGATTCAAGGGTATGGAGCTCCCGTCTATTTACCTCCCTACTGAGATGAGCACAGACCTCGCCGCGCTCTACAAGACCAAAACCCCGCGGGCAGCAGCTGCCGCCATTGCTCCTCCCAACCCCCCTCCCACTACTGTTGCTGCTGCTGCTGATCCTCCAACTCAGCCGCCGGAGGCCACTGAGGCTGCGTCTGTGATAATCCCGCGGTATTACATTGCGGGGCTCAGAAGTTTGTCTTCGGCAGAGCTGCCTAGTGGTCACATAGCTAGAGCGCTTTCAACGGGCCCCCAGTTTCATACCCCTGCCTTTTTTCCGGATGAAGATAAACCAATGCGGCTCATTTCCGAATTGCCCGAGTTTTCTTTCCCTCCCCCACCTCCATCCATGGGGCGCCAGTTCGGTGAGGACGTATTTTATTCGTGTGACGGCTGAGTCTCACCATTCTTGTCAGGAACTGTGAGTGTATCTGGTCCGTCAGAGAATGGACGTGCGTTTTGTTGTTTTTTTTTCTCTCCCTAACTCGATGACTGACAGAGTACCCCCTAGCCACCAAGTTTGAGGACCGTTCCCGCTCGCGTTCCCGTGAACCCCCGCCATTCTCACCAGCTCGGACGGATAGCGATGTGCGGGATTTGACGTCCACTCCTCCAAGTCTGTGTTCATATTCTGAATTCCTCCCACCTGGCTTACCTTGAATTACAAGCGCCCAAACCATTCTCTTGGACGGAAGAGGATATCGTGGTTTCTGCGCCAGCCAAGCCGCCTGCATCTACTCCGGAGCTGCCCGCTGCCAGCGGTAGCAAGACTGCACCCCAGGGCTCTCTGGAGGGCGAAGCACCGCGAAAAGTAGTGCCTTCTCCCCCGACCCCATCTACGCCGGCGGTTACAAAGCCACCCCCTGCTTCTGCCTCGCCCCCGAATCCCTCCACGCCCGCTGCTGGTACTGCGACTCCATCCACATCTGCACCGGACAAACCGGAGGAAGAATCAGCCTCCTCCGGTTCTGTTCCGGAAGAACAGTCAAAAACCGCTACTGTGCCCGCTACTGGCGGTAAGAAGACACCATCTCCCTCGAATCCGTCTGTTGTGACAGCCCCCACCACTCTGCAAGATGAACCGCCCGCATCTTCAGCGCCCAATCCCAATCCACCTGCCAATGCCGGTCTGGAGACCCCCCCAACTTCTGCGCCAGCCAAGCCGCCTGCATCTACTCCGGAGCTGCCCGCTGCCAGCGGTAGCAAGACTGCACCCCAGGGCTCTCTGGAGGGCGAGGCACCGCGAAAAGCAGCGCCTTCTCCCCCGACTCCATCTACGCCGGCGGTTACAAAGCCACCCCCTGCTTCTGCCTCGGAAAATCCACGGGAATCCACACCCCCAAATCCCTCCACGACTGCCACCGCTACAAAGGATCCGCCTGTGTCTGCACCAGGCAAACCGCAGGCATCTACGCCCCCGAATCCCTCTACGCCCGCTGCCGGTACTGAGACTCCATCCACATCTGCACCGGACAAACCGGAGGAAGAATCAGCCTCCTCCGGTTCTGTTCCGGAAGAACAGTCAAAAACCGCTACTGTGCCCGCTACTGGCGGTAAGAAGACACCATTGGCGAAAGGTAGGTCATATTTATGCACAGTGGACCTGCATTTTGATAATTTGTCAGGCTCTGCTTCGAATGGCGACGATATGGATATAGATGCGCCGGACATTGTCACTGAACAATTCGTTCGGCGGAGCACTCGCGTGAGGAATCCTCCTCCTCCCCCCTGGTGGTCTCGGATCTTAAGCGCAAAACTGGGCCACGGGGAGGGAGCGCTCCCTCAAAAAAGAAAACCAAAGTCGATGAGGTTGGTAGTATTTGCATTTTCCGATGCAGTTCTTCATTCTGCAATTGTAGGATGATGATGGGATAACAGAGGAAGCAGCCGAGTCGGAGGAAGAGCTCAGCCCTTTACCGGAGGAAGAGAATGTATGTGTCCCGTGACAAACTAAACTGTTTAGCGTTCTTACGCTTTAACCAGGTACGCTACCTGGCGGACATTGATTGGTCCACCATCAAGGTTAGCTCGAGTCCTTGTTTGAGACTTGACTGACAAACCGCTGTCCAGAAACATTCTGAATCGATCTACGTCACTGGGCAGCAACCCGACGGTAAATTGACTAAGTTTGAATACACTGGCCATGAGCAATCGGTGAGTAGATCTTCACCTAGGTCTTGCATCTTGCTGATTCAATGTTGCAGTGGGAGACCGAATACCGGATCATAGAAGAGGTCAACAAATCAATTGAACTGCGAAAGTTGGGGGAGAAGTATGACCCGAGCCTCGAATACTTCTTTTTGGAAGACCTGTTCCCTGAACCAAACCCCTTGTTGCTCGCAGCTTGGGAACGGGGGTGTGATTTGTATATTGCCGGCGCAGTCCCTGGGCCTGTCATCGAGGATATGGTCGAGTTCCGTCAAAGACTCACCATCGAACATAGGCTGGACCAACTGTTTGACATACAAGGTATTGCTACCTCCACACAGAGTGCCCCGGGCTCACTTGATATAGTCCAAGGCAAGCGACGTTTTGCCGGGGATGATCCAGACGCTCAGATTGACTATACTGAGTCGATCTACTTTGGTACTTTGGAGGAAATGCTTAGACATGCAGAGGATCCCGATGGGCCTGTGCTCAATGCACTCAAGCTTCCGGCGGGAAATTTTCCGGCCAACAACCCATTATGGGGGAGGTAAGTTGTTTCGTCCGCCTCCATACTTAATATCCAATGCTAACCCTGACTCAGCGGATTTGACCTTGAGCAGGTTGCATACGTCCAGACCAGCAATCTGGACGGATTGCCCGAGATCCACCCTCCATATCGAGAACTATCCTTCAAGCTCGCTAGCGTGAGGAACGCATTTTCTCCCTGGCACATCGATGTCGCAGCTACGTGGATCTTCAATTGTGGGTTCGGATGGAAGGACTGGCTTCGTGGCATCCCAAGGGAGGGTCCTGACGATATGCAGACCTCACGGTCATATGAGTCCTTCGAGCCTGACCAAACGCCGAATACCCACAGATATGAAGCGACAGCTCTCCCACCCAGCGGAGGTGTTTTGTATGTTTCGATATTGTGCTCTTCATTCTGACAGTTCTAACAAACCGCAGGATTCAACAGCCCGGTCGCAGGCACGCCGTCATTGGGACGGGTAGTGAAGCAGCCACCATGACAATGGGGGGGTATTTTTTCTCTGCTGCCCGTATCCGGCCTGCTATGGGGGTAACACTGAACTGCGCAATGCTCCCGCACCAACTCACCAACGCGGACCATGTCGGGCTGTGGCAAATCTACATACGCATTGCGTACTTTTGGTTGCATACCACATCCAGTGAGTTTCTGCATCCCTGGAAAGAACGCGGTTCTAACACCCACCAGAGCGCCCACAGGATCATGAAGCCCTTTCCCTGTATCTGCCAAATCTCAGCTCCGCGCATGGCTGGTTGGACATTGTGTACCTCGTTTGCCTGATCATTTTACTGCCTTGTCTGGACAATCGGGTATATGGGGGAACAGGGACGCCCGAACAAGAGGAGAAGGAAGCCGGTCTGCTTCTCGAAAAGTACGTGGTCTGGCGAAAGTGGGTTTCTAGGGTCTATACGTGCACGCGCAAGTCGGGTGAGACTGTGCGCTGGGAGTCCGAAATTTTCTCCGTATGTCCGTCACTCCTTTGGGACTGCACAGTTTACAATTTTGTCAGGACTGCTTGGTGAATATGGCGGTGGTACTCTACCAATTTCATCAGCGCACCATGGACACGGAACCCCAGGCCGCCATTTTCGAACACTTCACCCTCGATAATTTCCATGACAACCTCCGATCCGCGCTGGCTTCATATTCCCAATCTGTTCTCAAGTCTGTGGAGAAAAGCATCCTTGGTAGTGAGCGGATTGATTTCTTCTTGTATACCGGGGACGAGTTCACAGTCACGCTTAAATGAAGACATATTTGTAACTTGGCAATATACAATGACTGGCCGTTTATACGACACTGCTATTAACTTGCGAATTTCGGAGCACGCTTCAAATCTTTCCGGGGCCCCCGGAAAGTCATTGTCTTGTGGAATTGTTAGTCCGAGATGTGCTCTGTTGTAAAGTCGGGCGAGGTGTGTTGCGAATTGCCGCAGATCTTTGCGGGGGCCCCGGAAAGTCACTGTGTTGTGGAATTGTTAGTCCGGGATGTGCTGTAAAGTCTGGTGACATGTGACTGTCACGGTGTCAGTGGCGGTTGCTTCTGACCATGTCCTACGCCCTGTGACCGGGCACGGTTGTGGCGACCATGACCCGCTGTCTGGGCGTAGGAGGTGGTGGGGAGTGGACCGTCGCTGGAAGGGGTGCGGGCAGGGACGTCCGGGCGTTGTTGACGTATGAGCAAAAGCGAAAATGTGACGAGAGCCTCGTTGTTCTGTGCTGCACCTCCCAGGCCCTGCAGGCGGGATGGTCAGGCAGTGCAGCAACGCGCGGGCGATGTGACGATTCGCAGCAACGCGCGGGCGAACGAGAACGAGGCCAAGACCGACTCCGCGCAGGACGAGGAATGTCAGCGGCGAAGTCGGAGTCGAGGGTGACGGGGACGGGACGGAGAAGACGGCTTCATGGGCGCGGGCGGCGAGGTGGGGGATATTGATATTGAGGACGATTGGCTCGATCGGGTGCGATTCCGACGTCGCGGCGAGCGTATGGTGTGGCCGCGGGCGGCTGCGGGTGGGGGGCAGCGGATGCACACGGCGCACGTGCGCCATGGTTGGTGGATGCAGAGCGGGGGCGTGCGCGGGATCCTCACCAAGGACTGGGAGTGCGCGTTCGTGCGCGTTCGCCCCTCCCCAACGTCCGCCTTTTTGTTATCCATTTCCTAAGCCTCTAATCTTCTCTTTCATCGCGTTCAAACTCGAGTGATGCGCATTCCTTTCCGTCCTTTGCGTGTATATCTCATATTCCCCTTCTTTTCTTCCGCTTCTTTTCTTTTCTATAGTACATAGTTTGTTCATTGAGATTCACGCTACATACCTGGCCCTGGTACTGCATGTACTACCCATATACAATCGTTGATGCCCGGCAATTGTATATTCTATATCGTGTCTTGTCGATTGTATTTCTGTATTGTGCCTTGGTTTCATTACATATTCTTCTGGCGAATCTCACGGGCTGGACTTTGAAGTGATAGGTGCAGGGCTGCTAGAACTCTTGTCCTCCAGATTGCGTATCCACCATTCGGGAGTGATTCGGCACTGTCTGAATCCGGAAGCTTGTTCGGGCTTGGCTGCAACGTCGACGTGTGCTGCTTTGCCAGACGACCAACTCGTTTCCAGCTATAGCCATTTGGGGCTCCCGCTGCTCTTTGTTTTCGCCCGACGGCCAGTCGTCCAATTCCTTCCCCCAAACGAGTTGCCGCGATCGCGCCACCGGCCCGCCTTTCGGCGTTTCATTTCTGGGTCATTCATCTTTGTATCAAATTTCGCTCCCTGGGTGATACTAGTGTTAGTCCGCTGGTGGCTCCTGCCATGAGGGCCCAGCACTGGCTGAATTCTTGCGCTGCTGCCGTGCCGGGCCGTGTACAAATGTCTAGCTGTGCGGCCGAAATGGGGGGCGAGTTAACGCTGGTGAGTTTGTCTAGTGACTCGGATGCGGGCTCGGACAGCGACGGTCCATCTGCGTACCCTAACCATCTCACTCCATCGACGATTTGGACTTGCGAAATGAGTGAGCTGCTCGGCTCGCACGACACACACTGCCTAATTGCTTGCTCTGCTGCTGCGATCTCGGTCTCGGCCCTGCACACCTAGTTCCGCGACCGATCTTCTCGTCCGGTGTGCTGCTCTTCCCTTGCACAGCTCGGAGGCGTACGTTACCTCGGTACTCACATCCGGTTTTCATACATACAGCGTCTTTCGTTCTCCATTTGTTCCTCTGGGCCAGGGACGAGATCAAAATGCGCACACACACAACTCGAACCCCGAATCTGCCCAATTCCTATGCTGTTCCTGGATCTCGGCGCTCCGGCAAAATTGAATGAATCAGTCGCCGAGGCTGCTTTTTCTTGTCAATGGTTACTGCGCTTTCTGTGAGTGACTTGGGTCATGGGTAATCCTGGAAAATCCGCGCGTACTTTCATCTTTCTCCGACGACCGCCTGGCGGCTTCATATCTCACTCGTCCAGTGGAGTCGGTCTTTCAATATCCCGCGCTCGATTCGGATGGTCATTCCGAGTCGATTTGATTCAGATAGCGTCCCAGCGCTGGCGTCTTGGTTCGCCTAGTATCTGCGCCTTGGACTGGACCTGACTTTCAAGCTTGTATTGCTCTGCCGTTCAGATTTCTCCGGTGATACCGGGAAGAAATTGATGAAAACTCGATACAAAGCCAAAAGTACATGGTGAGATATGTTTGCACTCATTCAATCAGATTCTTACTCGGCCTTTTTCTTCGCCACATTTCTTGCCCTCCGCTGCTGGTTCCTCTCCCTCTCCTTCTCAGCTTTTTCGGCACGGCGTCTTTCAATGTCCTGCTGTTCTTCCTTCGTGGGCGGTGCAGTGGGAGGGGCAATGGCAGATATGAGCACCTGGTGCGCTGTGGATGCGCTGTGTCCAGCGCAGCTGTTGCAGGGACAAGGGCCTTTCCAAAAATTCTTGCCGTAGTCGCAAAACAGTTCTTCGCCGGGCTGGATATCTCGCAAGGCAGCCACGACCATTGCTCGGCGGTTTGTTACCTCGATATACTGAGGGAGGTTAGAGGTGACCGTTAATAATTTACTGGCACAGACCTGGACATTCGGTTTACAGTCATGATTTACCATTCGGATTGGGCCCCAGAAAACATGAGGGGTGTGGTGGTGAGGACAGGTTATGGTGGACAACTCCGTGTGACCCTCGACGTAGTCCGGTGTGAATAACCCGATCAGCTCGTAGATGTACTCGCCAGTGGCGAATGTGCGTTGTGCAACGGCCCCGAAACCCATCTCAGCTCCGATTCCCATGGGAAGTACCTTTAGGTGCACAGGTGACCATGGGGCAATCAGACCTAGGTACGCTTTCAGAGCCCTGGAAGCACCTTTAACGGGGTTCTTGGAAACAAAAGAAAAATAAAAGAAATACCACAACAGGGCTGGACGCCCCTCTGGATTCCCATTAAGATCCATAGCCCCTGAGCCAGACTGGAGGAGATCGCGAGTCATCGAGTCAATGGCTTTGTTCAGGGTCCGGATGGACAGTTCTTCTTTGGCGAAGAGTTCTCCCAGGTGTCGGTCCGTTATCTCGCGAAAACGTTTCACAGATTCCCCGTGGATTGGGGCCTCGTTCTTGGTAAACAATGCAGGGAAGAACCTGCGTTTCAAAGGCTTTGTGGCTATCCGACTGAATAAGCCTAGTACGACAAGGTCGTCTACAAGGATTGCTGTTGATGCACGAAAGCTGCCCTTGTCGAGTTGTTGTGCTAAGCGGGATCGAAAAGAGTCCTCACGGTAGTCCAGGGATGGTATAGAAGCAGTCAGGGATTGCAGCGCCATGGAGAGCCTCCGAGTATGTGTGTGGCGTGCACAAGGTCGGTTCTGTCACATGTCACATTGATGTGACTTATGTTCCCGAGATCGCGGAATGGCCAAGCGATTCTTGGAGCGATTCTAACTAGTGTCAGTCTTAATTGACTTCAAGTTTAATGGCCAAGATGTTGAGTCTACAGAGGTTACAAAATTATAGCGAGGGAGCAGTACAGACATTACAAGATTGGGACACAGTACAAAGACAGAGAACAGAACGAGGCTATTTAAAGTCCATGCGTTCGGCAAAATCATGAAAGTACTCGCGAACGTCGTCTTTGTCCTCGCGGACGACGATCCCACGCACCAATTCAAGAATGACTTGAAGATTTCCAGCGGCGCGGGCCTTGATTTCGAGACGGAGGTCGGCACGGTCCTCGAGGGCATTATGCAAACGCTGGCTGACGAGCGATAGGGACGGGGTGTGGCGCCCGAGTGTGTCCATGGAGGCGGCCGGATGAATAATTGCTGATAATCCAAACTATGGGAAAGTGAGTGCAAAATGAGGTAGAAAAAGAGTGCACGCACCACCCTAGCAAAGTTATCCACCTGATTCCGCGTGCGCGAAAGCGGCTCGCGCTCATTCCGGAGGAAGCTCTTCATGGCTTTTTCATGCTTGCCGTGGCGGGTGAGCGTCTTGTGCTTCTGCGCGTTGGTTGTGTACTCTGCGAAGAGCTGTGGGTTCTGCGCCATAAAGAGCTCCCGATTGTGCACTGCCTTCTCAGCGTTGGTCATGGCGTTCCAGGCGGCGTTGGTGGCGATTGTCTCGCAGAGCACAACACGTCCGGCGGCGTACGCGTCTGCACGGGTGGTCTTGACAAGCGAAAATAATTGCTTGTGCAGAGTTAGCCAGAGAACCCCAGAGGGCGCATACACGCACGGATTCTGCCGCAAGCAGGGAAATGGGCTGTCCTGGTACCGCGGCGGCGGCGGCGGCGGTCGCGGCGCGAATACTCACCTTTTGATTCGAGTGCAGCGAAAACTCGGTGAGGATGGGGGACTGGTAGGGTGCAGTTGGTAGAGAAACAATCACAAAGAAAAAAGACACACCCAAGACTGTTCAGGCGGCGCGAAGCCGCGCATCATCTCGACCATGAAGGCGTCCTCCGCATCGGGAGTGCTCAAGCGCTTGGGGTGCAGGATGAGATTGAGGAGCTCCTTAGGGCTTAGTGGTGGGGGGAGCGTGTCTGGGAGGAAAGCTTGAATGCGCTCGTCCGCGGCTTCGTCTGGGTCGACTTCGGAGGTGGGGTCGTCCTAGAACAAGTGAGCTTGGGGCCAGTCAAAATGTGGACGCGCACCTCGTCTTCCTTGTCTTTGTCCTCCTTTGATTCCTTGCTAGAAGAGGACTTGCCTTTACGCCGTTTGTTTGGCCCAAAGGGAATCTTCCGGTCCTTCAGTCTCTTGACGGCGGCCGCTTCCGGAGTGGTGGGTAGTAGGAGTGGGTGTTCCAGTTGAGCCATGACCTTCTCGTGGAGTTCGAGGAGGGCGTCGATGTTGCTGCAGAGGTCGTTCATGGCCATCGAGAGCAAGAAGGGATTTGGGGTTTTGATGGCACTCTCCCCTTTATAGCATGGGTCAAGCATGCATGTGATTTTAGAAATGATGCAATAGATTTTCTTTTTCCTGTTCGCGGTGGTCATGGTCGCGTGGAGCGTAGGTTGAGCTTAGCGGAAGGCTAGCATCAGACGTACGTATAGGTAGTTTTAGGGGTTAGGAGTGGACGGCGGAGGAGGAGGGCGGCCAGGGTTGCTCAGCGTTGCTGGAGGGGTGACGTCACTGACGTCGGACGGCAGTGCCACGCACGCACAAACAGGTGCGTCGCGAAAACGGACCGTTGGTTGGTTGGCTAAGGCTA
>JARJCV010000736.1:0-14385 GCA_029281435.1 Mycena haematopus
AAAACTTACTGACATCCTTAAAAGAGACCCCGTGGTACCTGTAGTAGGACTAGCTTTCTACTGACTTGAAATCCCAAAAAATTTCCGCCACACTACGGCTACCACCCACTAACTGGGCCTGTGGTATTCCAATGGTAACCAAACATGCAGTGAGCCCTTCTAATTAGAGGATCCCATGGGCCACATTGGACCCTCTAACAAGAGGTAAAATGTGGTATTATCAGGTGAAGTAAATTTGTAGAAAGTTATTGCTATTTGCAAATATAATGTCTTCCGCCGTCAAATCAAAAAAAAAAAAAGTTTTAGTTTCGGAGCGCTCCGTCGTGTGATGTCATGAGTGATGTCATCAAGTCTCGCTGCTTTCCTGTTTAAATACTTTCGTCTCGTACAACATCCTATGCCGAACAAACACATTGAAGACTCAGCTAAGCTCATTGCTATCCGTCTCCTGAAACGCGGTCGAGACAGTCGCAAAGAAATAGCCCATCTCTGCGGCTTCTCCGTTCGGACTCTGGGCCGTACTACCCGCCGCTTTCGCATGACCGGCAGCGTGGCAAAGGCTGCGGCAATTGGCCGTGGTCGACCTCGGCTACTTCATACCCGGGACTCTGAATTCCTCCTCCGTCTTGCACGATACAATCCATGTCATTTCCTCGACGAGTATCAACAATTCCTAGAACGGTATCGGCACATGCCTGTGCATATTACTACAGTCCACCGCACCTTCGAGAGGGCTGGCCTCCGCGTGAAACGGGTGCAAAAGATGGCCTCGGAGCGAGATCCCCTTCAAGAGGGTAATTTCATAAACCGCATCTCGCAATATCCAGCTCACTACCTCGTTGCCCTTGATGAAATGTCCAAGGATGATCGGACTTATGCACGATTGTGGGGAAGAGCTCCAAAGGGAGAGCGGGCAGAGATCTTCAGTCCGTTCGTCCGGAAACGCCGCTTCACTGCAATCACCACTCTTGCGCTCGATGTCGGAATAACTGCTTCACGCGTCATTGAAGGTTCTGCTGATCGTGAGACGTTCATTGATTTCCTGCAAAACGATGTGGTATAATTTTAGCTGCCAATGTGTGCCAAGCGCTGACTATGTATTGCAGCTACCTGGAATGAACCCTTATCCTGCTCCACGAAGTGTGCTTATGCTCGACAATGCGAGAATACATCATTCCGACGAGATAAGAGAGCTTGTCGAATCTTTTGGTAGACATCTCTATCTTTGACTGACATCGTTGCTAAGTTTTGTTACAGGATGCCGTATTGAGTATTTGCCCCCATACTCGCCACACTACAACCCTATAGAACAAGTTTTTTCTGTTATCAAGTCCTACTTACGTCGCATTGGTATTGGACGCTACCCAACCTCCGCAGCCTACTACGAACTTTATCATGCTTTTGAGATAATCACACCAGAGATGACGTGGGGTTTCTATAGACACAGTGGGTTGATTTAGACTCGAAAGACAGCAGGTACAAGAAAATATGTAATACTACGACTGGATTTTACCCTTCTTCCATTGCGACTCAGCATACCGTAACGCCGCGCGCTGATTGATCGTCAGATGTTGATCAAGGACGGCATTCTCGACGAATTCCAGAAGATGAGGACCATCCAAACTCAACGGCTCCAGACGTTCGAGAGTATCGATGGAAAGTTTGAAAGCAATACCAAATTCGGCCATGGACATTGAAGCAGGCTTGGCAGGAGATGCGAAGAACGAACGAGAGGAAGATGGATTGATTGGTGTCGAAGGAAGAGCCGGTGCGCTGGCTGTGGCTGTCGAAGAAGAACCAGCTAGCAGGGGCTGAAGAATAGCAGCGAGGCCAGCATAGTCGTTGTTGATGGTAATCGTGGGAGCTGATTGGGACTTTGTAGCAGCAACTCGGCGACGCGCGAGCATCGCAATGTCGTCGGTCTCGGCTCCGGGCTGCTCAACAGGCCAAAACATCTTCTCCTCGTCGGGTGGTGGTGGATTATTGATGTCAACATTGGGCATTTTCGCGAGCTAATGTTGCAACGGGTTAGATCAGATCGAAATTTACATGAGAAAAGGAGGAAGAAGGAAAGCACAAGACTTACAATAGCCGCAGACCAAATGTTGAAGTGTGCAGGTGTGAGGCGAATATGCTGGCCAGTTGGATTCCCGACAAAGCAAAATCGGGACCCGCAGGTGCGATCACTACAACGGTTAGCTCCTTGGAGCTGGATGACTGTTTCCGCCATCTCCTCCTCCTCGGCAGTGAGCTTGGGGTCATGAATGAACAAACAATAAACCATGAAGATAGCTCCCGCACCTTTCGCTTCTTTGAGGTCTTCTCCCCTTCTTCGGGAACGTTGGATGATGTTGTTGCCTGAGAAATTCGGTTTGAGGAGAGAATATCAAATCAAAGACTCGGCACTCACTGTTGTTGGGGCGAGCAATTCAGTAATATCTAGCTTCGCTTCGGGGCTCCCTTTGAGTAAGGCCTGTTTCATCATCTCCCCAAAATCTTTGACGCTCTGGAGCTGCATTTTCTTGAAGTTCGTTCGGGCAATAGACCATGTAGCAGTGAATCTTGTGGTGCGAAGGGAGTCTCCAACAACTTTGAAAGGAATGGTTTGCTCATCCTGGCCTACAGCAGCAAAAACAGCATCGAGAACTTCAGCAAAACTGGATTTTTCGTGTACGTAGATAGTGCGATTGATCAGCGGAGCACGGGCATTCGCGCGACGTTTCTCGCCGGGAACGAGAGGTGGGAGCTGAGGTTGGTAATTGGTTACTATGCGGATCCCTTGCCCATCGTTGTACTCGGATTCCTCTTCTAAGTGGAGTTCTGTTATGCCCAAACTATCCAAGTATGTCGTACCTGCAGTGTTTCCATGCTCTGGGTTGTTTTGATCCTGCTGCCCTTGTGCTTGCTCCTCGTTCTGGCCCTCGTCACCATGGAATCTGCGTTCTTCTTCAAGATATTGTCGGTATTCGTCGTCGTCATCGTCGTAGTCGTTGTACATGGTGCGGAGGATGAGAAGAGCGGCACGGCGACTTGATGACATCACTCATGACATCACACGACGGAGCGCTCCGAAACTAAAACTTTTTTTTTTTTGATTTGACGGCGGAAGACATTATATTTGCAAATAGCAATAATATATTTACCTATTTAAGAAGTGCTACGAAAGGAACTACATTCCATACATCTTTTGAAAGAAACCCATTTATCTATTATCAGACAACGAAGAAAGGACTAGGGAAAGATGAACTTTTGGCGGTCACTTTCAACTACTTTAAGACAAGTTCTTTGCAAAAGTTCTGAAAGCATTGCCGAAAGAAGATCTTTCAGCCAATTTGTACGCCCTGGAACTTGGCTGAAAGATCTTCTTTCGGTGATGCTTTCACAAATTGCAAAAAGAACTTGTCTTAAAATAGTTGAAAGTGACTGCTGAAAGGACATCTTTCCGTAGTCCTTTCTTCATTGCCTGATAATAGATAAATGGGTTTCTTTCAAAAGATGTACGGAAAGTAGTTCCTTTCGTAGCACTTCTTAAATAGGTAAATATATTAACTTTCTACAAATTTACTTCGTCCACAAGTTTAAGTACTTTCGGCTAACCTTTTTAC
Source organism: Mycena haematopus (assembly GCA_029281435.1). Classification (NCBI taxonomy): domain Eukaryota; kingdom Fungi; phylum Basidiomycota; class Agaricomycetes; order Agaricales; family Mycenaceae; genus Mycena; species Mycena haematopus. Next base: position 3,606 of record JARJCV010000736.1, read on the forward strand.
CTAGGTAGATAGTTTGCTGTCCCCGGTGTGTTTGGCTACCTTGGAGAACATGGATTTCGCCCACTTTTGCTACATGTACAAACAAAGAATTCGTCAGATGAAATTGGTCATCGTACAAAATCACAATAAAGAGAAGGAATTTGCGAGTTCTGACTTGGTCAAATGACAGGAACTCCATCCTCTGTGCTATCTCTATTTTGTTGGATTTATTCACTGTGCTTGAAATTTGTTACCGTTTAAACTCCTATTAACTGAATGTGTCATTCTGCACTGTCATGGCCCGGTTCCGTGTTATTTATCCGGGATCAGTTGCCATATCAACTCTGCCACGTCGACAAAATTCTTTCTTTCTACGTCGCCCACCATGTTTCTTACCACCTTCTGCGACCTTCCCGTGTCTGCTGTGTTCGACATCAACGCTGCGGGCTCCTCTGTTTCTCTGGACTGGGTGTTGAACTCTGGGATCCGTTCCCACAACTCTCGAGCTTCTGGTGTACTGTCACTTCCGAGTATCGCTGGTGTCGTTTCGGTCTCACTAAACGATATTCCGGTGGCTGGTTCCTTGCCGTCTGACCTTGTGCTTGGCTTGGACTGGCTTCAGTTTGTCTCTGGCTTTAAACCTGGAATTGTCGTGCAATTGAGTTCCGGCCCGCTTGAGCTTCGATGGCCGCCTCTTCCAGCAATCGCTGCCACTTCATCATCCGCTGGTATGTTACAATTTCTGCGACACGTCAGATGTATTTATCAGGTCCTAGGATCATCGTTTCCTGCCCTGGTGTCCCAAGCCAGTCCCTCGTGTGCAGGTGTGTAAATATTTCTACCGAAATCTTGCCCAAAGTTCATTCAGTTTTAGAAGCTATGGAGACGGACCGGCTCTCTTCGTCAACGTCCCCGGGGGGTGGACCTGACGAAGAACTGAACCCCTCGTCGTCTACACCTCGTACGCGAGGTGTAGCAACTGCTAGTACGCTTGCAGCTTCCCCACCCCGTACGCGAGGTGTTGTCGATGTGAATGATGACATAGATAATGAAAATCTGCACGACCCTTTCGTCTGCCTGAGTGTGCATGAAAAAATAGCTGTCGTACGTTTCCTGATTGTCGATGAGCATGTTCCCGTTGCCAGAATGAGAAAGCTTGTTGTCCGTCATCAGCATATGCTTGAACGAGGACAAGCTGACACGAAAAAAGATGGTAAGAAGAAAGATGCTAATGTTTTACGCACAGAATTTCTTGCTCATCGATGTACAGAGGCTTGCCTCATACTGCAATCTGAAGCTACTTTAGCTGGGTTCGGAACAATTCCCCTTTCACTTGAGGCGCTTCAAGAGTGTGAACTAATCCTTGGCATTCGGGCCAAGTCAAACTCTAGAAAAAGAAAAGGAGTACTGCTCTCTGGTAATGTTCGAAAGATCCCGCGTCTATCTTTGGAGACGTCTAATGCAACCATTATGGATTTCCCAATTATACTACCTCAGAGCGAAAAGGATCAGATCGTTCGTGAATTCTCTGCCGCTACCAACAATAAGTCACTGAAACGGTATGAATGTTCCTTTTGCGGTGTCTTTGAAGATGCGAGCCAGACAAAGATCAAATCTGTTGATGAACTCGATATTTCTCTTCTCAACGAAGCCGTTGAAGAGCTTCGTGCCCTCTGCTGTCAGCCTCAAATTGAAGCATTCAACTCGTCATCTCTTATCAACGGTTCATATGCACTTTGTCACTTGTGCAAATCAGCTGTGAGTAAAAATTCTTTTCGTTCCATTCCTCTGCGTAGCTACGCGAATGGTCTTTGGATCGGTAACGTTCCAGATGAGCTCAAGGGTCTGACGTTCCTTGAAGAGCAGTGTATTGCACGGGCCAGGGCGACTAGATGTATGTATAAGCTCACATTAGGACCGTCGGGTCAACTTGCTGCTCGCGGAAATGTGTGTATTTTGCCTCAGGACTCTGCATCTTTCATGTCCGCCATGCCCGCTCCCTTATCGCAGTTGCGAGATGAAATCTGTGTAATTCTCGTTGGCTCACCTGACACAGAAGTAACCTCTGACATGCTGAGGAAGTCGCCACTACTAGTTCGCCGGGAAAAATTGAAAAAAGCTTTATTCTGGTTGATTGCACATAATCCACTATACAAGGATCTTGACAAAGAGGCCATAATTGAAAATTTGGAAGAATACCCAGTCAGTGATTGCCCTTTCGCAACACGGGATTTACTGCGCACAAACTCTGCCAACAACCAAGGTTCGTCGTATACCTCTTACTCAGACCAAGCAAATGCCGAATTATTCGAGAACTCAGACATATTTGAGCTCACTTCAACGACGCTTGTGGATGCAGACAATGTTGAAAGTACATACAAGCAGAGGAAACTAGCCGCGCTCCAGAGGTTGAAGAAACAAGATGTAAGTTTCGTCAAATTTCCCTCTGGAAACACTCCCTTGTCAACATCGAAGAATCCCCGCATTTTTGGATGGCTTTGGCCCACACTGTTTCCGTATGGTGTTGGACTGGTAGACAAGGGTGTCAATGTCTTTGCTCGTGACGTCGGTTTCCGCGATGTTGATACTTTGACACATGTTCAACACTTATTGACAATTGCGGATAGGCGATTTCAGGTTCACAAGTCATTCATATTCATCATGAATAATATCATTCAACGACGACAGTCATCCTTCAAATGTCGGCTTGCTACCAACCGTTCATGGTTTCCCGTCGTAAAGGAGCTCATTCAGCAGGTTGATACAGAGACAATGAGTAGTTATCAAATGAAGCTGGAACAAAATTCATTTGCAAAACCGGAGACTGAAGGGGAGAAAGCAGCGGCGAAGCTTATGAAATACCTCAGTTACGTATCTGACCATATTCCGGGGTCTGTTGGCGACGTGAACAGCATGAAACAACAATTGCACGGCAAGATAATATGTGATGGCCTTCCCCATTTTTTTGCGACTGTAAATCCGGCGGAGTCTCATAATCCCATTGCTCAACTTCTCGCTGGAAGCGAAATTGATCTTAACAAGATTTTTTCGGCTCTAGGTCCTGTAAACAAGGAATCCAGTACACGGGCAAAGATCTTGGCTGAAAACCCGGTTGCAGGGGCTCAATTCTTCCATTTAATGGTAACAAAATTCTTGGAGATAATCCTAGGTACGGATCGAGCTGCAAAGATAGGAATCCTGGGAAAAGTCAAAGGATGGTACGCAGTCGTTGAAGCACAAGTCCGCGGCTCACTTCATCTTCACATCTTGATTTGGATTGAAGGGGCACCAGCTTCTCCCCTTGATATGAAAGATAGAATGAATGCAGACCCGGAATTCAAGCGAAAGCTCACCGAATGGTATGATGACATCATTTGTCAAAGTTTCCCCAAGAACACAGTTCCTTATGTTGCCGGTGAGGGTGATGCGAAACAACGGCCGGTCTTGAGTAGACCTTTAGATCCCGATACGGCAGCATATGAACAAAAACGCGACCAACAGCACCGTGATTTGTGTGAAAATACTGGCCTCGTTCACGGGCATAATGCCACCTGCTTCAAACATATTCCACGGCGCATCCAGTCGCTCATTGATCCTGATAGTGATTGCAGATTTCAACTACCACGCCCTCTCGTTTCCGAAACACATTTTGATGAGGATGATGACTTGATAATCAGATGTGAAAACGGAAACTTGAACGGTCACAATCCAACTGCAACACTTTGCCTTGGATGTAACACTGACTTGAAGCAAACTGCGTCTGGTCCTGTAGCAATGGCCATGGTTGAGTATATGTGCAATTATACCGTTAAATTGCAGTTGGATACTTCAATTGTGTTTTCGGCATTGTGTGCTTCGATTCAAGCTTTGCAGGAGAACCCTCCTCAAGACATCGACGGTGCAGTAGATAAGGCGGAAATGAGCCGTTTGATGATGGTGAAAGCCACCAATAAACTTGTTGGCAAACGAGAACTCAGTGGTCAGCAGACAGCCAGCCATTTGTTGGGTCGAAAGAACCGCTACACGTCGGATGAGTACCAAGAATATTGGTGGTCGTCGCTTTTGAGAGACATCGCACGAGATATATTTGCTGAGGAATCAAGACCCAAATCAGATGTTGACGATGAGGATGACAGTGTGGATGATGGTGCTCAGCGTTTGACTATTCCCGAAGATGAAGATGATTCGCTCATAACCCTGCTTCCCGGGACGCTTGAGTCTGTAGAAAATGAGCCTACCCTTGAGAAAAAATACTCAAGACTATTCGAGGACTATTTTTTCCGACCGCTGGAGCTCGAGAATATGTGCCTCTGGGATGTTTTGAGAAATTACACCAGAGAGAAAAAGCCCACCTCGAAAACACAGCGAAGTACATACCTCAATTTTAAACCCGGGCATTCCCAACAGATTTCTCATTGCTTAAAGAAGCGGGCGGTTCCCGTAATTCCAGTTCTCATGGGTTACCGAGTCCCTCGAAACGACATTGAAGCAGATCAAATCAAATATGCGGTGGTCATTCTCGCGTTATTTCGTCCCTGGTCAACAGTCAAGTCATCGCCTGTGAAATCTTTAGAAACAAGCTGGACTCACGCTTTGGAGGAATTGAGAAAGGTAATGTCCCCGGAATATGTTCGGATAACCTTAAACATGCAGTTATTGTACCAAACTCGCGATGCGAAGTTTGACTATGCTGCCAAGCGTGGAAAGAGGCTTGCAGTATTAATGAGACAAGCAAAGAGTTCAGGCATTGATGTTGAGACTGAAGGCACAGATGAGTACGACCCAGTATGGGAGAATGCTATGCAAACAGCTATTGATCCTGATCAGTTGGATACCGCAGTTGTTGCAAAGAATACAAGGTCCACGCGGGATGCTGAACTGATTGTCTCCGAAGCTGACAAGACCGTTTTTATTCCGTGACAAGCAGTGCACATGTCGAGCTGATAGCTAAATTCAATGGGAGAGTACGAATCGGTGACGAGGATGATGTGGTCAAAGCCAGCGTGGCGAGCAAAAATATCTTGACAGAGAAGACCCTGCTGATAAAACACCGTCTCCGTGCAGCAGAGATAAGTGAAAAGAATCCCCACCGTCTCCGTCCATTATCTGAGCAAATACCACATGCACTATGTACGACTCTGAAAGACGAAGCCAAAAGGGCTCAGAAATTGTGTGAATACTTTTCTATGAAATCAGACTCACGCTCGCCCCAGTCGCCATGGCCGTTTCTATTACCCTATCAGCAATTGTGCTTTGCCCTCGTGGTTAAACATACCTTGAACGACGAGCAAACAAGAGCGTTCCTTCTGTTGGCTGATAAAATCGGACGAGAGCTCCACACTGGTAAAAAAGAGCCACCAATGACCTTGCTTTGCACTGGACCTGGGGGCACGGGAAAATCAGTTATATTCCAAGCCTGGAAAGAATTCTACAAAGTTACTGGGCACCCTGAAAGGCTACGCTTAACTGCACCGACAGGGGTTGTGGCCAGCGACATTGGAGGCTGTACAATCCACTCTGAAATAAGCTTACGAGTTTCCCCTGCTAAAATGAAGTCAACGCCGAGTCTGCGCACTAGTCTCGAAGAACGAATCTACCCACTAGAGACACTGATCTTAGACGAGATATATTTCTTGGGTGCTGCCGATGTGGCCCGAATCTCTGAATACCTGTGCATGGGAAAGGGTGTTACGGACCGCCTGTGTGGGGGGCTCAATTGGGCTACATGTGGTGATCCAAGCCAGTTACCTCCTCCAGGTAAAGGCGTAAATTCTCTGTTCGCCCGCGAGCTTGTTCGCTGCCATCTCGACAACAATTTGAATGACCTGAATGAGCGTATACGCCAAGACGTCAAGGGAATTCAAATCTGGCACCAGATTGAGCATGTTGTCGTGCTGGAAAAGATAATGCGACAAAAAGACGACCCACTGTTGATTCAAATCCTGAAACGGCTTCGTAAAGGACTCTGCACAGAGGAGGACAAGGAGGTTCTAGATAAATATGTGTTATCCAACGAAGGATGCAGTGCAGAAACAAAAGATCTCACCAATATAAAAAGATGGGTCGATAACCCGAGTCGCGCATGCCCGTTAATTGTGTATACGAATGTTGCGCGAGACCGTCACAATCTCAACATGGCTGAGGCCTTCGCTGCGGCGACTGGCCAAGGATGCCATGTTTACCATTCGCGAGATACACGCGGCCGAGGGGGAAAGCGGCAGCAGCTCACTGGGCTGGCCGCCGAGGCGGCATGGGCCTTGCCCGTCAAGGACGCTAATGACCTTGGGGGAAAGGTAGTGCTGTCCAGAATTGATTGCACCTTTACCACTCACCTTATATTCCAGGTGCCTTACATTCCCGGGATGGCAGTCTTCTGCACAGAAAACATCGCAACCGAGCTCGGGATTTCCAACGGCAGTCCAGGTACACTTGTCTCCATCATATTCGAAGAGATTGAAGGTCGCCGCTATGCCATTTCTGCTGAGATCGACTTCAGAGCATACAAAAGCAGCCAGCCTGACGCACCTCATCCGCATCGTGTAACACTCAAACCAATCACGAAGTCGATTCACTTTCGCGTCCCGAACTCCGAAAGACTGTACAGCGCGACTCGTTCGCAGCTGCCTCTTATCCCCGCCTTCGCATTCACTTCCCATAATGCCCAAGGTCGCTCGCTCGATGTCTGCTGCATTGATCTTGCAAGCTGTTCGTCGATCCAGAGTGCCTATGTCATGCTCTCGCGGGTGCGACGGCTCGACGGTCTCTGCATACTCCGTCCATTCCGGCTAGACAGGATCCGGAACCATATCTCAGAAGAGCTACGAAACGAACTAAAACGCACCGAGCTCAAGGCCGAAACAACGAAGGCCTACTGTCGAGAACGATTGTCGTGGTTTTATGACTCGGTTCCAGAGGGAAAGGTACACATGCTGACCGAAGGTCTTGAGCTGGATGCCTTGGACTTCGATGTGGTTATGGCACAGTCAGATTAGCAGGTATGGTCTAGTATTCATTGTGCACCGGAGTTTACGATGACTGTACAGTGCGTCTCAGTTGCAATTGGGTCGCTCAAGCAAGACCAACCGTGTTTTGCTCGTACCCATTCATCACTCATGCCCCCATTGCCCTCTTTGCAATCCTCTTCCTCCGTCTCTCTCTCCTGCCGCCCAGTCTCTCTCCGTCTCTCCCGGCCTGGTCACTCCATTGTGGCTGGATCGTTGCCCCGTCGTCGCGCCATTGTTTCTACAATCGTCAACTGCAATCGTCCAGTATGGGTACGTCCAGCTTTCGTTTTGTGTTCTACCTCTACATTGACTGTACGTTAAGCTAAGATCACGGAAATTTCAGTCGAAATTGCATTCCTGGACATAAAACCCGCTTACGACTTGCAATACGCCTTCAAAACTCTCATCTCTCATCATGGCACTTCTTGCCCTTCCTTTTCCTCGCACTGCACTTCCGTGTCGTCTTCCTCTGCCACCTCCTCCACTTCGACATTGCGCTCGTGGACATTCACACTCACCAATGCCTAATTCATCAACACCGCCGAGATCTGGATAGACGGCACTTTCAGCAGGTACCCCTAGCACACCTAGTATTATCCACGGAATCGCCCAGGTCGACCACATCGTAGCCCATTACTCTTGCGACATTGCACATTGCGAGTCGAGTCGGCGATTTGATTTGGCACCAGCGTACCTCGGACTTGTGAGGTAGAATATTCAGCGAGGTCCCGGTCCCAGGAGATCCGAGTCGAGGCGGATAGAATCCAGGCGGCGTCCAGGCGGCGTCGCAGGCGGCGTCGCAGGATAGGGAGACGGAGATGAAGATGTGGTCACAGGATGTCACTGGTTGTTACCAACCAAATTAGGAAGTTGAGGTGAAAGCAAAATAAATTCATAGAACATGGGGGCTCCCACTTTCATTAAATTTGCACTGCTATGTACTATTACCATTAGTTAAACATCCTTGCTGAACATTTGTATAGAGCTCTGAGTCGACCCTAAATTGTCCATAAAATCTAACAGAAAATTCCGAATTTCGCACTTCAACGGGCGCGGCAGATCTCGGATCAGCACCGTTCTCCGTCAGACACCACCACAACTTTGATTGACTCACGTCAGGAACGTGAGCCAGAGTAGCAAGCCTTAGGTGTAAAAGTTTAAATATATCCCACTCGTGTTAGTTGTGTAATTGAAACACTGAAATATTGAACCCCCCATTTTTCACTCTGCCAACCTTGACGGAAGCTTCGACTTGATGTTGTGATGGCGGGACCACGGCAATATTGATGGGATCATATTTTACCACGGCCTGTTTGCCGAGAAATCAGGAACTTCCGAAACTTCCGAGATTTCCGAAATTTCACGAAAATTTCCGGGAAAGGCAAGACGGTACTGTACTAAGTATTGCCTTGAAACAATCTGTAATAAACCTCCGTAAAGGTTCAGCTACCGCCTCGGAGAGGCCTAATCCAAGTCATTCCTTTTATTTTCTTTATTTTCTTATTTTCTTGCACTTTTACCAGTATCGAGCCATTTTTTGGACGCGTTCTCTGCAGTGTCCCTTAGCGTCGTAAGCGAGTCACAAAGTGACTGCGCATCAGTCACGCACAGCCACCGCCACCTCTGTCTCACCACTCACCTCCTCCACCTCACCATGGCCGCCGTTTCGCCTTTTGCACGAAGCAGCGCCTTCGACGATGCTCAGATAACCGGCCGTGAGCAAACCGTAAGGATACCTATCCATTTTTTCACGTTTTCTCGTGCCACAAACACGGATAGGATCTTTGCAGATTGAGGAGATGTATTCCGTCCCCGAAAGCTTTCTCGAGATTGAAGTGCGCAATCCGCAGACACACGGCGAGCCCTCTGTTCCGTACCTCCTTGTCGGTCGCTGAGCGAAGTTGGTCTCGTGCACAGGATTTGGGCGCAAGATGTACACCGACTACGAGATAGTGTGCAAGGTTCGGCCGATCGTGCGATAAGGTGCCCTGCGGACCGCTGACATTTTCTTCCTCGGCCCAGACCAATATTCCTGCCTTTAAGCTGCGGCACTCCCTCGTACGCCGACGCTATTCCGACTTTGAGGCCTTCCGCGATATCCTCGAGCGCGAATCCACTCGCGTCAACATTCCTCCGCTTCCTGGAAAGGTGTTTCACGAACCGTTTCTCTGACGAGGTCATTGAAAGTAGGAGGGAAGGGCTGGAGAGGTTTTTAAGTATCGTGGCAGGGCACCCGCTCTCCAGGTGTGTCCCGTCATCCTGACTGACGATTGATGGTGGGCGCTGATCATTCATCAGACGGGGAGCAAGGTTCTCTGCGCTTTCCTGCAGGACCCGGCCTGGGACAAGGCTCAGTGGATCTGAGACAGGGATTGAATGAGACGACTGCTGTCCGAAAAGCAGGTTGGTCTGTGAGACTGGTCTTTCTACGGTTCTGTATTCTACGTCTATGCCAATCTTTTTCCGTTGGACTTGCTCATCAATGCCTGTGTGCTACAACAGAGGCTTGGCATTTCGTATCAGCCACCCAAACAAATCCTGACATGCTGACGAAAAGGCCCAGGCCTGGCAAGCATCTTCGGCGACATCCATTCGCCTGCTCGAGAAACGAATCAATCGTTCACTCAGACTTCGCACGGGCATCGTTTGCTTGAGAAACAGTATCACGTTGCGTCCCCATTCCATTCTTCTCAACTAATTATATTTCCAAGACAATTATTCATCTTCAAGCTGGCCGACCGTAGTACTAGTTGAACAACGCCGCTCTTCTCTCTTCGTAGATGAAGCCGACCTGGAGTCCGGCTCCACGTCGCTTGGTGCAGCACGGCGGCCGAGCTGCTAACGTCACGTTTTGCATTCTTGCGAACAGCTCGCTCAACCGTCGCATAGGAGTAGGCTATTTGTCGGGTATGAAACATGCTGCTTCTGCCGTTCTTGCATTAATAGGACTTGAAGGAGCGGGTAGCCACTACCATTCACATAACTTGTAGTCCGCGGGAGGCCTAGTACGTGCGGGCGACCCACTTTCAGCAAAACTTCTTTTTCGCTCATCCTTGGCCAGTTTGCCCAATCATGCTTCAAGATAGAGCTAGAATATGGTGACTCGCATAAGATACAAACCTCCCCGTATCCCTGGTTCTGCAACGCTTCGCCTCAGCGCACCCGACTGGAAGATTCATATCGAGCCGGAGATCACCAACTAAGAGCGTACATTCGTTTGCGGGGGTAAATTACTTTCGGTAACACCAGGAATCTGTCTCGAGTTTGAGCTACAAACTCTACCCAAAATCATTACGAATGTGAAGGGCTAAAACGATCTCTGGCCGGTGGGGCTGCGTGTTGAGCTGAGTAATTCAAATATACATACTCTTAAACTTCAGGTTCTTTAATCGTTTCACGGGAAACAGCGAGCAGCGGTTACCGTTTCATCTTTTCAATGTTCTCCAAGTCTGGGTTCCATGTAAGCAGACTGAACGAATCGTAGGATAACCATGTAATCGAAACCGGGATCTCAAATCATCGGTACTGGCTTACAATCCCAGCCTCATCTTTCGCAACGTGGGAGCTTTGCAGGCTGAGCGTACTGCTGGCCGGACTTGATGAAGCTTTCAAGGTTGCTTGCAGTATCGGAGGAAGAAACTATCATTGCGGCGAGTCAGCCGTAAAGCGTGCAGTGTTCGCATTCATCTTGAGCTTATAGACTTGGTAGATGCGGAGCAAAACCCATACATGGCAATGGTGCAAAGGAGATCTCTTCTGCAAATTCCAAGTTCCGCAGGGCAGTCTCAAATCGAGCC
>JARJCV010000737.1:0-14355 GCA_029281435.1 Mycena haematopus
TTGGGAGTAGTAGTGTTGTAGTGTGGTTGTTGTTTTGTGGTTTTTCGAAGCCCTGCAATAAACGCCTATTTCATTAGCATATCAAGTGCACCGTTTCAGCGTGCAGGCAGGAATTTCCGGATGCCCGACACCAGCTGTGTTTCTGGCATTTGCTGAAGGCAATTAAACGATGACTTGCTATTCTCAAGCGCCAACCAGCTCCATATGACTTTCGCGAGGCATGCCGAGAATTCGACTTCATCAACCCCAAGTTTGTGCCAGTCCGACAGGCCACTGAGATTCTCCGATCCGAGGAATTGCAGGTGCCGAGCCGCGCCATCCCGCACGTAAATGTCGTGTTCCAAGGCCAGCCAGTGGCTCTTCCACGGCGCGAGATAGGGCCGACAATTCGCATCAACGGCAGTCTTCGGAGTCTTGCATGTGCCTCTGGCGACGATGAGTCAGAGGAGCGAGACATGGATGAAGATCCAGACGACCCGGAAGGGGAGCTATCGCCGGACGTCGAGGTTGCCGTCGATGCTGAAGAGCCCGAGTATAACAATGGCCCAGATTACATGTTCGAAGAGGGTGAAGTATCGTCGAAAGACCCGAACTACGTGTTCTGTCCGAAAGAGCACCGGAAGGGAGTTCTTCATCTGGCTTGCAAGCACTTCGTACGGCACCCGTTCTTTCCGGACCGCAACGGGAAACATAGCACAGGACCCGAGATTCGGCGGCAGGCGGTTACGGAGATGTACCAGTTCTGTAAGGCACACAATCTGCGCGATGGTACGCACCAAACAGATGGGTATTGCGCACCACCATGACGGTCGAAAACCTGTGGAAACGTATCAAGCACATCGACCTTCACAATATCACTCACCCACGTCTGGACCAACTTGTCCACATCCTCATCTACAAAGTAACCCCAGCCATCGATGCACGGCTCGAGCACCTCGACTCCCTGCACCAACTCGGTCGTGCACGAGCACCAACCACACTCCAGGCGTCTTTCAAGAAGTCGTGGAATATCCTTGCGAAGCGCAAAATACGCAGGACCGATTACGCTGTGGATATCGAGCGCTGGACGTGTTCCTGCGGGCATCAGAAATATAATGCTCACCATTTGTGCAAACACCTTGTCCAGGCCGTCCCTCCTCCTAGCGTCAACTTCTGGGTGGAGATAAATCGTCGCAGAACGATGCCCCTCTACAGGCATCCGGAGCTGCACTCTAAAGACGAGCCGCGCGGGGAATTCGATGAGTTTGAAGACGGCTGCGTCACTGACGGCGACGATCAAGTCTGGACAGGCGATAAGTCCATGTTGAGCGGTGGTCTATGGCGTAAGCTCGCGGAGGATGCGGGGACCATCCTTGGCAAGCGTGGAAGGCAAGAAGCGGATTCCGGTCCTGAGCTCGCTCAGGTTCCATGCACGGACATCAATGCGGATGCCCCTTCGACGCAGCGCGCCGCTCTCCGTGACCCAGAAGGCCTTGCAGAGCATGAGCAGGATGAGCAGGTGGAGTGGATCAAAGAACGTGCTCGGAAGCTCCGCCAGGCAGCTGAGATGCTGGAGAAGCAAGCGGAAGCGGGAGCGTCACTGTGGATGACCAGTATCTCAAGACGTGACGTGGGACGTGATGCCGTGGACATGGTGGATGATATCGCGCGGGATAGAGGGTCCCACAGGCCCAGAGATACGACATGGGCTCGTCCGGGGGACCAGCTTGCAGCCCGACGACAAGTTAACACAATGGGATACATCGAATCTTGAGGCTGTAGAAATTTGGAATATATTTTGTTGCAGGCACTACCGGAAAAGCGGCTCGGATGCGTATTAGAAGTGTATCACACTTCTAAGACGGACAATGAGGGAGAGAAGCGAGAGACAATGGAAAACTACGCGACATTGGCCGACGCCAAGCCGGTGTGCCGGGTGATCCGCAACATCACGTGGCCCGGAAGGTGCTGGGTGAACAGCGCTTTCTGTGGCTGCGATGGGGTGAATGTCAGTGAGCCGTGAATCGAAGACGTGAGGTGCAAACTGTTGGCACATATGCGGGATCAAAGAGACGGAATGGATCCAAGAAGACATAGTGTAGACTGGACTTGCATTAGTTAATAGATATTGAGGAGGATGAGAAGACGTACAGTACTTTGCTGGTACATTTGCGTCATTCCTGAATCCCCGGATCCAAGCCGTGCGCACGAGTTCCTCGGTCTAGAGGGGTTTTGACCGCCCGTGAAGTAGGAGTGCATGTTATTGGCGACGCTTGACGAGGAGAGGGTGGTGGAGAGTGAGGGATGTGGTGTGGTCCATGGACGAAGCAGAAAGGTCACGGCTGTGACACAGTGACACACAACAAAGGTGCAGCAACCGGGACGACATCTAACACCGCATTAGTCGAGAAATTGCTTGAATCTAAGGGTAGCAAAAACTCCAATACGAGGTATTCAAAGAATCAGCAAAAGTATTACAAAATGACGCCGATCAAGCCCAGAAAAGTGTTGTTTGCTTCGCTTCAGACGTGATGAGAGGATTATAACTAGTGGGATAGATGGGTATTAAGGTCACTTGCAAAAGCCGCCCAAAACGGAAACGAAAAAGCAAGAATTGCGGCAACAGGAAAGAAATCGGAATCTGTTACATAAGGTTTTGGTGTACCGCCACTATTTGCATCACATTCTTATTCTGAGTCGCCGGTAAAACGCGGGCCGAACTAATGAAATTTGTTAATTTATCACAAAAATGTGATGAAAAAGTGTAACCATTAGATTGAGAATCCGTCTTCAGTGTTTTTGGGAGGTCGCAAAAATGGCCCTGGGTGATTATTAAGAACGATTACATAAAGTAATCGTAATTAGTGTCAGATGACCGGATCACGCACCTGTATAGCATGACGTAGCCACGATGTCGCATTGCCATAGGCTTGCGGGTGGTCGTACAATTTCCATCGGTCAAAAATCAGCATACGTGCATGGGACTGGCAAAGGCTGAGGTCACGAATCCCATGAATGTCAACTTCAACGCCCTCAGAAATCCAGCGGAGCCGGCGTTGGAAGTTGTAGAAGAAATTGGCCAATGCAGAGGATGACGGGAGTTTTGAGAGAAAATCACGTCGCTCAGGCTCGGACCAACGTGAAAATGCACGAAACCAGATTTCCAGAGGGGTGTCAAAGAAGCAGGAGTTCGGCTCATCCCATCTGAAGGATTGCAGCATCCTCGGCGAATATTCAGGAACCAGATCGGACCTGAGTGCGGGTGGAGCCAGGGCCGGGGGAAGAGATGCCGCTTCTGCTGCAGCTGCAGCCGCAAGGGCAGCGAGCGTGTCGGGTGCACGGCCATCATTTTCTTCATATACCCGTGGTTTAGGTGGTCAACGATCGCGAACATCACCTGCATTAAAATGACCCGCTGCGACGCAAATGTTCAAGTTGTTGTTTGATCAGCAGCAAAACCAACGCACCTTCAATCGCCTTGTATTTATTCTCCATCTCATGCACGTGTAAGAACAGCTTTTCGATCCCAGGGAACAGTTCTTGATCTTTCCCAACAGCGTGATGTAAAAGTGAATGCCCATGTTCGACAGGATTTGTTGTCGAGGGTGCTTTGGCAGCTAACTCGGCATCCACAGAACTTTTCGCAGGAAAGATCATCGAAGCTATCGGTCGGCGCTCCCACCATGAAAGCCAGGCCTTGATAGATGGAAATGCGGTCTTCAGTGCCAGAACGATTTCATCAAACCGTCCCGAGGTTGTTGTAGGTGCGATAAGCTCGCGCAAATTCTTCTCGAAGACGGTGGCCGATTCCGGGGGTATTAAAGCATGAGTTTTCTTGACCTGATCTGTGGAGTGCCAAAAATGAACATGACAGCCGAGTTCACCTTTCTCGGCTTCAATAATGAGATGACGGTGTTCAGCATCCTGGGCCTCTTTCGATAACTGTGCGAAGTGAGGCATCGTGCTGATTATGGCATCCGCATATTCATCTGCATGAGCACCACGTTGGGCACCCGAGAAATCCATGACCTGGGTGAAAATTAAAATTAATAAACTTGCAACAACCCCAGACGAAATTCACGTACGCAGAGCAGAAGTTTTCGAGTGAATCAATCACCGGCATGTTTAATGATCGACCGGAACAAATGTCCGAAGTGCGGCCGATGGTGAGTTCGATCCGCTCCATTGATCCAGGAGTAAAGGATTGGAGTCCATTCCCTGGTCACCGCGCTAAAAGCGCAACTTGCGAGTAGCTGGCCTTCACGGAAGAAAGTGTGGTCACCGTCGATAACTATTCCGTGGCGGGACGCTTCCGGACCGTCTGCCAAATCCAAAATCCATGTTTCCACGGCTTCACGGAGAATGGAATCCATGAATGGTGTCTGGAACATCATGTAAATGGGCCCACTGAGAGAGGAATCGATAATAAATGGTGTGGAGAGCCTCTTGTTGAGGTCTCCAAACACGTGCAAGAATGCGAGACCTCCTTTGCTGGACCCTGTATTAAGGCCGAGGCGCGCTTGACTCTGCGAGAGGTGATAGCGGGCCGAACTTGGAGCCGTGAGGGTGGCAGATATTTCGGGGAGAGGAATCGAACCCGGGCCAGGATCTCCGGTTCGCAACTCGTGTGCATTTGCATCGTGTCTGCGCATAACCTGAAGATCGACCTGGTCCTCTTGAGCCTTGGATAACGTCCCCCTGGGTGGTCGAGCATGCGTAGAATGGTCACCGTAATGCTCCCAGACCAAAATCGACTGACCGTGCCTGTCCAGTTTAAAATGAAAGGTACGGGCATCACATGTGTCATGAATTAGCGGCGAATCTTATACGGCAGGTCCTGCCGGTACAGCCGTTCTTGATCTGCAGTCGTCGGGCCGCTGGTTGCGTCTTTGGGTGAGTTAAACGCTGGCAGGATCCACACCGAAGAACCCCTAGGCAATGGCGAACTTCAGCAATGTTGCCTTCATGTTGAACAATTCCTTTCGAGCGCCAGACCCATTTATTGTGCTTCCATTTGTGCGATTCTTCACCAGTATTGCATTCATGCCGGGTATAACCTGTTGGCCAATCCAGGACGGCAGCGTCACCATGGTCTGTTGTCAGATAGAACTGTAAGTTTACAATTACTGATGCGGGATCGAGCCTACGGACTGTGAACCAGCGATTCATCTTTAGGGATGCGTGGAATGGGAGTGGGTACGTCAGGGTGAGGAGCGACAGGAAGGACAGTTGGTGCAATAATTGGTGGGGGGATGGGTGGCGGCGGATAAGGAGGAGGTGCAAATTGTGGTGGTGGGGGAAGCGGCATGCCCCCGGGGTGCGGATTAAAGCCGAAGTGCCACGGATTTTGGTATATATTAGGAAAGGGTTGGTATCCAGCCTGTGGATAAGGAGGAGGGAATGGGGCCATCCAAGGATTGAAACCTGGAAGATTTTAGCTCTACAACTGAGTCAATTGGTAAGGCCGTACCGTAAATTCCTTGGGGATGTTGTCCAGGAGCCATCAGATTTGGTGCGAAACCGGCGGGAAAGCCCAATTGTTGGACTTGAGCGGGCGTAAATTGGGGTGGTATGGGCAACGCATGGTCCAAATCATGCCCTATAAAAGCGACATTGGGGTGAGCATTTTGCGGCTGTGTAAAAGGCGCCGGAGTTCGGGGATATTTGAGTGGGCGCTGAAGCGGCGGTGGATCCGCAGGCCGTTTTGGGGGGAAAACAAACTGCCAGAGAGCGTTTAGCATCCTGGTGGAAGGTGGAAAAAAAGATCTTATGATCAGAGACGGCACGTGGGGCCAAGTGGACGGAGGCAAATCCAGGAAGTGAACAATTGAGCCGCTGACTGAAAACACCCATTTCAACCATTCGTTCGTTTTGGTTGAAGCTGTGCTTGCCGATATCAAGGGGATACCGATCCGCGAGATCCGCACTACCCCTCGAATTTTTTTTCTCAGCGAAATTGGGAACCCCTCCCTCTCTCTAAAAAAGGAAATTCCAATTTTGGGAAGGTGTTTTCCACGCCTCAGGGCGCCAGTCCCGCCTCCCTGCCCTCCATTACACAGCAGAAACACGTATTATGTGCACCACAGGTACTTTCCTTTCATGTTGAGGCATATCCAACCCTCACCACCATATCTAATGCATCGGGCACATATTTTGCAGTGTAATTGAGGCTGTGCCTGTCAATCATTGATGCGGCAACACGGAGTTGTCCGACGTTGTTCGAGAACTGCCTCAGTCCACCCAAGTCCACTGAGTGTAGGTGGACATGCAGAGGGTAGTTGGGTTATCATACAAATACATCAAATCCCTGTTGATGGTCATGCCTAACTGAAATATACCTGTAGGGGGAGGCCAGGAGGCAGACTCTTGGCAGGCTCGGTGGTTCAACGGTGGTTGATACTACCAAGGACATGTTCCAGAGCCAGGATATAACATAAAAACATGGATGAGTACCCCATTAGGCTTCATATGCTGCAAAATAAGGACAAAACCCAAGTTCCAAAAGTTGGCATGAATTTTTTTTTTCACGGCCCAGAGGGGACCCCTCCCCCCCTACCATATAAGGAAATTCCTTATCTCGGAAGCCCCTTGGCCGATATACTAACGTGTTCACACAGATATACGTAACATTGTTCAACTTGTTCGGAAGTCTTTTTTTATAGCTGAGATCACGTCCAGAAGATCCCGAACTAGGAACCGGTAGTCTGCTGCACCCACCACAACACTGTGCACTTCGAGAGAATACTTTCAGGTGGCCATACTTCCATTATATATGGTATAGTGAAGTTGGGTTCAATTCAGCCAGTCTGCGCTACCCTTAAATTCAAACAAGCACTTGTTTACAAGTATTTATAATGTTTGATGTCGGGTGAGCTTTACTTACCGTACCTATATCTATACTTACAGCGAGCTTACAACAATGTTAAGTAACTTAGATGTATTCCAGCGAGCTTCAGCAAACTGAAGTTAACTGGTCCGCCAAGTTCGACAAGCGGAAAGTAACTTATGATATCAAATTCCCGCCAAAGTTGCGGGGTGCTTGAATCTACTCTTTGCAGTACTTACAGTAACTTTAACTTGTGGTACTTAAGTAAACTTCAGCTAACTTAAGTTAACTTATGGTACTTACAGCTCTTTGCGTAAGTAATGGCACCTCCATCATTTTATAAATAAAAGAACAACAAATACTTCCGATCTCGTTCCGCTCATTCTGAGCTTAATCCTGGGTCGATTGACATGTGTTATAGTGCGTTCGAAAGCGTTTTGAAGGGGCCTTCTTTCTACCATGGTCACAGGGCCTATTTAGAAATTTCAATTTTTTGAACTTCTCAGGACGGCTCATGGCCAGCACATGCTGAAAGCCCTTTCAAAACGCTTTCAAACCCACTATAACACGAGTGATTTGAACCAGAAATGAGCTCACAACGAGCTCTACAAATGTGCAAGTATTTGTTGTTCTTCTTATTTATAAAATGATGGAGGTGCCATTACTTATGCAAAGAGCTGTAAGCGAACTTAAGTGACCTTAAGTTAACTGGGCCCGCCAAGTTAGATCACGAAAAGTAACTTATGCCATCAGATGGCATCAAACCCCGGCCAAGTTACTTGATACGATCAATTAACGCTTGAGTGGGCAAGCAAGCGGTCTTGTGGGCCATAGGACCCCATAGAGATGTATTTGAGGATTCATGTTCATAGACCTACTTCCATGGTGGATCAGCGGGGTTGAAAATCAGGCAATCTTGAGTTTTTCCGTCGACTTACAACATTTTTACCGTGGTTTGGGCGCGTTTGCGGCACGAATGCTTCATAGGCATAATTAATGTCTGGAAATGCATGTAAATGTGGGACAATTTAGAAAGAAACAAGGTAGGTCATATTTTGGGATCGTACCACGCTGGAAATCCTTTCAAGTTAGCAAAATAGGGGGTTCGAGACAGTTTCGATAGCTGTAAGGTTGGTGTAGGGTGCTCCAACATGCTACAACTGTCCGAGCACTCACTCTTATGTATTCTGACCTAAATTAGTGACCTCAAATGTGTCCCATGGCCTTCTAATCCCTCCAAGTTAACCATAAGTTAGTTGAACCAAACACAACCAAACTTACTTTGATCTAACTTATAAGTAACTTGTGCTTGCTGTACTTGTACTTTTTACTTTGCTGTACTGGTGAAATTAACTTAGCCTGCCATAAGTACAGCATAACTTACTTCTTGCAGGATAAGTTAATTTTCATAAGTTACTTATGCAGGCATCCGTTGTGCGCAGCCACCCATACTGTCCGGAGAGGAAGACTTGAAGGTGCGGACACGGACACCGTGCTTCAGGCTCTTCGACGCCATCGCGTGGAATCCATATGTGAAATTACGAGAAGATTCCAAACAATTCTTTGCCATCCATTTACCAGTGCTCGAGTCACTCGACTTGTTCGATGAAGAGGAAATGAATGAAGTGGCGGTGTTCGGGGTATAAATAAGACTGCACAGCAATCGCACCTGCTACACGAGGCCCACTTGCTCTCATTTCTCTTCGAGTGTGTCAGTTTAGTGCATACAATCCTCATCGAAGATGAACCGGCGCGCCAGGCCCATTGAATCTCAAACAGTGAACAACTTCATCTATGGTTCGAGAACAATTGGTAGACATGCCGACATCATTCCTCATCGAGTATTGTCCAGGGGGAACTGGCAGCAATGGGGGAGGGGGCGGTACCAACGGTGGTGCTGGAGGTGCCGGGCAAGGCTCGCATGTAGCTTATGAATTCAACGCGCAAACTCTCGCCGTGAATAATCAGTACGCCTTCGGTTTTTCCTTAATCTCTGCTCAACAATCGTAGTGACATAAACATCCACGACTCGACCATATCTACGTTTTCTGGAAATATACCAATGATCCAGAACCATCGCTCGGATGGCCTTCCTCTCCGACACTCAGCGGACAGATTTTTGGAGCTGAATGGTGGCCGTCCTGAGCCCAACCGCGAATCATCTGGCCTTACCAGGAACCTGCGCCATCAAAAGAGATTGAGACCAGCACCGTACGGTGAATTTTCAGCTCAGATCTCAAACTTTGCTGCTTCCTAATGCGAGCTACTGTAGATAACACCACTCGCCCACGTCGTTCAGTGACAGGTTTCAATAGTGGAACCCCAACATCAGGCTCACACCGCTCTTTCCCGTGGGAACCCAAACCGAACACGTCGTCGTCCCAATATATCAACAGGAGTACAGTCAATGTCATCAGCGGGAATAAGGCTCCAACCATTTAGTTTTCGTTTATGGATCCCAGCAAATTAAACGGAAACGGTATCTAAATGGTTTAAAACCGTTTAGAACAGTTTATAAACGGTACTTTCCCAAGCCTTGTAGAATGAGTGCATTCTATGCAGGTACAAGGACTGATTTCATTTAAGAACCCTTTTCACAGATACAGTTCCATATATTAGACTGCTTGGGATACTTGCATCAGTCCCTGGTTGAGGATGCTGCCGTGCGAACATCGATCAATGGCATCAATCAACCGAACAATTGCCATATTCGGAGTTTGGACCCCTATTTTGAATGTTGCAATGTGAACTACTAATTTGGCACAGTCAAAATGCACTCACAAGGCTGATTCTACTCGAAATTTGGTAAGGCTCTCATAGCTCTATGCTTGTAAATGCACTGTGTGTGGTTCAAAATTGACAACTATTTAAACTGTTTACAAACGGTTTCCAAACTGTTTACAAACGGTTTCCAAACCGTTTAGACCTCATGGCAAATTAAATGGAAACGAAAACGGTTAAAACCGTGTATAAACATTTACAAACGGAAATGGTTGGAGCCTTAAGCGGGAATGTGGATAGTATTCGGAATGGGGGTGAAACGGGTGAGCCCAAAATGAAGCCCAATATATCCGTACTGATATCACGGAAAGCTCGACAATTCTTGCACCGTGTCGCGGCTTGCGATGCATTTCACAATTCTGCGGAGCGATCTCTCCAGCCGAAATGTCACCCAGAAACTCGGATGAGAATGCTGGACGATTTGTGGAATTGGACGCGCGGAATTGAGCCTCCCTGGACATTCCAGGACCAGGCAGATGCCAATCGCGATCAACACCATCGTATTCTTTGGCTACACGGGCCGGCCGGTGCAGGAAAATCTGCGATCATTCAATCATTGTGCGAGAAGCTGGAAGCTGAAGGCTGCCTTGCCGCGAACTTTTTCTTCAAGCGAGGGAGTGTATCTCGTGGTGATGCTTCCCGTCTGTTCGCCACAATTGTCTACCAGCTTGCGGACCCTCTTAAGGTCCCGGAATTGGACGCTGCCATTTTTAGAAACTTGTGTCACGACCCAGCGATAGTCAACAAGTCCTTTTCGGTGCAACTCGAGAAGCTTATCATAGAACCGTGTCGTCTGGCGAATCTGACTAGCCCCCCAATCATCATCATCGACGGACTGGATGAATGCGAAGGCGAGGAGGTTCAGGAAGAAATATTGCGTTGTTTCGCAAATTGTGTTCTTGAGAATCCTCTCCCCTTCTACTTGCTCATTGCAAGTAGACCAGAAGCGTATATCACAGAAACCTTCAAAGAAACTCCTCTGAGGGGGCGGCACCATCCATTGAATGTCAATCAATCATTTGACGATGTCCGCACCTATCTTACTGCCGAATTCGTGCGAATTTGTGCCAACCACCGACGAACCATGTGCACTGTTCCCTCCCCGTGGCCTGCTCCCCAGGTCATCAATCACCTCGTAGAGAAATCATCTGGATATTTTGTGTACGCCTCCACGGTGATAAAATTCATTGACGACAGATACTTCCGTCCATCCGACCGCCTTGACATCGTCATGGGCCTTGCGGAACCCCATTCTGGTGTGCCGTTTGCTGCCCTCGATCAGCTTTCAAATCCTATTGGCAGCCCCTCATCCTAAATTGATGCAGATCTTTGCTGTTGTTGCTGCTGGCTTTAAATTGGTCATTAGTCTCATTGAACAGCTCCTGGAACTGAAACCTGGGGATGTCTGTTTAGCTCTACGGGGACTGCACTCTGTGCTATTGTTCAATGAAGACGATGGCCTGATCGAACAGCATCATGCCTCGTTCTGTGATTATCTTCGAGATAGGGCACAATCAGGGTCATTTTATGTTGGAGACCCCCAGCTGCAGATAGACCTCTCCCTCCTCATACTAAAGGCTTTTTCTTACAGGTATGAAGACCCAAACATCAATAGGGGGAATCTTGTGGCAATGTGAGTTCTCTGACATTGATCCCTGACATATTTTGAGGGATTAATTGTAGTATGCATATGACTCCGTTGGTGCCGGACTATGTGATTCACGCCCCCCTTGATCCATCCATCCTGTCAGCTTTAGAATCCTTCAATCCTGACTTCTTTCATTTGTCGAGTGATCTCACAAAAACAGTATTAAAGTGGTTAAAGGTGAGTGCCTTGTGTGCATATCAGCCTGTCAAGTTCACCTCAGTGCAGAATTTTCAACCATCTCCAACAGCTTTGATCAAGCTCTGGGAAGACTATGCCTTCATCTGTTCTGCTGGTCATATTTGGTGTTATGATTATCGTGAATCAACCAAGTCTGTGTACAACTACGCCGAGATTCTGACACACGCTCCTCCGCTACTGATCAGAATAATCCAATCTTGTAAACTTGCCAGTGCTTCATTAACAATCATCCCTACTTGGAGTTTCACTCGTCTACTGCTGGATTTGTCCTGGCAGGAAATGAGGGAAGTGATATGTTATCTGCGTCCAATTTTCAATGAAGACTATGGAGGACTGTGGCAACTCTATCAATGTGTATCCCACCCGATATTCCCAGACATTGCCCATCACTACCTGTGTGTTCTGCAGTCTATTCTGAAAGCTGAACTACCCAGTATCTTCATGTGAGTTCCATGTTCAATATCTTTCTGCTAGATTCTGAACAATTCCTAGGTTAAACTTTTGGCACTGGGGGCAGGTTTTGAGATTATACCCACCATGCCCTGACCTGTTACACCAACTACTCAAGATTGAACCTGGCTTACATTATCTATATTGGGTAACAAAGGATTACGGGGAAGATGCCACACAATTCTACCATGTCTTACAGTGGT
This sequence comes from Mycena haematopus, assembly GCA_029281435.1. NCBI lineage: Eukaryota > Fungi > Basidiomycota > Agaricomycetes > Agaricales > Mycenaceae > Mycena > Mycena haematopus. The sequence continues at coordinate 12,086 of JARJCV010000737.1, forward strand.
TTAAGGTGAATACAGACCTCTTCACCTGCTCAATCACTCACTATCAATGGTATCCTTCATTCCAGACATTCTCTGAATCTCAGATTGATTCAGCCCTGGTGGCCCGCTGTGAAGAGGTGGTGAACAGAGAGTATGGTCCTCTTACTAACGCCTCAGTCTTTGCTAAACTGGAGGTGGAGTGGGAAATGTGGCAAAAAAAACTATTTTGACTAGGGCAGACAACCTCTGGATGCTGAATAACCAATATTTGGGTGTGTCTAGTATGAATACACCTCATGATTGTTTGATTTTCTTCTTTCTTTCGCGACAGTACTAGCAGTAGACGTGTAATTATCGAGAGTTCGCTTAGGGTTTGATTCACATGACCGCGTTGTGATTGGATCAATGTTATATGATGACGCTGCACCTGCGTCACAGATCGGCGTACACTTTCCTCAAACTCGACTGCAGATGTTTCGCTGCTATCCTGTCGACCGCGTTCGACAATCCAACAGAGTTTTTTTACAGCGACTATGGCAGACTCAGGTCTCCTCGACACTTTCCTAGCAGCCATTCAAGCCAGTCTCTCCGTTCTACTCGTCATATTCTATGGAGGCATCGCAGCGTGGATGAAAATCCTCACCCCAGAAAACACAAAAGCCATCTCCAAAATCTGCGTGCGCATGTTCCTCCCCGCGCTGCTCATCACCAAGATCGGGTCTGAGCTACATGCGGGCTCAGCAGGCCGGTACGGAATCGTCCTGCTCTGGGCAGTCGTGTGCCATCTGGTGTCCTTTGCAATCGGCGTGATAGCGCACCGCGGGCTCGGGATGCCCGACTGGACGACCGCGGCGGTCATGTTTAATAACACTACGAGCTACCCGCTGCTTTTGATCGCTGCGCTCGGAGAGACGGGGATACTGAGCACGCTTATTGTCACAGACGAACTCCCGAGCGCGGCTGTCGAGCGTGCAAAGTCGTATTTCCTCGTCTTTGCGACGGTTTCGAGTTGTCTGACGTTTGCCGTCGGCCCGCGGCTCATCGATTCGGAGCATGCGCCTGAGCCGGAGGACAAGGATGTCGATGACCAGTGCGACGACGACGACGACGCAGCACCGACCGAGCGCACGGGCTTGTTGGCCGCGGCCTCGAGATACACGCACACTTCCTTCCTCCTGTCCACTCGTACTCCCAGCGTGCACGAGGATACAATATACACCCGGCGCCCCGCGTTTTTCCCCAAGAAGCGCTGGGCGCGCCTTTCCCCGCGCACAAAATGGTGGCTCGTCTTCCTCTCCGACTTTCTCAACGCCCCCCTCCTCGGTGCGCTCCTCGGCGCGCTCATCGGCCTCACCCCGCCGCTGCACCGCGCGTTCTTCAACGGCACGGAGGACGGCGGGATCTTCACCGCGTGGCTCACCGCCTCGCTCAAGAACGTCGGCGGGCTGTTCGTCGCTTTGCCCGTCGTCGTCGCAGGCGTGGCGCTCTTTTCCGCGCTCCCTTCCCCTCGCTCCTCTGGTTCGGCGCACGACCAAGAACAACATCCGGTGAAACTGCCCTTGGCCCCCATGCTCTTCATCCTCCTCGTCCGCTTTGTGGTGTGGCCCGTGCTCTCGATCGGCGCGGTCTTCATGCTGGCGTCGCGCACGGGGGTGTTAAGCTCAGACCCGATGCTGTGGTTCGCGATGATGCTGATGCCGACGGGCCCGCCTGCGACGAAGCTCGTTGCGCTGGTGCAGGTGAGCGGTGCGGGTGAGGAGGAGGAGATGGTTATTTCGAAGATTTTGATGGTGTGTTTCTTCGTCTTTTTTCGCCTTCGCCTTCGTTTTCTTGTTCTTGTTCTGCTTCTTCGTCTTTCTTTTCGTGTTCTTCCTCGTGTTCTTTCATGCTCTTCCTTTTCTTCGTCTTCGTCTTCTTGTTCTTCCTTTTCGTGTTCTTCTGCTTCTTCGTCTCCTCATCTTTTGGTGCATTCGCTGAAAAAACATCCAGATATCCTACCTCGTCTCGCCGATCCTTTCCTTCACCGTGGTGGGGAGTCTCAGAGCGAGTCAGGCGTGTATTTAGTTATCCTCTTTGCACTTGGACTTGGGCTGCGTGTACAGTATATATTATATTATTTCGGGTTCAACCAGGCTTGCTGTTTCACTGACAGCTATATTGTGTGGGTCGGGGATGCAGTGAAGTGATTTGATGGACGGTCTTAGGTGGTCGAAATCAGAAATAGCATGAATACTATTGAGCGGAGTGGCGGTAGGATGGTCAGCAAAATCTTGGGATTAATTTTGAGACGG
>JARJCV010000738.1:0-14288 GCA_029281435.1 Mycena haematopus
TGCCTCCACGTCGCATTATCAGTATCAATTGCAAATTCGTATTACACCTCAAAACTACTGGGCCGGAGCATCGGCTGCCGCAGCCTCTGTATCTGCTCGCGACGACATAGCAGCTTGTCCCGCGGCAGTCGCGGCCAGCCGCGACCGTTTTCTTTCGGCCTCTAATATCAGAAATATTTGTGAGCAATAACATGTAATATATCGCAGAGCAACACGAACCAGCTTCCTTCTCCCGCTCAATCTCAGACACAATTGCCTCAATTTGCGCAAGGTCGAGGTTCTAACCCGAAATCGAGTATAAATAAACGAAAGACTACAGACGAGGGACGAACCGTGACTTTGCCATACTCCTCCATGACACTGATCTCAATGTTCTTCGCACCAGTTTGTACAACCTCCAGCAAACTCTTGACGGTGAGCTTGATGCTCTCCTCGCGCGTGAGGTCGTCTTTGTGGTTTTTTTCGAGGAATTCGCGGACGGTTTTTGAGGACCGGCCGATGGCGTTGGCCTGAGAAAGGCCGCACATGAGGTCTCGTAATAGTGCATACAAGGAAAGACGGTCGACAAACCTTCCAGGCGCTGTATATTCCGCTGGGTTCAGTTTGGTAGAGCCGTGGCCTAGTGTCGTGCGGGTCGAATCCAACAATAAGAGTGGAGATGCCAAATGGTCGGACACCACCAGATTGCGTGTATTTCTTGCTCAACAGTAAATAAGAAAATACACGGCGACGGTCCGACCCTACCTGCTTAATGCCCGCAATATGCTTGGTGATATATTCCACGGTGACCGGGTCCTCGACGGTCAGGCGATGACTTTGGCACTCTATCCGCGCTTTGTCGATTAGGACGCGACCATCTGCAGTCAGCCCTGTTACACGAAATCATCCAGTGAAGATCATCATGAACGGCGGACACACACCAGCAAACGCGAGGCAGATGTGGTCGTCCAGCATAACAACCTTCCGGACTGTTCTAGGGTCCTGGAGCTGCAGAACTGACTTCTTCTCCACTCCAAGAACGACCACATCTTTGCCGCGGACGCCGACCTGAGGAAGGCGGCACAAGCTTTCAGTGGATTTGAACACGCAAGCAATCAGAAGAGGCACGAACGGCGCATGTTCCCTTTCGTACTGCTTCGCCCGCATATTCTACCTGTTACAACAGAATATAACGCGAATGGCTGTCAGTTGCAGAGAAGCTGGTCGGTGCAGGACATGTATTGACCTGGAAAAGATGACCATCGGGAGAGAATACGGTGAGAGCTGCAATGCAAGTTGTTTGGGCGAGTCGGAGATTGGTATACAGCACTCACCGCGATCGTAGGACCTTGACATCGTTGTAAGTTGTAAAGTCAATTGCTGGACGCGCGTCAGATTCTTTGCACGTGATTTATTATCACGTGAATGTAATTTTAATCAATTTTTGTGAATTCTCCCAAGTTCCAATGGCAACATTGCAGCGCGTCCGAGTTGTTGAACTCACTCAGGTTTTGGTCCACAGTGACGCGACGTGTATATCACGCGAACCGGCCAATGTACCAATTGGAAAGTTACTCCCTTGACACATGGGATTTTTCTCATTACCCGTTTACTGCCAGTGGTCAGACAACCATCTGCACCATGCCACCCAAAACCCGACCAACTCCGACCTAGGACCGACTTGCCGGTCCATGATAGCGCGTTGAGGAGCACTGTGATGTCATGAAAGTCTCTTTGACTTGGAGAGTCGAAAGTTAATCACGGACGCGTCCAAGTAACGACAAGATGCTTGAGCAGCAGCTTTGAACCCGGGAAAGACATACATAGATACAGTATATGAGGAGCCACCACTGATAATCATATGTACATGGCGTGTGTGGCGGAACGAGAACGAGCCAATCAGTCTAGTAGGAGAGGGTAATGGGTATCGTAGCTTCATTATGCCGCCATTTCATCGCGACTTCGCTTCAGCGATGATTGAGGGGCAGTCGTCTGCTGGGGAGTCTGTTGCTGCTGCTGGGCAGCACCTGTAACGCCGACCACCAATCCTTCAACCACCCGTTTCTCCGCCGAAGTCCCTCGCACTCGCGCTCGAGCTCGTTGACCCGCCCCTCGAGCTCCTTCGCCTTCGTCTCGAGCGCCATCTCTCTTTCCTTCTTCTTCAGACGGAAACGCGCAGACGCGGCGGTGTTGCGCCTGCGCTTGTCCTCGGCGACGCTGACGGCCGCCGCGGGGTTATCCTCGGGTGAATCGGCAACGGACGCAGAAAACGGAGGACTTTCGGCTGCGCGCGCGTTTCGCCGGTGGGTAGTCGTACGATGACTGGGAGGATTGGTCCCGGGGCGGAGGGTGGGAACGTAGGGAACCGTTCTGAACTGCAGAGTGGAGCGCAAGAAGCTGCACGATCGAGGGAGAAACGCTGCTGCTCTGGGGGTTTAGGTTGGCGAGGAAGCTGGTAATATCGAATGGTTGCGGGAAGCGCCCTCACCAACGTTCGTACCAGTTACGACGTTGACATGGCCCTGGTGAAGAACGGAGTCGACCTGGCGATTTGCCTCGAGCTCGAGCTCCTCGTCGGAGTCGCGGGTATTTGGTTTGCCGTACTTGTCGTCGACAAGAGGCTCGTCTGAATCAAAGACGAGATTATTCCACAAGAGATCAGGGAATGGGGGCCCATTTAGCAGGTCCTGGTTGCCAGACGAGGCGTGGGGAGGATGAACTACGTTGAGCCCATGGAGACTAGATGGTGCCATTATTTCGCCTTGGGCACGAGCGCTCGATGCAAGTGTATATACAGCAGTGGAGAAGAAATCGGCAGGCGCGGGCAGACTTTGTAATCGGTCAGTGACTATGTAACATCGCACATCCGGCCCGCGATCGACACCATATGGCGGTTGCTTTAATCGGACAAATTGGATGCAACAGTAGCTGTGATTCAGTGAGAAGGGATTATCGAGCCCTTAGCCAGTAGTTTGCTCTAAAATCCACAGCTATGTGTAAAGGACCACCAAATTTTTTTGGGCAGAAATCGCTCAAAACCGTGAAGAAATTGGGAGATGGCTTGACCAGGATCCGATTGACGCAATCGACAACAAAATGTCGCAATTGCGACTCGTGATCGCGCTCCCGCTCATTCAATGACAATTGTACTTCGTGCAGCCGAGACAGGCGTTGTGGACGTCTTGTCGTAAATAGAAGCAGGAAAAAAAGCCGAATGGTACCTCTGAGTTGCAGAAAAAAATCCCTTTGGCATTCTTCACGAACGACAATGTGGCCGGCAACTATTCTGAGGTAGCATTCTTGTACAGGTACACCGTCGGCTTGCCTGTGAGCTTCTTCACCCTTCTCCAGACGAAACAGCGTCCCCAAATGGCAGTTTGACTGACACGGTCGTGATACTCCAATGTGTCCACGTAAGTATGTTCGGAAGCTTGAAATAAAAGAAGCCTACGTGTCGCATTTGAACAAGACAGGAACAAGACAGAGTCGAGGGTGGATGGGTCGACGAGATGGTGTGCCGGCTGAGTCTTATTGGCAGTGCATTCAGAGCCCGAACGCTACGGTCTCGCATCCATCCATTATTAGCAATGATTTTGGTCAATCTTCCTCACCCACTCGCGGCAACATACACCCGCGACAACGTACAACGGGATGAAGTGGTCCTCCGGCCCCGTTGATGAGCAAGCCGCAAGCCTAAATCTGTAATGCTTCGTAAGATTGCCTGGAAAAAATAAGTGGACGCCAGGAGTAGAAACAATGAAAACAAGACAAGGCTCGCATCTGCGACAACGGCAGACGTCAATATCGCTTGATTGAATCCTCGCGCGCAGCTTGTGCGGAATGCGGCGAGAACGACGCGATATGGCGAAGGTTGTGGACGGCCAGACCACCTGATAATAGCAACACGTAGTCTTCCCAAAGTAAATCAGTCAGGGCGACAGCGCCAGGAACCATGCAAGCTAACCTGAATCGAGTGTTGGCTTTATTCCAGTGCCCAGTTCTTCGCTCAGGCTCGAGTCAATAGACACTTGGACAATACGTCCCCGAACATTTTCTGAACGGCACGAAGACAAGACCCGGGCCTAAGAACAAATTAAGACAGCGTAGTCCCATATAATTGCACACACTTGCGAAACTCTTCTCATCCGATCGTTTTTCGGCTCAAACGCGCACGTTGTCCGGCTTGGGGCAAGTAATGTTGCCTTGGTTTATCCTCTCAAGCTCAACGACACACTTCGACAGAGCAGAGTCACCCTTGAATTTGAACTTCAAATCGGAAACTTGAGACGGGACATACTCATCATAAACATCCATCAAGAGGGATCCTCGTCGCCGTAGTCCGTCACTGTACGGACATCAGACACTATTTTTCAATAAAGAGAGCTTACCCAAACGCTCGGTCCCTGTCTCTTAATAGGCACCAAAAACCGCCTTCCTGTTGTTGCGTAACTTGAGACTTGAGACGATACCCAAGAAAAAAAGAGTGATCACTTTCAGGAGTACAGCCAAAGGCCATCACGACGGAAAAGGTCCCAGTCTCTGCAGGACGTCAAGGTCATTCGAAGTCGGATTGATGTGAGCCCCGCAGAACATCCAAAGCCAGAAACCAAATTTTGATAGGCCCTGTAGATTCAAGAACGTATGTGGGGATCCCCATGGCTGTGTCGGCGGAGAACTCAAGTACAGGCGACCTGTGTCCGAATAAAAATGCAGGGATCTTCTCGAGAGTAGCAGACAGTGCGTGCAAGTTCTTTCTCTAACATCTGCCATTATGCTTGTGTAGACAGTAGTTGAAGCACGGAGGAATCGGTACGGGAGGAGCGACTGAGTATTGTCGAGCACGGTGGAGAGAAAGACGCTAGTTCTGCTCGATACAAAGGAGAGCGACAGAACGTCCGACGTCGGTGGCGGTTTGACAGTAAGAATGCGATTCCGCGCTCTCCCAGCACTGAGACGCGGATAAAGGCGTCAAGTTTTAACCGCCTAGGAGTCTCCGGGAGGACACTAGGACAAAGGAATCGCGATCACGTGATGCAGCCACATCGTCATGTGTGTGCCTTCCGAATCCGCCCCGTCTGTAGCGATTTGAATGCCCGAGTATTGGTGTGCTGCTGACGGGGGACACCAGAGTTTCTTGCCGTGGCACCCCAGAGGCTTCCGCCGGACCGTTGTTTTCTTGAATATTCATCCAGCCAGGACTGCGCAAAATGCTATCTCGGACGCCTGACCAACGCTTGACATGGCGTCTTCAGCTTTCTGACTGTATCATGGTGCATCTCGAAAGCAACTGACGTTCCAAGTTGAGATGAAATTTCATGAGCACCAGCTACAGGGGAAGGACGCGCGGAGCATGACCAATGGGAAATGACCGTTGCACGCGCGTATTGAAGGCTGTTGCGCCGCAGAGCTGAAGGCGACATGCTATAACAGCCGTATCTCTTCAGCACGAAAGTCCACTCGCACTCACCATGGCGTCGCAAACACAAGTTCCCGTCCTAATCATTGGGGCTGGTATCGTTGGCCTCTCCGCCTCCCTTTGCCTCTCACATCACAACATCCCTCGCTCGTAATCGAACGCTACTCTGGAACATCTGCCCACCCTCGCGCGCGGAGCGTCAACGCGCGCACCATGGAAATCTTCCGACATGTCGGCATCGAGGGCCTCGTCCGCGCCGCCGGTGTGTCACTGTCGCCCAGCAAGGGCATCTACTCCGGACACTCGCTGCGGGAGGTAATCGAGGGGCACGCGCGGCGCACGGAGGGGGAGAGCACACCATTCCCCTCGTTGCTCGGTTCAATCAGTCCGACGACGGGCGCGTACGTGACGCAGGACATGATTGAGCCGGTACTCGTCGATGCAGCACGGGCCCATGGCGGGGAGGTGCGTTTCTACACGGAGTGCGTGGAAGTGGCGCAGGATGCGACGGGAGTGACGGCGACGCTGCGGGATCGGGCGAGCGGCGCAATTGAGACTGTGCGGGCAGAGTATCTCATCGCGGCAGATGGCGCAAAGAGCCCGATCCGCACGCAGCTGGGTGTGCCAGTGACTGGTCAGGGCACCATGGGGCATCTCCTCAACGTCCTCTTCCACGCCGACCTCGAATCCCTCGTCCACGGCCGTGAATTCTCGCTCTGCCTCATCGACCGGCCTGAGGTATGCGGCCTCTTCACATCCATCAACAACACCAACCGCTGGGTCTTCCACCTCGCCTACGATCCGTCGAAAGGGGAGCACCCATCCGATTTTCCGCCGGACAAATGCACGGCGCTGCTCCGGCTCGCATTGGGCCTCCCGGAGATCGCCGACATCCACATCGACAGCATCCTCCCTTGGGAGCCCGCCGTCCGGATTGCGGAGCGTATGCAGCACGGACGCATCTTCCTCGCGGGCGATGCGGCGCACCAGATGCCGCCCTGGGGCGGCCAGGGCGCGAACTCGGGCATCGCGGACGCGCACAATCTCGCTTGGAAGCTGGCGGCCGTGCTCACCGGCAGCGCAAGTACAGCGCTGCTGGAGACGTACGACGCCGAGCGGCTTCCCGTGGGGCGTGATGCGGCGGAGGCGTCGGCCAGCGGGGCCGACGCGCGAGGACTGATTTCGGTGCGGATGAACATGGCGGTGGTGCGGGGGATGGTGAGGAAGGTGCCGCTGGCGTCGGGACATGGATATGGGTACGCTAGTGCATCGATCTGCGCGGAAGACACGCGACCCCTGGGGGGATTGACGTGGAGGCCGTGGACGCTGGCGAGCGTGGCCCTGGGTATTGACGGACGGCCTGGGCGGAGGGCGCCGCACGAGTGGGTCTGGATCGAGCACGGGGGCGAGCGGAAACGAATCTCGACGCTCGATCTAAGCGGGAAGGGGTTCGTACTGCTCGCAGGGGCAGACGGGAAGGATTGGGTGGACGCGGCAAGGTCGTGCATCGGCATCGAACTTGCGGCGTATTGTGTGGGTGCACCCGAACTCGCCACCGCAACGGCCCGCGAATTCGAGTCTGCAGCAGGTATTTCCTCCCATGGCGCGATACTGGTGCGTCCAGACGATTTTGTGGCATGGAGAGAGAGAGGGAACAGATTGCCTGCGGATTGCGACTATCAGGAGAGACTCCAGCGGGCGATGAGGCAGGCGTTATGTGTGCCACAGTAAAATAGAGTCTTCAGCAAGTATCTCGCAATACTGGTGCGTCCAGACAATTTTGTGGCATGGAGCAAGAGAGGAAACAAATTGCCTGCGGATTGCGACTAACAGGAAAGACTCCAGCGGGCGATGAGGCAGGCGTTGTGTGCGCCACAGTAAAATACCTGTATATCTCTTGTTTTACCGTTTGCGCGTAAGGACCGCGTCCAAATAACAGGCAAATTGGCCTGGATAGGATTCTGCTGGTATCGCAAGGTCCACGTACGAGAATGCGTGTTCGTCCACGTCGGACGCGTACAAGAAGGGTGTTTGCTCGCGTCGGCTGGGCCAAACAACGCGACGTGTAAACTTTCTCTCCAGCATTGCTGCAGCACGGATGTCCTCCTCCGACCCCAGCGCGACTCGCAGGACCGTGTCCCACAAGCATGTCTTGTATTCAGAAATCCTCTCCGTCACCTCCGCCATGCGCAAGAATTCACGCTGGGCTTCCGCAACTCACTTTATGAATGCAAGAGATTCTGCTTTGGGCACCAATCTCGGCTTGCGGGTCTCCAGTAGCTCACAAGGAGCAAGACGGGTCAGCAGGGAGGCTGATCTCATGCTCGGATTCGAGGAACTCAAAAGAGCTGTCCGCGACACTGAGGGTACGTCGCTGTTATTTAATTATTCGTGCGTGCGTTGACCGCGCGAGGCAGATATAACCACAGTGCCATTGTTGACTTTATTGGCGCCTTTCTTCGCCATCATTCGATCTCCCTTGTCCACTGGGCCCATCACGTCGACTGCCCTCGCTTCCTTGCACAGTTTCTTCGTATCCGGCCTCATATCTGCCCAGTCGCGTTCTCTCGAGACCGCTTTGATTGAGCTGAGCAGCACCGTGTCCCACTGCAAGTTTGAAGCAAGCGACTCTTCGGGCGATGAGGTCGTCCTCCTCCGAATCATGACCGTGATTCATGATTGTCTATGTGGAGGCGTGGGCGGCGGACTCGGTGATATAGAAGTGTGTGAAATGCTTGAGACTGTTCTCACAACTTGCTGTCAAATGCGTCTCTCTGGTGAGTTCAATCGTGCCGTCGTTACCTAGATCTCAACAATTTCAAGAAACCTTACGACGCTCGGCCGAAAATACCATGTACAGTCTCGTTCGCACCGTCTTTTCGCGACTCCATTCTCTGGATCCCACAACTGAAGAGGAGAAATTGCTTGCCGCGGACGAAGACGCGCCAGATGCAGAAATCCGAATGAATGTGCCAGCAACGGAAACGACTCTCAACGAAGAGCATTCCCAAACTTCACAGGAGATCGTCATTGAGCATTCAGAGAAGTCCGAAGATCCCAAGGACATCAGTCGTACCCCGTCTTCAGCCGCTACTATTGCGCGACCTGAATGTATGTGCGTTCCGCACTCGTCTCCAAATTCGTGCTCTTAGTTTCGAACGCAGATGGTCTCCCTTCTATCCTTGAACTTCTTCGAGTTCTCATCAACGTGTTGGATCCCAACGACCAGCAGCATACCGACTCGACCCGTCTGGTCGCGCTCGGTATCCTCAATGCAGCGTTTGAGGCATCCGGACCCCGCATTCCAGATTTCCCATCTTTGGAGGCGCTCATCGTGGACACTGCTTGCAAGTTCCTCTTCCAACTCGCGCGGTCCGAGAACATATCCGTTCTCCATTCCGCCTTACGCACAATATCAACCGTCTTTGATACGATGCGGCCCCATTTGAAGCTTCAGCAAGAGCTTTTCTTGGCATTTACCATCGACAGGCTGGCTCCACCTGCTCCTCCTCAGGGTAAGAAGGCGAATGGGCAGCGTCCAGCCTCGCCTAGACCGGGTACACCTACACTCGGCCCGCCGGAGGCAAAGCAGGAACCTGGGAATGGCGCTTCGACACCTTCCAGAGTGCTTGTTACCCCCGCCCGCGGTGAAACGCGCGACCTGATGCTGGAAACCCTGAGCCAAATCTCGCGCCATCCCAGCTTCATGGTCGACCTGTATATCAACTATGATTGCGATATAAATTGCGAAAACCTTTTCGAGCGCCTCATCGAGTTCCTGACCAAGGTAGAGACGGATGAACTCGGCGCTAGTGTCCCACTGACATGCGTGTCTAGGCCGTGTATCCATCACATTATTCCGGCGGACTTGATGCTCGGCAGAGAAACGTGCAGTATCTTTGCCTCGATCTTTTGCTCGCATTTGTGAATGATATGGCTGCCCGCGCCGATGGTGTATGTGTCTTCCTTTCGCCATCATTCGCAACTGACTTGAGTTTTTCAGGCCGCGCAGGCCTGGCCCTCCGTCAGTGACCCTCGTTCTTCCAAGTTGACTCTTATTCATTAGCGTAATAATTGTTAGGGGTTCCCCGATCCGGAGTCCCTCATCCACACCAAGTCTCAGAAGAAACTCATCGTCACAGCAGCTGCTCGGTTCAACAATAAACCGAAGAAGGGTGTCGCGTTCCTTGAAGAGAATCGTCTGATTTACACGGACCTGCCCCCCGATGCGCCAGAAAGTGCAAAGGCTCACAATCTGGCTGTGTTCCTCAAGGGCTGTGCTAGACTCGATAAACGCCTCTTGGGCGACTATATATCTAGGGAAGAGAACCTCCCTCTCCTGAAAGCCTTCGTTGGCCTATTCGACTTTAGAGATGTCTGGCCCATTCCTCTTATCTTGTCTTCGAACACTGAATTTCCCTCCCAGAAACCTATCGCAGAAGCACTGCGAGAACTTCTTGAGACTTTCCGACTTCCGGGCGAGTCTCAGCAGATAGCGCGCATAACGGAGACGTTTGCATCAATATATTTTGCTTCCGAGCCAGGTAAGCATGGCCGTCCACTTGTATTGTCGTTCTGAACCGTCTTGAACAGATGAGATCCAGAACGAGGATGCAGTCTACGTTTTGTCCTATTCGGTCATTATGCTCAACACCGATCTTCACAACCCTCAAGTCAGGGTGCGCTTCCCGATATCCTCTGATGAGTGATGCATTGCTAATGCAGTCTCAACAGAAACGTATGACGATCGAGGATTACACAAGAAATCTCCGAGGCGTCAATAATAACTCTGATTTCTCGTCTGAATTCCTCGTATGTTGATCGGGCAGTCGCTACCCCAAAAGAAGCCTAATTTTTCTTTTGATAGCAAAATATATACGATTCGATACGGAAGAAAGAGATCATCATGCCTGAAGAGCACGTCGGTCAACTTGGCTTTGAATATGCCTGGAAAGATCTCCTCACTCGCTCCCGCGATGCAGGCGCGTTCTCAAGGCTGTGGTCAAAAGAAAATTGTATTGACGGTACTTCCTCGTTAGGCAATTTGATGACTTGCAATTCGTCGTTGTTCGATGTCGATATGTTCAAGTCTGTCTGGAAACCTGTCATTTCGGCCATAGCATATGCCTTCATCAGTTTCGACGACGACTACATTATCCAGAGATCTATTGCTGGCTTCCGACAGTGCGCCACCCTCGCCGGCCGTTTCCAACTTCCCGATGTATTCGATTTCGTGGTCATCTCTCTATCGCAGGCCACCAGTCTTTTGTCGGAGTTTATTCCCGGGCAGGTGCCCAATTTTCCCGTCGTCGACGTGGAGGGGCAATCCGTCACTGTGTCGAATTGTCCATCAAGTTTGGCACAAACTTCAAGGGACAACTCGCCGCCGTGGTACTCTTCAACATAGTCAACGGCAATGGGAACGCCCTGCGAGAAGGATGGACCCAGGTTCGTAATTTTGACATTCTTACCTCGTTTGTTTCACCTCTTCTGCTAGATTTTCGAGATGTTCCAAAATCTGTTTTTACATTCCCTGCTGCCTATGCGGATGCTACAGATGGAAGATTTCCTCGGTGGTGTTTCGATGATCCCTCTGAGGGGCGGGATCCGCAGCGAATCGCGCCAAGAAGCGACGGCGGATTACTATCCGCGTTGTCTTCTTATTTGATGACTCCGTACGGGGCCAGTTCCGACGCCCTGGTTCCCGATGCAACGGACGCGGATGTAGAAATACCCTGTGCGCGATCGATTGCATTACTCTTGTCGTCTGGACGAGTTGTACAGCCAGATTATGCGAGTTATATCTTCATAAATTCTGCGCGCGGCTAACACAGGGATTAGGCAGCTTGACGTTGACGCACTGGTCGCGGCTGTTCGTGCTCTTGAGGCATTGGCCCATGACCGAACCGTCGCAAGGCTCAAACAAGGCGACGACGAAAGCAACCAGCCGTCCTCCGATGATGGGCCGTATTCCTTGCCTTACGATCCAGCGTCAGTATTCCTTTTGGAGACCATGGTTAGCATCGTATGCAATACTCCGCATTACCTAGAGGACCTTTGGTAAGTATGTGTATTCAAGGGATGCGTTCAAGGGACTTGACGTTTGATTAGGCCAATAGTTTTCGAACACCTGTCGGCTCTGCTGTCTGCTTCGACACAGTACAGCTTCCTCCTGATCGAGCGAGCGGTAGTGGCTCTCTTGCGCTTGTGTCTGATGATAGCCAAGAAAGTACGCCTCATTGCCTATTCTTCTCTCGTTACTGATCCTTTGACAGCCTGCACTTCGAGACCAGATTTATATTTCGTTCGATCTCCTTTCATGTTTGCCCCCCTCAGTAGCTACTTCTGTCGGGAGCAGATCATCTCCGGGGTCCTCCTCCTCGTCCAAAACCACAAGGAGATTATCAGCTCTCAGACAGAGTGGAATCTGGTCTTCGTCCTCCTCCGCTCCACGATCTCGCATCCCGAGGCTGCACGGCCGTCATTTGAGTTACTCACCAGTCTGGTTTCGGATGGTCCTGAGCAGACTGTTACGATGGACAACTTCAATGGGCTTTTGAACCTCCTTGATGATTTCGCCACCACTGCGGGTGCAGTTGCCGAGAGTCGACACCAGCATGGGCGTCGCCAGGAGCCGTTGACATCTGCAAAGTGCGTTAAGTGATACAAGTTACGGATGTGGCTAATCTGGGGTTACAGTTCTCCTCCAATAGAGCGTGGCAGAAAGGCGATTGATCTTATAGAACCTCAAGAAGTTCATAAGCCCGTTATCGGAGTCAGCCCACCTGCCGCCGGCGCAAGGTATCCATTTCTCTAAAACATTCCCTGTCGTTTGACCTGTCTGTTTCACAGCATGGCGACAATTGTGCCTACCGCTGATCAGCTCTCTGAGCCGGCAATCCACCAACGCCGCTCGTGAGGTCCGTCACACCGCTATCAGTCAACTGCAGCGAGTGTTATTGGGTCCGCATGTTCTGCTCGACGAAGCGGACTCTGACCAGGTGGAGGAGATTTTCAACAGGGTTATCTTCCCCCTCCTGGATGACCTGTTGAAGCCTCAAGTGTTCAATCGCGACCCCCGGGGCATGCCCGAGACACGGCTCCGGGCGTCTGCTCTCCTTTGCAAAGGCTTTATGCACTTTGAGGTGCGGGAAAGCCAGGCCCAAGCGGATATCCGGCTTTTGTGGATTCAGATCCTCGACTTGCTGGATCGGTTGATGAATATTGACAAGGGCGATCAGCTGGTGAGTATTCTGTTCTGCATCTGATCAAAGTTACGGATTTTTTTTGTTTGGTACAGTACGAAGCCGTTCCGGAGTCGCTGAAAATGTCGTCCTCGTTATGCATGCTGCACAAATCCTGGTACCGCCGCCACCGCGGAAGGGTCGACACGCGAAATGACAGGCAGCGGACGCTGTGGATCGCCACGAATGAGCGGGTGGAGCGGTTCTTGCCTGGTTTCATCGCATCTTTATACCTCAGGAATTATGATATACCAAGACCGTAGAATTGAGAGATAGTGTAATAATAATACATATTTTCTAACGGAACTTCATCTTGGATGGTCTAGATGTTGATAAGCTTACGGAAGGGGGAATAGAGGAGCGCACAAACCTTACTCGAATGTACAATCCCGCGATGCAAGCACCGAGAGCAATGCCGTACGCTAGGACACGCATACTCCATGGACTGTACTTGATTCCCCAGTGGGACCAGGCGCCGCCGATATGGGCCGTGGAGATCAACAGTAAAAACAGGACATAGCCGGAAAGTCTGTGGAGATCTGTCATGACCCGAGGCCCAGGTGGATGACGAAGGGAGCGAGCCAACCTATGGTACTTCCAAATCGCTTTCGCTTTAGCACCGCCGCCGAAAGCAGCCCCACCGAACCAGACGCTCCCGCCTCCCAATAATACTTGGATGAAGATCCAACCCATACTCACAATGCCGAGTTTCTGCATCGTTAGAATTGAGAAACAGGATTTACAAGTAGAATAAATCATACGCCATGCCAACTTTTGAAGTGAACCGCCCCGTGCAAGTACTTGTTGTACATGACCGCGAAGGTGCCGAAAAAAATTATTGGAAAAGCCGCGAAAAAAATGGCGTATTGGTGTCGCGCGAGGCCGACTGCTTTCGTCTTCGGCTGTGAGGTCGGTTGCAGGGTCATTATTCCTGCGTCGTCCGCGAGTTATCGTCCAGTGTAATTCGAAAACAAATACGCACCATATACAATGAGTGCAAGCGAGAGGCTCTGAAGTGGCGGGTGGAAGGCAAACCATCCGGCATCGAGAGGGTTGTTGACCAGAACGATTACCCAAGTAACAGTCCCGAAAACCTACGAAGTGGGCTTGGATTTATATGCCAGAGCAAGGGCAGGAATATTACAGCTGCACCGGACTGGTTTCAAGATATCACGATCAGCCTTCACGCAGACGCGATTCACGAGCTGGCGGCGCGCTCACCAGAGCTAAATACATGGCGAACGTGTCCCTGTACGGCTCTCGATGGGGAGCAGGTCCTCCTGCCCCCTGGGTTTGCTCAACCCATCTCGCTGCTCGGGCGCAAGAAGGGCCTCAGTCAGCTCGTAGTCGTTGTCGTTGGGAGCCGTAGCCATCATACTGCTATCGGTGGTTCTGGAGGGATCTATACGTCTGGCCATTCGATGCATAACAGATGAACACGTCGACTCTCACGGCGACGGGAACCGAGTTATTCGTTACTAGAATTACGACTGCTTTATAACTCATGGTCTGTGTGTTTTGTGAAAGGGATTGTATGTCATCCTATGCAATGGGACCTTGTAAATTCACACCGCGTTGCATGTACCCGACTTCCGTTCGCTCCCACAGTGAGGGCCGGTTAAAACATACCTTCATGCTACATAGGTATA
>JARJCV010000739.1:0-14258 GCA_029281435.1 Mycena haematopus
TATATATGGAGCTTGGGACGCTGTTGTAAGCTGGCAGGCTTACACCCTTCCCCTCTCTGAAGAACTGTCTCCCTTCCTGTGCTCCCAACGCTAACAGGACTGTATGGGTTTCTCCAGTGGTTCCAGGTCATATAAATCACCCCCAAGGTTGTGATCCTTGATGTTGGCTTCCAAGGTCACATGATTCAGTAGCCCACTGTACCCAGTGACCTGTATCCATTTTTTTGAATGGTGTCACTGGCTGGGTTTGAACTTGTGACCTCTGCCAACATTATCTCATCAATTAATGTAAGCTGGTTCAAGGCACATTATAAACCACTACACCAAAAGGAAGATAATTGATGAGATATATATCATCAATTCTGTGCCTATATATGGAGCTTGGGACGCTGTTGTAAGCTGGCAGGCTTACATATGTAAGCTGGTTCAAGGCACATTATAAACCACTACACCAAAAGGAAGATAATTGATGAGATATATATCATCAATTCTGTGCCTATATATGGAGCTTGGGACGCTGTTGTAAGCTGGCAGGCTTACACCCTTCCCCTCTCTGAAGAACTGTCTCCCTTCCTGTGCTCCCAACGCTAACAGGACTGTATGGGTTTCTCCAGTGGTTCCAGGTCATATAAATCACCCCCAAGGTTGTGATCCTTGATGTTGGCTTCCAAGGTCACATGATTCAGTAGCCCACTGTACCCAGTGACCTGTATCCATTTTTTTGAATGGTGTCACTGGCTGGGTTTGAACTTGTGACCTCTGCCAACATTATCTCATCAATTAATGTAAGCTGGTTCAAGGCACATTATAAACCACTACACCAAAAGGGAGATAATTGATGAGATATATATCATCAATTCTGTGCCTATATATGGAGCTTGGGACGCTGTTGTAAGCTGGCAGGCTTACACCTGTCTCGGTAACCCAGACGTTCCGGTGATCCGCACTTCGGGTAAGAAATGATGGGCTGAAGTGCTACCGGAACGTCTGGGGCATTTGGTATCGTAACACCTACCGTCGTGACAATCTCTGATTATCTGTGACTAGCAAGCCTGATCTATTGATTTGTGAGGCCTGAGCTCCCCAGCTAATGGCATCCAGGGGATCGGCAAGACTCCAAGTAAGAGTATCACCTTTGTTGTGCATGTTCTGCAGAATATCCAACACTATTCAGCCATAGGCGGAGCTTCCAGTTTGTTCTCGGAGTATTGGCGCTGTCAGACAGGCGCTCGTCCTCTGGCGTTGAATCAAGGGAAAATTTGAAGTTAGTAGAGTTGAGAGCCGAGATACTTGTCCGCAAACACCGAAGGCTTCATGAGCTGCTAAAGTACTCTAAAGGATGACGAAGGCAATAACGATTGGATTGATGCATACTGATAAGTGGGACAGTTGATACGCGTGCGCTAACCGGGTCACATCCGTCACGACGGTAGGTATCACACTACCGATTGCCCCAGACGTTCAAGGAGCACTTCCGTCCATCATTTCTTACCCGAGCTGTCAACATCATGATGGCGGATCGTGCGGTCCGTGAGGACCGCGCAGGAAGTGCGCCAGAACGTCTGGGCCACCGAGACAGGAGAGCTGTGAGGCTGCCCACTCTTGTACTACACACCTTAGTTGCATTTGCATATATCTTGTGATAATTGTGTATGTATGTCCAATGTATGTCAATACCAAGATGAAAGCAAGACTTCATTCAGCTGTGCAACTTCGGCATATTGGTCCGAAGACGTGTTTTGGTGCCCATTTCCCTTAACTACAGCTATTTCTCTCGAAAGATAGCCAGACTACACTTACCTACTATGTAGACAGGCAATATGAAGGTATTCTAAGCTTTGATCAGTTTTTTTTTTCTACCTCAATTTTTTTTTCAAAATGAATAATGTGACGCCTGGACCGTCATAGAGACTAAGGTGGCCCGCCGTTACAGTTCTCTAAATCATAATCCTCAAACAAAAAAAAAACTCAAACGAACAAACGGGTCCAATCGTGCGTCCGCAAGACCCTTGATTAGTGCATTGTGTAAGTACTAGCTGAGCCTGTGTATATTACGCCAGTACAACTTGAAGAACGACTTGGTCGTATTTCCGAATGATCCGTACTTACGGTGACGGAGGAGTACTAGTAGTACTATTTTCAATGCCATCTTGTTCCACATATATTCCGCCAGTACAACTCGTCTTCCGTTCCTAGGATAGCGGTTTGCACTGCAGATGACAGGGAAGCGTCATCCCCTATCAGTGCTGCAAGGTCCAGCGCCAGACGCCGGATCCCAGACGGGACTTTGGAATATGGCCCTAGTATTTTACCCTTCGTCGCATGGGTTACGCTGAAAAATGGAACTATCTGGGATCGTAGCACCCATACAGTCTGATCACGTCTATGAGTGGCTGTAGGAAAAGTTACGGAAAGCGCACTTGGGAATTCGGTAGCCGGGATCGGCGTTGGCACAATATCATCAAGAAACGTAATATTATCTTGTGAAGCCGCTGAGTTCATTATTTTTTTTGGTGGGTGTGAGTGCACACCTCAGTCGCGGTCAGGTTAGTGGATCCGAGTTCCCACAGACATCTGGGGAGATGATTTATCCATTCCGTCACTGACTGCGCAGTGTTAGAGTCGATGTCAAGATGACCATTGAATTGAGATTCTGTGTTGAGCTGCTTGGGTTAATTCTAGTGAAAACACAAAGTAGGCACAGCGCTCACCAAAACCACACGAGCGATAAATTCGATAGTGATTTGTTTCAAGGCTGACTTGGATGACACTTTGGTCGCATGCTCTATAGTAGCCCGTAAGACCTCGTTCGATGCGGTGCGAAAGTCTGGATTGACATTAATCAAGGCCCATACTGTGGGCAGGAGGGCCGTATATGTAGCAGAGGTTAAAGGTCGACCTAGTTGCGAAGTTGACAAAGATTCGCCTTTCAAGAGTTGTACAACATGCTGGCTAACTCGTTTGGCGTGGAGCTGCAGACTATCTTTCACGTCTACCTGTGTCAAGTTTTTAGCTTGTCGAGGCGTACTCTTTGATGTCAAGACGAGAAGTGATGTGAGTTCGCAGAAAATCAAGTTTAACGATTGAAATATTTGTTCAACCTGAGACTTGTCAGTCACGAAATCAGTGACCGAAGGGGTCGTTACCTTGATTTCCCGAGAACCGTTGAGTTTGAAAGGAAAATAAGGTGCCATATAGCCCAGAATGGATTTTAGGTCCGCACAAGCCGTGGAACGTTGGTTTGCGGCCTGAGTTCCTCTTGATTTAACAAAGAAAAAATAGAAGCAATAAAGGATTACCTTTTCAGATTGAAGGATCGCATTGTATAAATGTCTTGTGATTTCGGCGCCGGCAACGATTAACTTAGCCTGCGTTTCGTCTACATTCCCGTTTGGGGAAAATACAGACGGAGCGCAATCTAGGAACGTGGATATAAGAGTCGAGTGTAACGTTCGAGCAAGATGCTAGCAATTCTCAGTTTGACTTGGAGTTTGATTGTCTAACTCGACTCACTCTGACAAATGCGGAGACATCTCCTCCACTCGCAGAGTTGTCCGCACAATCCAAGATCTCAGAGAGTTGTTCAAGAGTCCACATGGTTCCGAGGGGGGAGAGAAGACGGTAGTTATATGGGGTGTCGCCATCAAATTCAAGATCAACCTCCGCTTGCCAGGTCCTCCGACGAGAGCTGGTCTCCGTTTGGCGAGCGCGTAGAAGCCGATCAAAGACTGTGTATGCATCGCGGGTTCTAAACCAGGAAACAAGATACCATGTGTCGATACCCGGGGAAGCAGGCTGATCCGGGGAAGTGCGAGGAGACGAGAGTGCGTGATGAAGGAACTTAGCCAGCGACTGAAATACAACAAGCTTTGACTTTGAAAGAGAGAATGAGCGGCCGTGTTAGTCAAGACCACGTAAACTTACTGAGGAAGTCAGCACTACGCTTGCCGTTGAAGTTGCTTTCATGGGACCTGTTATAAATGAACATTGACCGTGGAGTGTATCCAAAGGAAACTGACCGTCCGTTTCCCCGAATTTGGTGCCTGCACTAAGGATGCCGAGATATCCCTCAAGCACCCGACTTCCATTTTCGCTGCCGCTCTGGTTCCAGCCCCCCACCACTGCGGCCGGAATATATTCAAGATAAAGATTCAGAAAGCGTATGGCGTCCACCCGAATTTCAGGGAAAATGTGGGTTTGTGCGGAGGTGGTGAAGAGAAGCAATGCGGTGGCATGCGATGCCAAGTCTTCCTTCGAAATCTATCAGTTGAGGACAGCAAAAAAAATGCATACTGCATACAGTCGGTATTCGAGGGAATAGCCAGACAAAAAATTCAAGAAGTGACTTGCGGACCGCAGCATCCTGAAAAGGCGCTTCAGCAGCGTGAACAGTTAACGGTTCCGAGTGTCATTAATTACTTCGTCTCCTACGAGTCGTGCAGTCGCGTTTATCAGCGTCCTTAAAGAGGATTCAAGAACAGTCGGATGGGCATCTAACAGTTCACGAAGCCCTATTATTGCATCTACAGAATGCGCTCATGAGTTCGTGTTACATTCAGTTGGACGCCCAAACCTTTGCGTGTTCCAGCACTATAATGTTTGAGATGGGTGACCAAATCATCAAATGTGAGGCGCCTTTTTGTGGTAGGTGCGTCGTCATTCTTGTCGACTGTGATACTTTGCGACGGGAGGGCAATAGCTGATTGCACATTCAGTTAAAGTGGGAGCTATGGGGTCTGACGCACACCGAGCCTTGAAGGAGGTGTCTATTGCATTGGAGGCTAACTGTTTCCCTTTCCCAAGCTTGAGTTTAGCCTTTGAAAAGTCGGCAGCCTTGTCCTTGCGCTTTTTCGCGCTCTTCGGCATTCGTAACAAAATTGAGGTTACGTGATTTGGAACGTGACCGTCGATCGTCTTGATGCAGCTCGATACTTCCCACGATTACCAGTTCAACGTTCAACTCCTCAACTCAGGTCGGATTCAACTGGTAGTCACAACTGGATATTGGTTCGACGCGCCACTGTCATGTTGGTGGTGGACTATACTGCGTCGCCGCCACAGTCTCCATTTGAAGGTGTCAAAGCAGACGACGTCTTTCTGGTGGCATCGGGCCGTCAAGAAACATCTGACGGTTCTCTTCTAAGTACCCTACCACATTTGACCTGCACTTATCCGAAATTATCCCGAGAAAACTTCTTATTTTCAATATAAACTCCCACAACCAAGCGATTCGGACTGTCTGCCTGAATTACGATGAGACTCTGGATATCTGTTGCTAGTTTTCTCTTCTCCCTTTTCGCCTGTGCCGAGAGTACCGACGTGAAGAGAGCTGTCCCGAAGGGCTTTGTTACTACCCGTGGCGCAGAATTTGAGCTCGATGGATCCCCTTTCGCGTTTGTCGGGGCGAATTCATATGTAAGCTCTTGGTCAACTCAAAACCTGTATGCTCAAGAAATTGTGCAGTGGTTACCTCTCCTGACCTCAACACAAGATGTCGAGATTACATTTCAGCAGATGCACAATGCCGGAGTCAAAGTACTTCGCACATGGGGTTTCAATGCAATTGTAAGTTGCATCCTGTCACGCTGTCCTCGAATTCAATCCTTTCCCTCAGAATGCCTCAGAGCTAGCCGGTGCTCTCCAGTCAGATTTGACGTACTATCAGGTAACTACCTCTTTGGATTCTGGCCACATTCGATTATTTTTCCTCCTAGGTTTGGAATAATAGCGATTGGACTCTTAACGATGGGCCGCAAGGGCTCCAGCGGACTCGACAATGTGTTAAGCCTGGCTCTCAAATACGATATCAGAGTTATTCTTGCCTTCACAAATAACTGGTGAGTTCTGAATTGTTTGCACCACGCTGGGTAACACAGGTTGCATCAGGGTTGGATATGGGGTGAGACAGTCTTGTATATTTATTCGTGGTTCCCTAAAATCCAGGAAAGGGACTTGAACTTTATATCGACCACATCATGCCGGGGAGCCAGCACGCACGACGTGTTCTACACTGACCAAAAATGATAGCTTCGTATCGTGAGTCTTGTGGTATGACAAGAGAACTTTGACCGATATCTTCTCCTTCCAGAACGATACGTGAAGACTATCGTCAACAGATATAAAGTTCTCCTGCCATCTTGGCTTGGGAGATGATGGTTTGCGTCTTCACTTGTGAGAGGCTTTTGAGACCTATTGACACGTTCTAGAATGAAGCGCGCTGTCTTGGGGACCTCCCTTCTAGTCCAGCCTGTTCCGCTGCTGCCGGGACCTTACCGACATGGTACAAAGACCAGTCTGACTTCATACGAAGCCTGTGTGTAATTCACTATGTACAATTGTCAAACCCATATTTTCTCTAGTGACCCTTACCATCTCATCACCACCGGAGGAGAGGGACACTTTTACTGGGAAGAATCCCGCATTTTCGTCCGATTACAATTTCAACGGGTAAGCGGTGGTTTCTCTCTGTCCGCGCTTTATCAACTCTAACCCGTTCCTCGTACGCAGGCAAGCAGGCGAGGACTTCGATTTCGATTTGACGCTTCCCATGTCGATTTTGCTACCTACGTGAGTGGGAATAAAGTATCCATGTTTCTGAAGCGTACTTTGGCTTTGTGCCAGCATTTATATCCTCAAACCTGGTTACTATCGTTTACATTCATTCGCCTACAAGTGCTGATATGCTTTATTTCATCCTCAGGTATCCGCAACTCGTTAGTCAGTCCTCCAAATGACAGAAATAATCAACTCGTACTCTGTAGGATTTTCCTGGCTCCAATTTCAGTGTGGAAGCATGGGGCCTCTTTTGGATTGACGCCCACGCGACTGGTTTGTTATGTGTCACGTCAGAAGTCTAAAAGTACCGATTTTGCTTCAACAGCAGCCAAAAAGGCGGGCAAACCGTTAATTCTCGAGGAATTTGGAGTAACTGGAACGGGTGCGTCCTAGCTCTGTATACGATGGCTGGGTGGAAGATGATGAAATCGGAAAGTCAATAAAACGACCATCTACCCATCTTGGGTTGGGCGCGCTTTGGATACCAAACACGGGTAGGTCCCGGGATTCTCACTGCTCTGACTGTTTGTTTGAATGGCCTCGGGATTGTAGCGGGTAAGTTCAGGCATACTCTTTTGTGGCCTGTTTTCATCTCTATCGCAGTATAATGCCTTGGCAGTTCGGGGCACTGGGATTGACGGAAGATGGTGGAAATCGTCTTATTAAATATGCGGATGCCTTGGTTGACGGAGCTTCACCAAACGATGGTAACCGCACACAACTGTAGCGTGCCGTGTCGTTGATCGTGTTTACAGGCTTTGCGGTCTACAAAAATCAAACCGCTGTCTGGGATATATTCACGTATTCAATTTGCGTTTGTGTGCCACCGAACTGACTGACAAGGCTTTTCAGAAATGCTGCTAAAGTACAGGCTGCCCGATCCCTATGATATTATGTTGGCAATTTTACGACCAATGTGCACTCCCTGCGGTTACGGACAGATGAAAGAAAAATCAAAAACCTTGTGAGAACCATTAATTCATGTCGTGTTGATACAGTGAAGACTTGCCATGCTTCAACCACATCCAGCGAACCGATTCAACTTCGACCTGTAACCGTTACTCCTGAACCTGGCCATGCGGTCGCCCCGCAAGTGCCTGCAAACACGCTGGTCGCACGGCACTGGATATCGTCCCATGCCCGTACTCTTCCAGGCGATGTTATTCCGGGTTAAGTGTGATTGAGGTCGAACGCACGATAATTGAGCCTTCCTGGGCTGCGACAGTTGCTTCAATGTATACTGATATGTAAGGCCCGCTGTTAGCACCTTCGTAGGAGGGAAGGTCAGTCTGGCTGCTGTGTTCTCCGAGGAGGAGTCAACCAGAAACTACATCTTGTCCACGTTCCACCAATACGCTGCGTCCGGACGGTCCAGTCAAATGAACTACGTCCTGCGTATCATTGGTGAATTCAAATAGAATTCGTAGGCGACGGTATTGACAGGCATGGAGGATAAGAGTATGAGCGCAGCGCAGCATCGTGCTGCCTCTTTAACCTCCGAAGGGCACGTCGAGATGTGAGAATACATACAGCGGATCAGGGCGTTGGCTATTGTTCTATTGTCTCGTGAAACGCCGGAGAAGAGAGAGAAGGGCCCAATACCCACGCGCATTATGTCCCCGACTCAAGTCACGATCTATGCGTATATACGTGGGGACCCGTGGAGGTATCAGTCCTGATCTAGAACAGATCTCTCATCATTTCTCGCTCGCGTTGGCCAAATCACAAGCCTGTAAGCTGTTTATTCCGTTTCGGGACATCCGGATGGACAAGAAAGTGATCGCGCTGTATGGTAGTAGGTCCAGGATCGACACTGATTGCATTACGGTGGGATAATTGTGGTCCCCAACTCGATGCACTGACTCTTTCGATCATGATCTCAGATCTAGAAACCTGAACAATCCGAAACGGAGCAAAAACGGAGCGCTAATAAAAGAGGACTCGGAGGGTACCGGAGGTGATGGCGGAATTTAGAGGCTTCAGGGCAGGCCTTCAAAGTCGAGGTTGCAAGCGGGGCAAACGGCAAAGTACAATGGCGAAACGAAATAGTGGGCTAGCGCTTTACAATAACTGAAGGAAAACATATTGTTATAATCAAAACGGAGAGGTGAAGATAGACCCGATGGATTTCATGAAATCTATCTTGAGATCTGGGGAATTAGGGTCAAACCGGTACGCTCCGTTGTACGGAAAAGACAGCATACCCAGGCACAGCATGGCCTCCTCGGTCACGGTAGTTCCACGAACGAGAACAACAAACTTTGCTGGAGTTTTGTCAGATTGACTTGCCGTGTCCCATTGAAACAGAACTGACCTTTAGGAATTTCTTTGGGAAGAGCCACTGTCTGTACAACCTCGTACGGCCCAGGCTCTACAGGACAAGAAACGGTCGCATTTGCATTGCGTGCCTCCTCGCAGACATCGAAGTTCTTCTGAAGCAACTTGATCAAGCCAAGTTAACAGTAACATCTGCTGACGCTCCCTCCTACAGATATGGATTAGGGAGCGAAAAACTCAGTGCTTCGCAAACGCACTGCAATGACTTCCGTCACCACGGCCTTGACTGTGACGGTCAGGTCTTGTCCAGGCAAGGGAGGGTCTGGGGAGAGCTCAATAGAGTCGATCTGAATCGGGTTTGATGGTAAGCCTATACCAGGGGGCTCAGCACAGTAGATTCAGAAGCCTCCAGGCGCATACCACAGTCAACATATTCCCAACCCGAGGTTGCGGCATAAACCTGCAGCAGGAAGGCACAGAATAACAGCAGAGTGAAACGAAACATTGGAGGATAGGCTAAGGATAGTTCCTGGGAAGAGATCACGGATCGTGACACTGCTGCGCAGCCACACGACCTCCTGCTTCACCACTCCAATAATGCCAAATCGTCAATATTGCTGTTGTGAGCTTTCTTTTCCCCACTTTCACACTGTTCACTCACATCTTGTTGAGGTGCTATCCCTGTTATCAATGCTGGCATTTATTTTACTTTAACTGAGCAATTTGTCGCCGGAATTGCGGTGGGCATCATCTCGCTCGCCACGCCCTCTGGTCAGCTAGTTTCGCCAAGGTTCTTTTGCTGTACTAACATATTGCTCCCTGTGCAGTCGTCGGCGCTGTCACTCCTTCGTTTGCTCCTACAGTGTTGGGCATCATCGCTTTCGTCGCGGCCGCTGTTCAAGTTCTCGGCTTCATCGGTGTTGCGCAGGAGAAATCCATTCTCTTCCGAAGATATATCACCTTGCACTCTTTGGCCACCACTGGTGCATTTTCGGTTGCACTTGCCTGGATCATCCTTTCCGCCTCGAAACATTCCACCGCCAAATCGAATTGCCTTGCCAATTTCTTCTCCCACGCCAACTCCGAGGAGGAGACTGAGGGCGAGACCCTTTGTGATATCTTTCCTTGGGTGGATGTTGGCGTCATGGGCGGCCTTTGGGTCATCATGCTTGCACTGCACGTAGGGATATTTTTCAGTTTTTTTTTCTACGCTCTGACGGGTCGCGAATTCAGATTTACCTGTACGTCGTCATCAGTGGATATGGGCATGCGCAGGAGCGGGACCACGCCCAGTATGATTCCCTCAACAACACAGCCATTCAGAATAATATCGCCATGAACAACCGCAATGGCCCCTACGACTCTTATCAGCAGCGTAATGTCGGTGGAGCGGATTATGCACACATTCGCAAAGAGAGCACTGCGAGCATATCGGACGTACTTTCAGAGCCTATCCAGCAGGCAAACGACAGCTATTCCATGAGCCGGCAGGGTTCTTACCCACCGCCTGCTCAGAGGCAGCCTGCTTTGCCTGCCAACGCATACACTCAAGGTATAATCGCCCACATTCGCGCTCTGTGATCATCCTACTGATTATTTGACTCAAGACGAAACACCGACGCCCAGGGCAGGCCAAACATACTATAGTGACGACCGCACTATGGTCGATGGAAACCTGGAGAAGCCCGAGTTTAGCCAGGCTCATCCTGGTGAGTAGTTGTGGTTCATTTCCGAACAGGTCCGTTGGGCAGCACTTGTGGCGGTTCAAACGGGTCTGTTGACGTCCTGTTACACTCTCACTCTGTTTACTCATGACATTTTGAAAGCCGAAGGCTCGTTTGGACGAAAGACACCAAGATTAACCAAGGGACGCCCTTTCGAGGATGGTTATCGATAGATTCATTTGTACACTATTCTACCTCTGCATGGACAATTCTTTTTTGTACCTACCAGAGCGGCAGGGCGCTTTGTGCCTCAAGACTAAAAGGACGTCCAGAGTCAGAACTGTCCAAGAGAGTGCGATCCCTGCCTGTTCCCTTCACATGTCGAGATGGAAGGACTGGAAGGACTGTATGCTTCGCGAGCACCCCGCTTTCAACGGATCCCGATAGTATAGAATAATCTCATCACTTTCAGCGTCTACTCTCTCGCCTATTACCATGAACTTGCGAGACAAACGATAAAACAATGGTATGAACTTTTGAATCTCGAATCACATCGGCGCGCTAACTGCCCTCCTCTCTCGCAGATGCTCGAAATCCCTCTCCGACAAACGTGGGTGCGATGTCGAAGTACAAAGTAAATATATCTTGTGTTTTTCCACAAACGTCACTACTGCCAGCCGTCGAATATATACCCAGCGGATCGTCCAGTCCGCTTGAACGATTCCTGATCATGTTCTTCGTTCTGACCTTTGTTACGATTGCGACTCTAGTCGGCCTATCCTCTCAGCGTCCTGGGGTGTTGGATGAAATCTCGATGTTAGAAGCAACCAATTCGACCCTTCTGCGTTACCCAACCGATGTTGAAATTCGCAAACTTTGTTGGCTGAATGGCTCAACTAATCCCACAGTTCACCCAAAATATCGTGCCAAAGACGATCCACTCGCACAATGATTGTGCGCGCTTCGTCATTTTAGTTTCAGTGCTTAATTGAACGGACGCGATAGACTGGCGCGACGTACCCCTCCTGACGGCTCTAAGCTTCGGCGTTGCAAGCGTGGAAGCTGACGTTTGGCTCGTGGGCGAGACATTATTTGTGCGGATCTTCCGCGACCTGCTCGAAGTCGTATATTCAGGTTAACTGCATTCTTCGTAGATCGGGCACGAAATGGCTGCTTTGACACCTGCCCGAACATTCGATTCACTGTATATCCAACCTCTTGTGTCCATTATCGAGGGCCAAATCCGAAATCCCGGTTTACTGTGAATCAGACCAGTATAAAGTAAGTACGCAGTACGTTCGCGTAACATGATGGTCTGAAGAATCACAGCGGCGTATTCGATACCTCCTCTGGCACTCCGTTGCAGTTATTGGTGGATATGAAGACAGATGGCCCAAGGTATTACCTGTTCTGGTACCGCATATTTCGAATTTGACGACGCCGCGGAGTACCCTGCCTTTCGTTCTGAGTGCTTTGCAGCCTTTGAGAGAACGCGGATATCTCACCACATGTGTCTCCAACGGAACGTGCACGCTAGGTCCTGTCGTCGTTGTCGGAACAGGTGATAACATCAGCCAAAGCGTTAGATACGAGGAATGAAACAAATGACAGGCAACACACCGCTCGCCGGAATCCAGGCCCTCTCGCCCCGGGATGTATTTTTTGACGCTCCCCTGACTGGTAAGCATAATGATAGTATGTCTCGCAGGCGAGTTCTTCTCTCTTTACACCAATTTATGCAGGGCTCAATTCCACATTCAACATCACGATTTCTCCCATAGCCAGCACAGACTATGAGGTCGCAGTCGGTTGGAGTGGTATAGGGAGCATCAACCAAACTCAGCTCGCTGCCATTCAGACGTATGTGGCGGATGCCCACGCATTAGGACTGCGAGCTCGATTCTGGGATACTCCAGGATGGCCCATTCAGGCCAGAAATAATGTCTGGCATACATTGATTGACAATGGGGCAGACTGGTTGAACGCGGACGACCTGGAGGCGGCTGCAGCCATGTTCTGAATGTGAAGACACTTACTTATCTGCGGAAATTAGGGCCAACGTATCTTTTGTACCTGTCCCAGTCCGTGTCGGTGTTCAAGCCGCCAATAGCGAACCCATCCCGCTCCGAAATAAACAAAAGCATCTATGCATTTGTGCTCGTCTTTTCGTGACGCCGCCGCGAAAATAAAGACGCAGGATTAAGTACTTTGGGGAGAGGGCGCGGCTTCCTGTCACTAAGAGCTCCACGAGCCAGATAAAGTGCACCACGAGTTTCGCCTGGGGTTGCATGGCCGGGTGCAGGTCGCATTTCCCGCACAGGATATTTTCCGGCGCTCGAACTCCCAAAGCCAACGATGGACCGATCCTGCTCTCCGTCCGGCTTCTTCTTCTCCGCGTCGATAACCCTACGCTTCTCAGTAACAGTATCACGTTCCTCCTTCTCGATATTTCGGAATACGACTGGCGTGGCCAGTAAATGATCCTAAGGCGATGAAATTCTCGGGGGCGTTCGTAAAAGATATGGAATTGGCGCACCATATAATCGCCGGCCTTCTGGCTCATCAACAGAGGCGCGCTTCCGTCTCGGAACCTGAGAACCTTTTGCAGGTTCCACCGAGTCTTGGGTCGTAAAAGGCCAGATTCATTGAAAGTCAGACGCCGTTCTGAAGAGATCACATCGAGGGCGTCTTCGGCGCCAGCATTGATAATAGCAACGGGCTTCTTGCTCTTCAACTTGTTGCGCAATAGATCCCAGCCGACCGCACGCGACGTGATCTCCCATCGTATGTCGCGCGGATTGTCAACCAATTCTAAAATGGCGTGCGGCGCGTTGTCACCTGGGCGGTTGCCAAACTTGTGGATACGAGTATATCCGCCGGGGCGCTGGGCGTAGCGTTTTGCGAATGTTGTGAATAATTTGGGCAGCAGTTCAGGCTTGAGCAGGAGCGCGGACGCGCGCGCGTGTGCGGCTTGGTCGCCTCTTTTGCCCAGTGTGATTATCTAGCTCATACTTGAGAACCAAGGGTTGAAGATGTAGGGATAGTCTACTTTTTCTGCCATTCTGGCGGTTTCTCGAGCTTTGGGGAGGGTAGTTTTTATCTGCTCGTGCTCGAAGAGAGATGTGACCAGATTTCTGGACTAGTTTGAATGAAAGTGGGAGTATAATTTGCAGCGTACGCACCGCAGCATGAGCATCCTGTGGGACGTCGTCCGCGACAATTTGCGGAATGCGACGCCATGCTTCATGGCAAGACGAGTGTTGTGGCTTACATAATCCTCCAATCGACTTTCTTTCCTTCATGTCTTTTCTACGCTTAGCACGAGCCCTGCCTCGCCAGACCCTGGGAGCTCCTCGCCAGGCAGCTCTAGCTCTTACCCGCCCCCAGGCCCGACTCCCATTCCGCGCATACTCGGCTGGTGGTGGGCTCTCGACGGAGGTCGTCCAGAACCGTATCCTCGAACTGTTGAAGGGCTTTGAAAAAGTAGATCACGACAAAGTGCGCATAATTTTCTCCCTTTCGTCGGCTTGCGCTCAAGCCCTCTCAGCTGACACCGACTGCCTCATTCGTGCGTGATTTGGGGCTCGATAGTCTGGATGTCGTGGAGGTTCAAATGGAATAGAAAAGTATGGCGCCCTCGTTTCGAAATGCTTTACAATTGACTCGTATCAGGAATTCTCCATTGAGATCCCAGACGCCGAGGTCGACGAAATCCAAACTGTGGCGCAGGGTAGGCGTTTTTTTCACGCGCACTCCAGCTGT
>JARJCV010000074.1:0-204688 GCA_029281435.1 Mycena haematopus
CACGGCAGCCCCAACCCCAGGAACCGTTCGTCCCCACTACAAACCGGTCGACGTCTCTCCTCATGAGTTGGTTCAATAATGGCAATACTGCGAAATCTGAGGGAGAGCTTAACTCTCTCGTTCACGATGTCTTACAACACCCCGAATTCGATGTCGACGAGCTTGCGAAGTTTGATGCAGGTCGCGCAAATCGACAGATGGATATAGACGCGCAAGCGGAATTCCCTCTTCTCGCCAATTTCAAAGAGACCAGCATCGAAATTGAAGTCCCCTCCGGCTCTGCGACGCAACCGTCACGCTTTTTCGCTGTCCCAGGTCTTTATTATCGAGCATCGTGTCTGTGATCAAGTCGGCGTTTGCCGACCCTCTCTCTCGACACTTTCATTTCGCGCCGTTCAAACTCTTCCACAAAATTCGAGGCAGCGCCGCACAAATTCGGGTCTTCAGTGAACTCTATAACTCGGACGTGTTCCTCACCGAGCACGACCATATCCAGAGACACGGCAAACTCCCTAAGGACGACCTTCACTGCAGGCGGGAGAAGATCATTGCGGCTCTCATGTGGTGGTCGGATTCAACTCATCTAGCAAATTTCGGCACCGCGAAACTATGGCCGATTTATCTGCTCTTCGGCAACCTTTCCAAATACATTCGGACTATGCCTAATGCCGGCGCCGAACATCATATCGCCTATATTCCTTCGGTGAGCACCTAGCAATATATTGCATATGCATGCTAACAGCCCTCGGTGAAGCTCCCGGACTCGATTCAAGACGAGATCTCCCAGTTTCATGCGAAATGGGCTACTCAGAAAGGCGAAATACTCACCCATTGTCGTCGGGAACTCATGCACGCTGTTTGGAAGCATCTTCTCAGCGACCCAGAATTTATTCATGCATACACATACGGGATCGTGATCAAATGTTCCGATGGCGTCGAGCGTCGTGTTTACCCGCGGTTATTCACATATTCTGCCGATTACCCAGAAAAGTGAGATGGTCTTACCTTTGACTTGACTCGAGATATTCGAAACTAATTTTTCCCAGGGTCTTGCTCGCAACCATTCGAGACGGAGGCATTTGTCCATGTCCACGATGCCTCACACCGAAGTCGCAGTTACACTTGATGGGTCTTGTTCGCGATATCTCAGCTCGAGTTACGAAGGCTCGCAAATATCTTGGCGAGACAATTCGCAGTGCGCGTCGGTTCATTTATGAGTTAGGGTATGGTGTTGGGTCGACCAGAGTAGAAGACCTTTTGAAGGAGACGTCTTCCGTCCCTACGCTGGTAGGCCTTGAATAAAATTCGTCAGAAAAGTGCCTGAACTCCCCGCAGAACGCTTTCATTGAGCAACTCGGGGATGATTTTGATCTACACCGGATGCTCGTTGTTGATTTCATGCACGAGTTCGAACTTGGAGTTTGGAAAAATTTATTTATCCACCTCATCCGACTTTTGCTCGCTTTACCCAATGGCAAAGACTTAGTAGCTGAGCTCGATCGACGGTACTCGATACTGTACACTGCATAGCATTACTTATACTGACTGCATTTATAGATATCGTCAAATGCCGCGGTTCGGAACAAGCACGATACGTCGTTTCGCCACAAACGCCTCCGAAATGAAGAAACTTGGTGCGCGGGACTTCGAAGATCTTCTTCAGTGCGCTATCCCTGCGTTCGACGGCCTTTTCCCACCCCAACACAACGGCCGAATTCTCAAACTGCTCTATCGGATGGCCCAATGGCATGCATGCGCCAAACTACGAATGCATACTGATCCCACACTCGAGCACTTGACGAAATTGACTCCTGAAATCGGCCGTTTGATGCGAGAATTCAAAAACACGACGTGCTCAGAATACAAGACGTACGAATTGCCTCGCGAAACAGCTGCACGTGGTCGGCGTGAACAGCGAATTGCTGCGGCGGCAGCGGCGGCGAGAGCAAGTGCCAGTGGCTCTGAGGCCCCAGCACCTGCCGCACCTGCACCCGTTCCTGTTCCTGCGCAGGCCCCGCCGAAGTCCAAGAAAGAGAAGACCCTGAATCTCAACACATATAAATGGCATGCGATGGGTGATTACGCCCCAACCATTCGGGATTTTGGCCCCTGTGATTCATATTCAACACAACTTGTGCGTTCACTTGTCCAATATATATATTACCTCCTTCTGACCAAACGGTGTAGGGCGAAAGTCTCCATCGTCTTGTGAAGCGTATGTACGGCGTGACGAATAAACGCAATCACACCGTCCAGATAGCGGCTCGCTACATGCGCCTCAAGCGTGCCAAAGCTGCCGCGCGTCGGGCCCGAAAGCATCGCCATCACGTTGCATATGGGGACGATGATCCACTTGGTGTGACACCGCCGAATATCCACCACCACACCAGTCGGGCGAGACGGCAGCCCCTCGACATGTACAATGACTTCACCTCCACAGCGTCTGAGGACCCTGCGATGGTCGTAAGCACAGAGTCTTGTATCTAGAAGAAAGACTCTTTCTCACCCTTCGCAGAATTTCGTTCCAAAACTCAAAGACCATGTTCTGGGCCGGATGTTGAAGCGCGAGTTCGACGGCGACACTCATGGAGAATTTACGCCGGCGGACAGAAGCAACGTGCGGATCATTGGCAACAAAATCTATGCGACAAGAACTCTGCGCATCAATTATACGACATACGACGTCCGCCGAGGTCAAGACACACTCAATCCTAGGACCTCTTGCTTCGCTATGGTACGCTCAGCCGAGACGGATGCCGGTGCACATCCATACTGGTATTGCCAGATCCTCGGCATTTCCATGCAACTGTCTGTCAAATTACTCCGTCGGGCGACTACACTGAGCCTGAGCCTATGGAGGTCCTCTGGGTTAGGTGGATGGGTGTCGAGCCAGGGTTTCGTGCTGGTATAAAGATGGCTCGTCTTCCCAAGGTCGGCTTCGTAGAAGAGTCTGACCCGTATGCATTCGGATTTCTTGATCCTCAGCATGTCATTCGGGGCAGTCATCTTATTCCCGATTTTTCTGGGGGACGAACCAATGATCTTCTCGCCACACGAGAAATAACAGCAGCTCGGAGCCCAGACGACACGGAAGATTGGCGCACATATTATGTTGATATGTTTGCCATTTGTTTACCTCCATTCTTTATAGACGCTGATATCGTCGGCAGATTTGTAGACCGTGACATGTTTATGCGGTACTTTGGCCGGTGGCGTTGGCCATATCAACATTGGCTCTGCGGACGAGGACAATGACCCGACGCCAGCAAATGAAGGCGCCACCACCGACACTGACCCGTCCGGCCCAGGGTCACAAAATGATGGGAACGACAACGACTCCGATTTGGATTTGGATGATGGGTCTGAGGACGAGCTGGACGAGGAAGAACCGGAGGAAGAAGATTTCGGGGATGACGGGATGACGACCCCACAGAAGATCTCGGGTTTGACGATTTTTGATTTATATCATTTGTTTATAACCTCCCGGTGGTTTCCTGAAAAAAATTCCAACTCATGGGGGCTCTCACTATATCCTCCAGTAAAATATCATAGAGATTGGTCCAATATAGTTCATTGCTGCTTACAACCGAGCTAGAGCTCTCGCCACCCGGTTTGCAAGTTAATAATCGAATACCAATTACATATATCTCTACCCAACTAGGGTCGTATCTGCATCATCTTCCTCAGAATCCGGCTCCGTCGCATCCAAATCGATGTTACCGTTCAATATGTCCTCGATGTCATCAAGCCCCTTCCTCACCGACGCAATACTGCCACGAAACTTTGGCAATGCTGGAGCTGGGAAAATGAAATCACTCCTTCGCGCGTCTCGTAGAAAGTCGTATAGAGGCTCCACGTGTCTTCTCAGCATCGTCTCGATTTGCTTGGCTTGCTTCCTGCGCTTTGCAGTGTAATATTTTCGCTCTATGAGCTGAAAATCAATTTCGCGAGCGATTTGAACGTGCGCTGGGGTGTCCGGCATGACTATGCGGTGTTTCCGTGTGGGGGTCCATGGATTGGGAGGTGTTTTCGTCTCTGCGGGACACAGCGGCTGAATAAGGTTGTTTAATCTTTCGAGTGTTGGTGTTGAAACGTGCTCGTAGTCGATAGTGTTGACCGGCCAATCATAACTACGCACAAAAATATTAGAACCAATGTAGGGGCTCGCCGAGCGAGGATGAAAGAATTACTTGATTAATCTCTTGTTCTGGGAGCCGGCCTTCGACGACGCAGAATTCATTGCCTCCATGTCGTGGGCAAAGGTCTCAGCCATAGCCTGGTCACTACCAGTCGAGGCCATTCTACCACTGTTGTGGGGTATGGGAGAGATAAAAGGCGCGCCTGACTCTGCAATACTACCGGCTTCTAGTACTGATCAGCGATTGATAAGGCGGACTGCATTGGAAATACCAGTCCGCATGTGAGTACCCTCCAGAATCGTGAGCCGCTCACCCGCAATCACACTTCATCACCCTGAGCCTCAATCCTGGTATGTAACTGGTGATGTGGGCACAAGCTCATATAAAGCTCGGCTTAACTGGTGAGTGCGGGCAGGCGCCCAATCAGATCTGGCGGAGATCAGCAGCGCCACCTGCTAATATCCGCTTTTGACTAATTTGCTGATGTTACTGCGCCGAAAAATTGTATGTCCAAAAGTTGGACTTGCCTGTGGCGCGGGGACCTTCTGTTGGCGGGTAATTGTACAGAGTGGGAGCGTCGTGAAGGCCGAGCCGCCGGATGACCGACGGAGAATCGACAAAGTCGACTAACCCAAAGAAGTGACTGTCGCGATGCGGTTGAGCAACCTTGGACCATGCTCTAGCGACTG
This sequence comes from Mycena haematopus, assembly GCA_029281435.1. Lineage (NCBI taxonomy): Eukaryota > Fungi > Basidiomycota > Agaricomycetes > Agaricales > Mycenaceae > Mycena > Mycena haematopus. Next base: position 4,829 of record JARJCV010000074.1, read on the forward strand.
CAGTCCATGACGGATCAAATCCTCTGTAGAATGGTGAGTCGTAAAAATAAGGAACGAGAAATGAGGACTCACTTGCACGGCTCACAACGGGTCGTACCCACCCTCGTCACTTCGTTACTTCGCTTAGTTGTGCGAATCTTCGTCACTTGATCGCATTTTGGGAAAGTTCGTGACTTCAGCTCATTTTTGTGGAAGCTCGTCATCTTACCTCAGCACGTTCGGCAACTCGGAGGCATCGGCCATCAATGTTTCTTTTGCACAAGCCGGCAGGTTTTTTTTATATAGATCCCTTACCCTAACACTAACACTAACCAAAACCCCAACCAAAACCCCTAACCCTAACCACTAACCGCTAACCACCTAACCAAAACCCCTAACCCCTAACCGCCTAACCAAAACCCCTAACCACCCAACCCGAACCTAACCGGCCGCGCTCGGCACACTGGTGATCTCCATCGCTTCGTGATGCATTGAGGAGTTGCCGTCGCTTGCCGAGCTGACGAAGTTTCCCAAAAACACACCAGCGTGAGAGCATTCCCACGTTCCCATCAAGTGACGAAGATTCACCACCTTACAGCTGTTTCCGAAAACCTTGAGACACGTCGCGCTTTTTTGCCGCTGCTCAATTTTTGATCGAGTGATAAGGACTACTGGATTTGGCCCGGCTACCCTCGGCTAGGCTCGGCTCGTGTTCAGGAATCAGTCAGCTGTTTCTCAAGTGAAAATACGGATACTCGGTGAAGGAGGGTCATAATTGCCCGCTGGCCAACTGTAACACTGGTTATTGTGGAAATACCTTCACAAATCCCGTCACTTGCATTTTCAAGTTCATTTGCTAGTGGCAGTTTCGGCTGGGCACATTCGGCTGTCGTCGGCTACCCAAATCCGGTAGTCCTTATCACTCGATCAAAAGTTGAGCAGCGGCAAAAAAAGAGCGACGTGTCTCAAGGTTTTCGGAAACAGCTGTAAGCGAAGTAACGAACTGACGAAGATGGCGCGGACTCGCTCACAACCATTGCGAGGATCGAGGGACGTGAGCACAATAGACGCCGACCAGTTGCGATTCGCGGCTGTCAGGAGGTCGAAAGAGGTCGAGTTGAGTTTGATAACACCTTTGCCAGCAGCGGCGAGTGCAACGAGCTGCTGATGCACGTTGTTGGAGGCGACAGCACTCGCCGAGGTCACGAAACATAGTGCAAGGAATGGCAGTGGAAGCATTTTGGAAGAAAACAAGCCACGTCGGGATCCGACAACTGCCCGAGCGTTGGTCACAAGACTCCGTGGCAAGAACAGACTTTTCGCATGCGGTGCAAACGTTTTTAGACGCAGAGAAAGCACAGGCATGGGAATAAAAAAACTCCAAACGAAACAAGAAGGCGGATCGCGCCGCACTTGGAGTTGCAGCCTGTCAGCCAAGGATTCAAAACAACTCAAACCATCGCTGGGCCTGAAACATAAATACGGTATCCATTCGTCGTAACGTACAGAGCACAAAACACTCCACATCTACCAGCATTTCAGTCCTCTCCCAAAGATGCCGCGCGCGGATGAACCACCCACCTCAAAAAAAGTCGAAGATATGCATATTCAAGGGATAGGGCCTGGAAAGGTACCATTCCTATCGATGCACCAGTGCTGCACCGCGCACTCTGGTGTAGTCCCCTCTGGCTCATCGCCCGCGTCGCGGAGCAGCAACGCGATGACGCCGTGCGGCGGCACGGCCTTGACGGTAATATTCCGCACCGCTGTCCCATTGTCTGTGTGGCTCCATAGATCCTGGGTGTGGATATCGGCGGTCAGCACTATTGTATCTCGTTCCACAGTACGAGAAATAAATCAGTAAATGCGAAAGTGGAACTGACCCTAACGGAATACTGTCTGCCGGCACGGATCCACGGTGACTCGGTGAGATTGAAGAACATGTCTGAAGGCTCATCGAAGGTGTTGAGCTATACAGGTGCAGGACAGCAAACGCCTCCGTGAGTGGCGATGCGGGATACAAGATGCGTAGGCCCAGCTTACCAGCATGAAAATAGTCCCGTTCTGGCTCTCGCCGCTCCAGTACTCCGCAGGATGCGTGGCGTTGGAAGTCCAATCCGGCTGCACGACGTCAAGTCAATTACGAGTAGGTAGGCGGAAGTTACGGACGCACGTTTCGGCCCCAGCGGAACGGTGTAACGGCGGTTCCGACGACGGGGTCCTGGTTGATCGCGATGATCTCAGTGTTCTTGAGGATCTCCAGCGTCTCGGTGGTGGCATCGGCAAGCTGTCAGGACAGTCATTCTGCAGAGCAGATCTATGGGTGGGAAGGACCTACGTGTGTGCCCTAGGTACACAAGTAAGGTTAGCGTTAGGGAAATGGGCGAGACGCGCTAAGCTTACGATGAGGAGGGGCGACTTGAGGAAGCTCCACACCGTAAAATGAGCTTTGGCCTCTTCGTATGTAAGGTGGCCGTTCCCGACCTCGAGCTTGCAGGAATAATCGATGATGTAATAATCAAGAGAAGAGAAGGAAACACCTACCATGTCCAAATCATTGTGGCCGTAAAAGTCGCTCGCCGATGAGTAGAAAGAGTTCCTGGAAAGCGACGCTCAATGTTGAAACTTCACAAATAAAACGGCCTTACCGGTTTATGATATCGGCGATCGACGGCCAATTTGGGGCTGCACGAGTGAGCCCGTGATCTATAGGCATATGGAACACATACAAATGTCACCCGTCGTCTGAAAAAAAAAGAATCGTTCACGCGCTATGTTAAAGTTTGAGAAAGCTCACCCGCCAACTGTGCCCCAAGCGCCTCGCCCAAAGCCACGGTTGTTGCTGCAATCAGGTCACCATAATGCGAAGAACGGAAGGATGCGGAGACGTACGTTGCCCCACTCGCAGAGGGAGAACACAAGCGGGGGCTTACCGGACATCTTGGCTTGTTCGGCGATAGCATTGGCCATGCGCGTGTACCCTGGAGTAAAGTGTGAGCAAAGGCGACGGCCGGTACAACGAGTGAGCGTACGGCCGATGATATTTTCGCGCGCAATCTCGTCGTAAGGGACTGAATATGAAGTGAGTTCGTATTTATTGGGTGTGGGTGCCGCCTTACCAGCGCAGTTGTCGTATCTGATGGAAGGGTGATTTAGAAGGGTGACGGATGTTAAAAGGGAGAGAAATCAGAGTTACTTGAGCAGGTCGAAGCCCCACTCCTCGCTGAACAGCTTTGCGTCTCTGTGAATGGTTGGCAAGAGCACGTGGACATCTCGAAAAGCACAGACCTCTCCTCGTTTTGGAACGACCCAGGATACAATGCACAGGTATACCAACCGGCATCGCTGTACTAAGGGAAGAACATATCAGCCCCAGCATTGTGAACTAGGAAGCATACATACAATGCCGGCTTTCCTAAGTAAAAGCTGGTATCAGAAAGTGTTTCTAAAGACGAGATCGAAACTAACAGGCCAAGACTATGGATGTTGTCTGTGAGCGCTTTCATTCCGGACGGGAAACGGTCCTTGGCTAGGTTGCACGGACAGTGAACAGATCGGACGGCTGCGGCATAATCCACCGACCTGCAACAATGTCACCGTTGGCGTTTCGCTTCTTCTCGGAATAGCAATCGTCGACGTTGACATAGGTGTATCCTACGTCCTTCTCGGGTTCAAAATCACAGTAGGATAGGCAGAAGAACACATACCGCGAGCCCCAACGACTTCATCAACGACGCAGTCTCGAGAAGGACAGTTTCGTTGATGTTACACTGGAAATAAGACCGAGAATTGAGAGGTAAATGACAACTCACATGATAAGCGTTCCAGGCTTGCGCAAAGGGATGAATACGTGGGGAGGAAGATATGCACGAGTCTTACTATTGTACCCCATTACTGCAAAGCCACCATGTATTAGTGCTTTGGATGCAAAAGCGTAACATCCACGTACCTGGGAGTCGACCAACGCGATGTGTCGCTGGATGATGCCCTCCATAGACCAATGAAACCAACGCAAGAGCCACACCGAGAGCGAGACTGACGAGGGACGTCAGGACAATTGCATAGCGAGGGGGCGCATTGGGAGAGGGAGGATCTCTGCGTAGGGAAGAGGAAACGACTGTCTTGCTCATCGGACGGAACTTGGATCCGGCAGTGAGATGGAAGGGCTGCTGAAGTGACTTTAAGTGACTGAATCACAAGTTACTTAGTGATGCCGGATCAATAATGGTATTGATAGCCGGGAGAAAGGGGTAGGAGCGCTCCTTCAAGTTCGCCCTGCCTCGTACATTGTCTTGGTTACCCCAAAGTGAATTTAAATTTAGGAGCCCATTGAAGCGCTTCCAGGACTTGACCGAGCTTGGGAATGCTTTACAGCGCAAGGCAGGCTTTCGAAGTGTCTTATGCATCTTATAATATCGCGCCAATTATATCAGAGCAAACGAAAACATGTCAGCGCAGAATCCAAATTGCAAAAAAAAAAGGTACGTACTTCCAACAATACTAGACTATTACATAAACAGTATAGGTGCAGAGTATCTGTCAACTTATCCGACCACGAAGAAGGAACACTCACTTTCTTGATAGCGAGTTATTAGGTACAGCGGAGACTGACACAAGTGAGTTGAGGATCAAAGAGACAAATCAAAACACTTACTGTGAGGTAAATGGTCGTAAGCTTCTGCCAGTGCCGACGAGTACACGAGTCAGGCCCAGTAATCGAGCCAATATTCCTTGCGCAGGAGAGGCCGCACGCTTGGCCAGAATGACGGCAGCGGCGTTCTTCAGTGGGTGGGAGGTGGAGCCAGCCGACGAGGACCCCAGAGGAGAACCAAGACTTGTCTGATGATTGCGTCAGGACTGGAAGAACAAAAGCTACTGTTGGTACCATGCGTCCTCCGGATGGCAAATGGTGTGAGGGAATCTCTTCTTAATTGAAAAGACTGTCGAGGGTGTCCCAGTTATAGAAATGTTAGTCAAGTCTATAAGAGTATCCAAGACATACGTGTGCGGAAGCATATGCGATCGTTCCAGCTGTTATCTCGCACGCCCTGTTAGTTCGAGCCTTACAGGGTTTGGGATGATTTGGATCATTAAAGGACGGAGGAAGGCGCCGTCCGGATGTGCCATGTATGATGAGCATGTGGCGGAAGAATGACTGTAGTCAAAGGAACTCCCCCGCGCAAGGAATCCACTTCGAACGAGATTTGGGCTTATTGTCATCTCAAAAGCAAGGAGGGAACCCACGCATCGACGTCCGCTTCGGCATGAACAAGCTTGTCGAGAGCCCTGCCATGAGTATAAGGGATGGTCGAGTATATGCGCGCGAACTCACACTTGTACGAAGTCAGACAGCCTTGCTAAGGCTGGGGATCCCCGATACATCGTTCGCTGGGTCGGCGAGAACATCCTCTGAACGTCGAGGTCGTAAGCATCTTGCTGACGCGCGGCTTTCGCCCATCCCGGCAACTAATGGAGTATGAGCGCATATACTGAGGTCTCAAGAGTGTAGGACGCAAGCGCACCAAGTTCACAAGCTGAGCCCAGTGTGTGCAACCCGCGCCAGCGCAGGACTTACGGACGACATCTAGCATGGAGACTGCGCATCGAAATGTATCCGCGTGCTTCTTCTCAAGATCGAGGTCCCTGAGGGGTGAGGCAAATGCGAGGACTGGTGCAAGTAGAAGACACAAGGGACGTACAGCTGGGGAACAACGATGGTGTGACTGCAACTGGGGCTGGCGCGCTGCACCATACGCTATAACCATCCCAACGTCGAGATAAGAGTTATGTGATCCCGCGCTTGAGGTAATGCGCAGTTGATGCGCAGCAGAGATCAATAGAGATTTCAGCAGCTGTTTAGTGAACAAAAGGGCAACGGAGACTCACTAAGACTCGTTTGCTCTATTTCTTGGCTTTCTCGGGCTCCGCAGACTCAGAGGACGAAGAAAGAGCCCAGGACTTGATATTTGAGTTGAACGGGCTTTACAGTGACAGGATCAGGAAAAGATAGCATTAGTAGAGAGGTAGGGGCAGAAGGAGAAGGTTCGGGGCCACCAGGGATGGGCGGTGATGGTCGCAGACGAGAGGCGCGTCTCGATAGCCTTGCCTTTTATGGCTACACACGGTCACGTGCTCTCTACGTGCCACTTTTTTCTCACTCAAACTCGTATTTCACGCGCAACACCCGTGTTTGAAGGCTAATTGAGAGAATAAACCAAAATATATGTATATTATTGGGTTTCCTTGTGCAAGAGCAGGCCCGAGGAGCTGCAGCGGTCTTCAAGAGACATTGAATCAATTATCAAGCCCGAGCTAATGCGTATGAATGCACATCTCCGACAGTTGGATAATCGCGGAGATACACAGAACCTCAACTGAGTTCAAGTCGTACATTTCCTCTTTGTCTCGTATGCATGTGAGTCGTATCTATCTTGAGATTAAAGAATAGTAGACGTGTCTGATCCTCCGATCCCCACATCTGCTCTTCGCAGCTTTTCGCGTGGGGAGGACAGAACGTGATCGTGTATGCCGCGTTCTTATCAGACGGGCAACTCCAGAGGGCGGTCCCGCTGGGCTCGTCGTACGCAAAAGCGTATGCGTTGGGGCAGTTGTCCTCTGCAACCAGAGTAAACAAAGTTTGATTAGTTCCGGAAACAAGCAGGAGGAAGGGAAGAAACATAGAAAACGAGACTGACTGAAGTAACGGTAGTTGGTGACGCCAGAGGCAGGGCACGTAGCCGGCGTATTGTGGCTTCCGGAGCAGCAGTTGGGTGAGTTGGCTCGTTGGATATCAGGAGCGGGTACGGCAGAAGCAAGGGATAGAAGGCGTACCTGCACGGCCGTTCAGAGCATCGACGGTGCAGGCGCTCTTGCACCCGACAGGGAAGCCGCTTTTGTCGAAGGGTCCTTTCTGCGCGCCGGGGCCTTAGAAGCATAATGTCAGCAGTGGCGCCCATGTGATGAATGAATACGCACAGTTTTGGCCCAGGTCTACGGGACATGAAGGGATACCGCAGCCGACGTTGTTGTCTATGCGCATCGGCAGGTTATATCCATCGACGAGGGAGACTGGGCGAAGTGAGGTGAGGAATGAAAGACCGTGCGGCGGATGCGGACATACCGTCGTAATACTTAGTCTTTGTTGCCAGCAGCTTTGAACTTGAACTCGGCGAGTGTGGCTGGAGGAACACCGGTACCGGTTTTGGTGTCGCACAAGGGGGTTCGACTCTGTCAAAAAACCCACTAGGGCCGTTATTTTTTTTTCCGACCTTTTCAGCCAACCTACCTACCTCGTAAGCATTCCCACGGACCATATATAGTAATTATTCACGTGATCAGTTCGGCACTTCCCCGAGTCAGCAGAAGAGAGTCGGGCAAGACGATAATGAACACCGATCAGTGGCTGTGTAGATTGATCAAGCGAGAGGAAACCAGTTTCCGGTCCCACAGTAAGGAGCAAGTGTTTAATAAATAAACGGTAATGTTAACTTGGTGTGCAATAATGAGAGAATCAGCAGTTTCGACTCAATTAGACTCAAAAATGATTTTTCATGCATAAGTACGGCTACCGTCCGCTGACCCGGCGACGCTTTGCTCCCCGCGAGCTCTTGCAGGCCTCGCACACCCAACTATCACTGACACTTTCAAATCCCAAACAATCCAGATGATACTACACACATATCCTTCATTAGCTCAGAAAACAACGGAAATGCCGCCCACTCACCCATTTTGTTTCACACCCCTTCGAGTTGCAATGAGCAACATCTCCAGCAATTGTCACATCGGCAGGCTCAGCTGAGTCTCCACACAGGCATATGGAGAGATTAACCGCCCTTGCAACCCGCTTCCGGCCACGAGTTGATACCAGAGTCTGTGTTGGGGGCGGAGTTGGAGTTGCTGAACCAGTAGCTGTAGGCGGAAGGGCTGGAGAGGGAAGGGTGGCCAACGGAGCCTGGATTTCATCTGACCCAGTTTCCGAGCTTGCGCGTGGTTCATCGTTCGCCTGAAATCAATTAGATGGGTTCACAATTGATGCGAAGAACGTACCGCCGTTTCCGCGTCATTTTGATTGATCTTAGGGATGCCGTCGTTGACCTCCATGGTGTCTTCCGTGCGTGGCAAGAATACAGTAGGGAAATCTGGTGTTTCTTGTTGGTCAGCCGGGGAAGAAGGCCTACTAGTAACTGAATTCGGAGCGTCTTCGTTATCTGATGCCTCGGACGAAGAGTCTTGGTCAATATCTGCGACATCATTTGGGCCTTCCAGGCTGCAGAATACTTGGTCGTAGAGGCCGACGCTGCGCGCGGCGGTAACGATTACTTTTTTTTTAGTGATCAGTGTACGGGTAATTTTAGTCCTTTCTCCCACCCTTGGACCCTTAGTTAATGCGCGGAAGAACTCAGAACCCCCCCACCGGCTTTTCAGTGGCTATGCTCGGCTATCAGCATCCAATTGAGATTGGAATGTGTACTAAAGATTTGCTAGGATCAGAATGTTATGAAAATGTATATTACTTACTTAGTGCCCCATCGAACGCAACATCGCCTCGGGTTTTGACCGCCGTTAGATCTGATCGTCGCGATATCGCAACCGGCGTCAGCACGCCGCAGTGCACGTACGTTTCCCGTATTCGTGTGTTGGACAAAAGTTCATTTTTGTGTACTTGGGGGGTGGGGCCGACGCTGTGCGCGGCAGGATACGAGTACGTTGGTCTGTGTCGATCGTAGTGTAGGCGATGTCAAAGTACAGTATTATATGTAGATTGCGATTAGATACTGGATCAAGATTCCGATTAGATAACATTTGGTCCGGGATGATCCGGATTAGATTACCCGACAGACTAGATTAGACGCCTTGTAAGCGCCCACGCTCGATTTTGCTCCTTCATCCACCAACCACGTTGAATTAAGCAAGGTAAGTGCGCACGTCAACCTGACTGTCCTAACTGTTGTACAGTATGACGAAGGGCGGAGGAGGGGGCGTCTACATGTTCTTCGTTGACGGCGGACGCACAGTGAAAGTGGGAAGGTCGAAACATCCGGAAACTCGAAGACGGCAGTGGGCCCGGCAGTGTAGAGGGGAGAAGCAGCAGTGGATGTTGTTCTATTGGGCAGTGGATTCCCCGACGGATCTAGGTAAATTTGTGGCAGTAACCGAATGTTCAAACTAACTGTTTTTTAGAACGCGAGATCCATCGCGAATTGAAACGTCGCGGCGCGTGGAGGGGACGCGTGTTGTGCCATCGATGCGGCAAAAGACATCAAGAAAAGTTCGACGTTGCTAAATGCGGCGGGTCGTTGGGGTTGGTGAGCATTGGAGAACAGTTGATGAAATCTAAGGGGTGGAAGTGGAGGAGGTAAGTTTTTTACTTTCAACCGAACTAGTCGTTGATTCCCTTTCATAGAGTCAGAATGGTCACCGTTTAATATAATCATGTACAGGTGTTTCCAAAAATCGAGCGGCTACAGAACGGGCATTCACGCAACCGTTACGGAACACGGATACATCGGAAATACGGCAAGTGTCCGTTGTCTTTCGATCATACCTAAATTATCAACAGGTCTTGCCAGTCCAGGCTACGCCCAGATAGGTCGAACCAGACTTCCAAAAATGCGTCAATGGTGCGTCCAATTTTTTTTTTATCATACTTCACTCCGTTTCCGCAGTTCCTCAACAGGTTGTCATCTCTGCAAAAGATTGAGTATCGGTACGTCTATGAACGATGGACGGTGTCGAAACTTGATCGGAGCTTACGATGTGGCTATACATGCACGGATCAGAAGTTCGGGTCCGTGTGCCGACGTATATGGGATGTCGCCGATCATCCGGGCACTAGATAATCCACAGTCTTGGTAGGAGGGTCAAGTATCATATATTAACGACAATCGAACAGGCTAGATAAGCGATATAATGAATATATATATATATATATTCTACGAGATCGGTGCGATGCGAACGGGCTCATGAGATTTCAAATTAAATATGAAGGCGCACCATGCGCAACTGAGATCTTTCTTCTGACACTAACAGATATTGTGGAGAGAGAGTGAGGACAAAATACTGCGTTCGCAGTAGCTCAACGTGAAATAGACGAAATATATATTATGAACGCTAGACCGTTGTCAAATATGTATTGAGAGGCATAAACGTCCAAACCGACGTACGAATGGCTTCAAGCCGGCGGATAGAGCAACACACGCGTTGTCTGCGGTAACAGTGTATCCAGGTGTGTAACAACGAATGGCTGTCCGCGCGAAATGAATGCCATCGGCGCCGCACAGGGCGTTCCAGAACCCGTGAGTCACGAACGCAGGGGGTGTGCGTTTCACAGGAGGATAAGATAGTTTGTATCTGCAGAACCCAGATGTAGGGCCGTCTTCAACTTCAATAGGACTTGAAGATCGAGAGTCCGTGTTCACGCTGTGGCTTGTTGGGTGCATCATTCAATTTGGCGGAACCTGTAGCCGTGTTCGTGTGTTGGACAAAAGTTCATTTTTGTGTACGAATGTTTCTTCTTGGACTTTGTTTCGAGGTTCTATGTTTTCTTATGCGGTCGACGTTGTGGATGGTATGTGCTCCTCCTCTCTTTCGTGAGTTTAACGTCGAGACACGGTATGGCCTTTTATCTTCTCACTGTCACTCCTGAGCGTTATTTGATTTCGAACATGAACGCAGTGCTCGATGTAGGAACGCCGTATTTATTTCCCCTTTATTCTCCGGATCACACACTTGTAGTTATCCTTTAAAGGTTGGCCAATGCAATTATGAACACTTCACCAAAACAAGCAGACGCCGTTTATTATGAGTCAATACCAGAATACTCTTTGGCCCAACATGCTCATGGTCAGTCCACCTAGAGGGTTAAGAGGGCGATAATCGAAAGGATTTAATACACATACCACTGGCTCTTTTCCTCCTCTCTTGATCCACTTCAACGGCGCTGAACTTGATATTTGATCTCTCTACGCAGCAGTCCGACGCGTCCAACACCCAGTATATATCGGTTAAGTGGCTATGGCCGTCGCCCCTCCTTTGCCAGCTGGAATGGGTGAACATCGTTTGGAAAGACAACGCGTCGAAAGACGATCGTGGTTGCGTAGGGCACGTTCGAGACGTCGAGCAGTCATACGGAGGTGGTGAATGTCCACAGTCCTCGTGAAACGACGTTGTCGCTACACCATGTGAGGCGGCAGTGGACCGCAAAAAGCGGATGTGGCCTTCGAAAACGCCTGGAGTTAGACGTGTGCATTGCCACGCAATGATGGTCTGGGCTTCGAACGTAAATTCGGCGTTTGTGATGCAGAGGCCATTACCACACATCCACGAATGGAGGCAAGTGAGTGGGCCTCGTAGAATGGCGAGTTTCGGAGCATCCCAACAATAGTGTACGGCTATTGTGAAAGGTTTTGACGGATGGTCATAATAGACCGTGTCGTATATCCCGCGGTCGGCGTTGAAGTTGTAGTTTTGGACGATTCTCTTAGTTGGCGTTCAATATACGACACAGCAATTTTCCACAGCACTCACCGTTCTGTATGTAGTCGCGACTCTTAAGAATCGGTCGACGAGTTCCGTATCTTCTCCCTTTCGTACGTACACGTCCAGCGTCGTCACACGCGATAGTTTGGAAAAGTCCATTCGAACCAGGTGATACAAGAACCAGCCAGAGACTACAGCATTGCATTGGGCCAACATGAAACGGATGGCCTTCCAGTCGAGGTCCAAGGAATCGAAGGCTCGTTCCATACGAGCATTGAAAACCAACATGCACTCTTTCCGGAAGAACGTGCACGTAGCACCGAGGCTACACAATCCACGAAGGTCCAAACCAGACGGCAACAGCAGTTGGATTTCCGGTGGAAGGCGTCGCAAAGGAATAGCAGACGGTTCGACTCCGACTGAATAGATGGCGTCAGTAGGTTATTTGAATGTTCGACGGATCGTACATTTAAATTTATTCGAGCGAAATATCGGTTTGGAGCATTCGCGTGTGTACATGGAAGCTGCGGCTTTCCAGAGATTTGGTTTAGCGATGGCAATCTTGAACAGCTGTCTGTCGTCCAGATAATCCGAACTGTAGAATGTTGTGTCCGGTGAAACTAAGGTGTCTGCGACGAGTCTCTCTATGTTAGAGGATGCCATCGCTGATGAGAAGGCCGAGGTGGGTGTGTCACCTACCGTAGGAGACATAGGGATGTTTTACTCCTGTAAACCCCTGTCGCGTTATACACTTCGCACGTTCTTGTTTCCCAACCCTTTCAGTCATGGCGACGAATCGCGGATGATCGACAATTGCACCACCTTGTTCAATAGATCGATCTCAAGGGCAACCGTTAGGGTCGAACATTGGTGTTATTGGCAAAACTGTACATTGAGGAGTGACTACATACATCAAGGGCGGGAAAGAGCGACAACCCGAGAGCGGATCTTCGCAGCCGCTTCAGTAGAGACCAAAACATGAGTCGAATTTGGTCATATACAAGGCATCTGCGCAATGTCAGATTGGGTGTAAAAAACTTTGACACTCGGACCTTCATTCGCGTATGGCCGATCAAAATGTCGTTCAGATCTGACGCTCCGGCAAACTCCCCTATTTTCCAGCACGCAGTCCATCGCACCCAGCACCCAGTACACGTCTACCTCAATATCTTGTCGGGCATTTCCTCTGTGCCAACCGGTGTCGTTGAACAGCATTTGGAAGGATACGGTGTCGAAGGTGTTACGATGGTTGGACGGACAAGACGAGGACAGCGCACATCGCGTTCGGCGCTCGAGGTCCAGATACTTTGCTTCATCGGAATGGTATCTGTGTATCGACACCCCGTGTTTATGTGCGAGATCACGTATTCCCAACGCCGCAGTTAGATCATACTCCGCGTTTCGGAGAGGTAGATCCGAATGAGATACCATAGATCCTTGGTTGAATGTCAAGTCTGGATATGCGACGAACACGCCTTTTCCGCACATCCAGGAGTACACACAAGTCAGAGGTTCCCGTAGTACAGTTTCGCGAGGTTCTTGCCAGCACCGGTGGACTACAAGCTCGATACGTTGACCTGGTCGGTTGTAGTATGCTGTCTCGACAATCCAGAGCGACGGATTGCACACCGTGCGCACCTACTACGGGTTAATATACGGGTGTCAGGTATATTGTACATACTCACCTTCGTATATTCCGTAGCCACAGATAAGTATCGGTCCAGGAGCGTCCGATCACGACCGTCACGGACGTATACGTCCACGGCATCCACAGCGGCGTCGAACGCGTTGTCGAAGTATAGCAAGTGATACAGATAGAAACCGGCGACGACGGCGCCAGTCTGCGTGAGCATGTATCGAAAGCTTGTCCACGAGAGACCAACCGCCAAAAACTTCGATTCCATATACGAGTTGATGTAGTGGGAACATTCGGCATGGAAAAAGCGACTCGCTGTAGACAACCTGCACAAGTCTCTCAAATCGAGTAGCTTCATTATTCTATTACGCAGTTCCACCGGTAGTTGGGGCATGGCTGCGTCGTCAGAAAAAATGTCAGATAGACGTATGAAGTTTCGACAACCAGAACATGTACCCGGTATAAGGTCTTTGCGGTAGCGCGGTTGTTCGCATTCTTCTGTGAGTTTACGAGTCGCAGCCCTCCACAGCGTTTTACAGACGATAGCCACGCGAAACAGATAAGTATCGTCGTTGTAAAGCAGCGAACGAAAAGCCTTTTCTGGGTCGGCCATTGCGGCAGGAAGTAAGGGGGCTATCTCAGGATCCATAGATCGTCGACGTTTCAGACGGTCACTCTTTTTTATACTACGCTATAGGAGAAGACAGGGGTGATCGTAACGAGTGGGTGATACGTACGCACATCGCGATGTCGAAACCGCGGTATGCGAGCCATGTCCACAGGGCACCATGCATCCCACGGTTGGACGTGTTCGCGGTCCGAATGGACCGACGCCAAGTCGTCTATCAATGGCGGTGCACCCCACCCATCAGTGGCGATGCATTCATAATTTTGTCGCGTAATCGATATATATAGGTCCTACTCGCCCAAGGAAAAAAAAAAAAGGAGACGCACCTGTATGATTGGGTCTCTCTACCTGGATTTGTTACGCCTGGTTGGAATTTGTAGAAGAAGGTATTGCTCGTATTCCCTAGTTTATGCCGTTGAGGGTTGCAGCGTATCCAAAGTGAAAGGCACGTAGGTGTTCAATACGAAACCTCTTCAATCTGAAGAATTGAGGTCCCTCTAATTAGACGCTCTATTGCGCAGAGTGCAGGGTGGATTGCTGCATAGACTCTGAGGTGAGAATTGGGGAGCATTGCATTCCGGACGTCACTCACACCGTTCGCAGCGCATTTGTAAACACGGATGTGGCATTCTTCGGTGAATTACATGAACTCGTCCGAAGCATCTAAAACTATCCTGTAAACTGTCAGACTACGTGTCGCTCGCGTGAACAAAAATGGCTTACATTACGACCGGCTCGCCGATATCTGTCAGGACGCCTTCTATGATCGCCTTCATTCCCTCGATTCCTCCGCATTTCTCGAAAGAAGCGAACTCTTTATGTTTTGTTTTGCATCCAAGGCATGGCGGAAGGACCAGGTCAGCGCGAAGGAGCCGAAGACGTAAATGCACGAGACGTTCTGTGCAAGGTCAGTTAACACCGATACTCGACCCGTCACTGTGTTTCTTCACCGACTCGTTTCGGTTCTGCGCATTCGTACGCGACGGCCCAAACGATCTCTTGTACCCCCGTTTCGCACTTCTTATATTCCCTACGTCGACGCGCGATATCGACGGTGCGTCCGCATTTTGGCATAAGTAGGCCGGAGGGAGTATGGCAATTCATATTGAAGTAAGCCAACCCTGGTTGCTCGACGTATAAAGGCCGCGCGAGATGGGCCGCGATTTGAGCTGTGACGGATTTTCTGCACCTACGGATACGGTTGTACGTTCGGTGAACGCGAGCGTCGGATGTACTCACAGCGCCGCTCGTATGACGGCCAGCGTAGTTGCATTCAATGACATATCTTCCGTTCGACTCAATACTATTCTAAATGTTGCTACTTAGACTTACCGGAGGGCGATGTGGTTGAAAGTAAGAGAGAAAGAGTTGAAACTCCGCGATCAGTGGAGTTTTAACGGGAAGTTTCGGCATCAAGCCGCTTGGCATGCCGAGTGATCCGAAACATGGCTGGTCGTTAAGAGCGATAAAGCGGGTCATGCACGAGCGTTATGCGGTGGTACAGCTATTAACCGGGGAACGAAATCTTACGTCTACTTCGACAGAAAGACTTATATGTTAGCTTTTGAGGTCGCTGTCCTCACTGTTGCGATTGTACGTGCCGAGGCAAATTACGTAATTTCGGCTTGGCGGCAGCCGACGGTTTCGTCGAAATTACCATATGTTGGCCGTTTATCGAGAGTAGTGACGTGGACTTGTAGTGGGTGTCGCCGCGCCTGGAAGAGGTGGGAAATACGAACAAATAGTCGTTCTTGCATTTCCACTTGCGGTCATTGTAATACGCTGGTAATACGGTCACAATTTTACATACATTGCTTGACGGAGCGAAACATGGTTATAACTGGCGTACAAGCACGAGAGTTGTCAACGTTTAAGACAACGCCAGCTGCATGTTGTCGATATAGTCGTCTGTATCCAGGACCGAGGTCAGCTGGAGGTAACACATCGTAACAATATTCTGACCATCAATTCGACGTGCATCGTCGGAGCAGAACGTCTCGAAAAACGTCGGGGTCCATCCGCGAGAGCAGACGCAGTCTTTAGAACCGAACGACCAAACGACTCCGAGTTTGTCGGGTCGAGATTTAGTCGGTCCATAGGGCGTGTTACGTGAGTGAGAACACCGAAAAGATTGTCCATCCGTGGTACGGCGGACGGATGCGGGACATGTTGACGACTCTCCGCATCTTCCGCTAATACCGCTGTGGTAGGGAATTATTCGGAGCGACTGTGCTTCGAAAGCTTGGCACAATTTTCGTAGATGTACGCTGTCTGCGCGTGTTTTGAGCGGACAAATCAAGTGCGAAAGTAGAGCGTTAGACGCGAACGTGAGCTCGGGGTATGCGACGAAAAATGAGCCGCCGTTCATCCAAACTACATGAGCGGTGGTCACTGAATTACAGATCAAAAGTTGAGCCGCACGATTGCATAGACGGACGGTGATTTCACAATCTTCTTCTCCGCGTGGGTCTATCCTCAGAATTACCGTGAGGTTGATATCCTCGTCCTCAAATGTGAACTCCCGGCACTGAAATCCTGTCAATGGTGATTGTCCGTCTCGATCGTAATTGTGACATACTGTGCGATACTCTGTGGCTGAGTGTAAATACTTGATTACGCCGTCCATGTCGGTCGACGTCGTGACGTAGATGTGGATGCTGTTCGGCCGCGTGAGGAATGGTCGGTGCGCGTCCAGGTGTATCAGGTGATAGACGAACATTCAATCGAACCGACATATACGAGTACGTATGGTTGCAACATCCAGCGCATACCACTCCAATCTAGCCCCACGTCTGTAAATGCTTGGCCGTAAAAGTCGTCTAACTTCGTGCAGCAGCTGGCGCGAAAAGCATGGTTCGTAGCTGCTAATTGGACAATGTCCTTGAGGTTGAGGAATCGATAGACTTTGTTCCACGCAGCTGGTGTTAATCTCTCGAAGAAGGGAACCACAGTAGATGGGGCTAGTCAGCAAGGTACGTTATTATGTGAGTCTCGCGTCAAAGAATCTCTTACCGTCTACGTTCGTCGTGTTTATTGATTGGGCTAGCGAGAGACGTTAGGACCCGCATCTCTCGTCAAGGAGCATCTCACCGTCTGTGCTCGCTGTGTCTACTAATTGGGCAAGTTGACAAGGGACGTCAACATTCGAGTCTCACGTCGAGGAGCCTCTCACCATCTGTGCTCGGAGTATTTACAGTTCGGGCTAGATGGCCAGGGACGTTATTGACGCCAATTGAACCGTGTCTCTCAAGTTCAAGTATTGATGAACTTCGGCCCATAATTCCGGAGACAATCTTTCGAACAGAGGGCCCACTGTAGTCAGTCAGGCGCTTCAAAATCAGTCATCCATCTGTCAGACCAGTATGCCACTCACCGATGGTCGATTTGGAGACAGCGTAGCGTGTCTCTAGGATATCTCGAACGACTCTCCATATCGCTTCATGCCTGATTCCCAGACGAAACAAAGACGAGTCCGTACATTCCATCAAGTGTTTCCTCATCTCTGCTGGATCGTTAGTGGCATTGAGAACGCTCCGATGCAATCGAGACCGCTTTCTCTCTAGCGCTTCAGGATTGTGGTTTAATTGTAGTCGCTGTCTGAGCCAAAATTCGTACAGGTCCGATATCCCAGCGTTTGGCCAACCGAGCGAGAAGAGTCCATAGTGTCCGTGGAGATGGGAATGCGGGAGAACGGTGTGTTCCGTATGTAATTACTATGCTGAAACGTTTGATCCCGGTGTGCATATCAATATAATAGCCAGTTAATTCAGATGATACTCCTTTCCGTCCGCCCATAGTAACTCATTCAGGTTCAGGCCGAAGACTACGTATATTTTCAAACGCATTCATTATGTACAGTATGTCAAATTCGAGTTTTTTTGCCGAAGCCATGTTCCGTTGGAATGCGACTTTTTGATGTATAGTTTTTATCCCGGCCGGCATCGAACGCGGTTTACGGTATATCGTTTTCGTTCTCTTCTCACCATCGTGCTGGGAAAACGGTTAGTAACGGGCATACAGGACATCGGATGAGCGTTACCCTTCATAGGTTTCTCACGTGCACAACTATAGACAATGGAGGCGCGTCGTCGAGCTCTCGTCTGGCAGGTTTCCTATCTGGTACTTGCCAAGGTTGATTGGGAGAAGCAAACGAGAGCTGTTGAGTTGATCAGTCCAGGTTATCGTCAGTTCTTAACGGCGTACTTGACAACCAGTCGGTGGCCACTGGAATTGCCACCATTCGGGATCGAAATCGTCGGCCATAGAAATCAGGGAACGGACGCGGACCAAAAATTCAGTAATGTCCGTAGGAATGGTTTCGTTCTCTGTCAACCTTGAGATCGCGAGTCGCTGAAGTGCCACCCGTCAAACCGTTGTTCCGGTTAAGTAAAGGTTGTTGTGAACGTACGAATGGGCGTAAGCCGACTGAAAGCGCGACGGATGCGACACCCAAGTCGATCCCGTACGCCGGGTTCGAACATACGAGAGCTGATTCAGCGAAGTAAATTCCGTCTGGACCGCACAAGGCGTCCCAAAATCGATGCGTAGTGATAGGGGACAGGATCGGGTACACAAACTTATACCTCGAGTCTTTCAATGTCAATATCTCATGACCGAAAATGGTTATAGTGTTGTTTTGTGGAGTGCGTTTACTCGAGCAGATAGACATCGCACGATTATGCTTGCTAGGATCGCACGGTTTCTGCGCACCCTCTTTTGTGGCGTCAGAGTCTGTTTCACATATGGACGTATTTGGGATGAACTTTGCCAGAGTTTCTTTCTGTCTCAAAAGAGTGAGCTTGAGTAACCCACACTGACAACATACATTTTGCGACACCGTGGTTATCGTCAAAGGTGGGGCGTCTGCTAATTCTTCTCTGCTGGGCCGTCTTCGTATTCTTTGCCAAGTTTGAATCGGAGGCAGATAATACACCTGTTGTCATCGTACTTTGTGAGATACAAAAGAACAAGAACTATATTCACCTGATCGGCCGCAGAGGGCCACACGAACAGCCTCCATTCGTCGTCGCAATATTGGGCGATGGAAACAAGGCTGGCGACACAGACCAGAAATCTCACAATGTCCTCCGGAACGTCGATAGTTTCGTCTAAACGTGAGATTGCGAGTCTCTATGATGCAACGCATTCTTAGTTACGTTTTCGACGGCTTCGGACGTTGGCGACGTACCATTGGGTGCAAGCCGGCCGTAAGCGCGACACATGCGTGGTCCGCAGTAACGTTGTACATGGGGTTGATACAAGCGACCGCAGTTCTAGCGAAATGGGTACCATCAGCGCCGCAGAGGGCATCCCAGAATCTATGTTCTGTGAAGAGAGGGAACGGGGTCGACTGCGCTGTATACGATAGTTTGTATCTAGGTTGAACTGCTACGTCTGCGCCTTCTCCGAGAAGCGGAACTGATGAACAAATCCCAGACGATGAATCAATAGTCATATTGTTCATGCTGCCAGCATGGAGGCACCTAGAGGCTAGTCAGCTCCCAATTATACTACTAGTACTGATATCGACGGCAAAAGATTCATTTACAGCGTCGCCTCATATTGCGTGCGCATTCTTACGATATATTGCCTTACAGTTACACGGTGTGTCTCACTACGGCCGGGAAAGCTCACCTTGCGAGCCACGCAGATGGAAGCGGACGGCAAGGAGGAAAAATGTCACATGACACGATAACATCCATCATGACGAGAGATTTTGTGCCGCTCGTGCCGACTTCTCCCGTTATAACGTGAGAATTGATGACCTCGTGACTTTTTCTCTCTTCGCCAGAGACTCTATCTAGCTAACTTGCAAAGCACTGTCCCGAGCGTACTCGATCTCTCTCTAGTCCACTAGTGTCATGAGCCGTCCGCCTACTTCTGTTCTTGCTACGGCCGTCCGGCCCAGGTACGAGCTAGAGTACAGTTTACTTGAATACGACGAGTGTCCTCGATTTCACGACTGCCCATTTTGGGACGCCCTCTGCAGCGCAGAAGGCATTTACTTTGGAAATGCAGCTCTGCTATGTGCGGACGCCGCAGTTATTTTCAACTCCAATCAGGCGCTCGTCGCTCTGGCCGCTGGGCTGAACGCGTTCGTGAGTCCTGAGTCAAGTAGATACATTCCGACCTACGCACTGTCCCTATTCAGAGACTGGCCGTGTCCCGTTTAAATCCAAGTACAGTGGTACCTCCCGACATCACTGCGTTTATGATCAGCATCCGGGACCTCGTTACTATCGCTTGGACCGTCGATATTGAGTGGAGTCTGTTTGAATGGCCCGGCAGCATTCTTCGAGTGAGTTTGATAACAAGTCAGCTGAATAGCATTAATCAAAGGCACTGTACAGTCCGCGTTCATTCCCACTGAGCTGGAGTGGCCGAAACCAGCACGCGCCCCTACCAGACGTGAAATGGCAGAAGCTCCCGCATTGATAGAATTCTATGAAGTAAAATACATTCTTTAATTGTTGTTTTGCGCTTAACCCTGTTGCACCAGATTTTGACTCTTGTTCCAAGCACAGAAGACGACCGCGCAGACAGCGATTTAGATTTCGATGTCAACGAAGACGACGTTGACTCCGACGAGTATCTCTGGACAGCGACCCATGGACGATGAGGTTTTCGACGCTGAAGTTCGAATTCAAACGACTAATGCCAGTGTCCTGACCCAAGAACGCCCAGCATCATGGCGGACGAAACGGTTTAGCGATGTGACAGCGACAAGTGGACGGTGTACGTAGTGATCTCAATCGGCGCCAAGATCGCGTTTATTAAGGAATATATATAAAGTCGTCTTGTATACGCGTTGTGTGGTCTGAAAAACTAGTCCGTATCAATAACACGCTGACGGAGCAATTTATGAGCGAAATGCGCAAACGCATGGCCGAGGTCCACTAATATATTCATTGAGATTCTACACGGCATCCAACCCGTCTGCCATCATAGCCACTGTCCATTGTGGCACGCGTCAGCGAAAACGAAAACCAAACGGGAGTGTCTCACCATCCTCATCTTCGGAGTCGGTCTCAAAAGGCGACAAGTATGCTAATGATGACAGCGCAATTCTTCAGCGTGGATAAACAATGCAACGGAAAGCTTCACCGGTGTCGTCGTACATATTACCCATATCGTCCTCTACCAAAGACCCAGTCGAATCTGTAACTCGTCAACGACAATCGAAAACGGACGGTAAAGTCTTGCCTTTATTTCCCACGGCACTTAACGCGTTCTCGATTGTAGTTGTAGTATCGACTGGCAATTGTCAGCGGAAATCGAAAGCGCACGCGGACATCTTACCGTCAGGACCTCCGTCATCGTACATAATGAACGAATGCGTGAAAAAGGGCAGCCCTTCACGGCCACGAATACAGTCCAACGATCCCAAGCACCACGTCACGCCCCTGACAGGTTCTGAACTTCGCCTGGCCTGCGCCGATGGTCCGAATGTATAATTCATTGCAAATGATCGACCGTCGGTGGTAGACCGGACCATCGAAGGACATGTATCCGACTTTCCACACAATGCTCGACCATCACGATGGTATGGTGTAACAGTGACTCCATGTTGGTAAGCGATCGATGCAGTATTACGCACCGTTTCGCCACAGTTCCAAGCGAGCGATGTGAAATGGTGATGTGAGACAACGGCGATAGACGAAAAGGTCAACTTCGGGTACATCACGACGATCCCGGTAGCGTCCATCCAGACGAACGATGAAGTCACTTCGGTTTTCAAAACAGCCAACGCGGGATACCTCTCGGCGCACCTGTGCACCACGACCTCTAGGTTTGTGTCCGTGCTCACAGCAAATCGGAACACGGCAGTTTCTTCGTGGTCATAGGTAGTTCCGCTGGATGGCTCGACCTTGATCGACGGTTTGTTTAGCGATGAACAGACAACCGCAACAGGCACGGAACGTACCTTCGAATAACTTGTGACGTTGCTGAGAAAAGAGACGACGTCACTAAAACCAGAAGAATCCACCAAAACTTCGATAGTTTTGATCTGAGAAAGGTAGTGACTATGGCTGTCGAGGAATAGCAGATGGAACACGAAATAGCCCGAGATTAGGGCACGGGTGTGCAGCAACATGCAGCGAAAGTCATGCCAATCGAGGTTGCGTGCAGCGAAGACACGAGTCAAGAAACGGTCCAGCTGAGCAGCACAGTGCCCACGAAAGGATGAAGAAGTAGCCGCTACGGTGCAGAGTTCGGGAAGCGTGAGATGCCGCAGGGTCTCCATCTTCATTTCCGCAGGCAAAGCGCTGAAAGGACTCTTGACCGGTGTCACCGTTGCATTTGCTAGGCCAACAGCTATCAGAACAGATGAAGGGTATGAACGGACAGTGAACGCACTCTTGTCCGGTGTCACCGTTGCATTTGCTAGGCCAACAGCTATCAGAACAGATCAAGGGTATGAACGGACACTCACATGTAGGAGCAGGTGCCAAATCGACGCCGTCCAAGGAGGCTCGCAATCTGCTGACAGCTACTCGCCAAATGGCGGCATCTTGTATGCCTAACCAGAAACAATCAGAGTCTCCGCAGCCTTCGAGTAACTTTTGCATGCGAGGCAGGTCTCCCCTCCATGCTAAAAGTCGTTGCAACAATGAAGACCTATAGTCGAGATATGCTATAGGACATATCTGAATCAGGGACGTCCAAATCACGAACGGAACGCACCTAGCTCCTCGAACAGTCTTTTGGCAAGACCCATAGCGGATTGAAAAGCAGCGCCGTCCTTGTCCTGTCCCGACTCAACGGCGTATAAATATCTCAAAAGCTCAATTTCATTGTATCAGAGCATGTTTCAAATTAGGCGCTCCTGAACGTTATATCATTCACGGTTCAGGGGTAAACACTCCAACTCCGATCAGTAAAAAGGAGACGGTTTTCTTTAGGAACGAAAGAACGTGCCGTGAATTCGTTGAGTCGGGTCGCCAAAGAGCGTACATGTTTTTTTTTCTTTTCTTTTCTTTTTGGATTCAGAAGGTTCGTTGCTGCATATTGCAGACATTCGTAACCAGATAAGTCTCCTCTTTCGCTACAGTTCGCAAGGCGTATTCAACTCCTATTATTGTGCGTTAATTACGTTGTCAAGGAACGGACATCAACGGCTTGACACGGTTTGTGGGCAGAGACCCTCAGGAGTTGAACATTTCATAAACGACGTTGATGCAACCGTGAGAGTAATTATTACATCAGACTACGAGCGTAAGAGACGTTGAAGAGTATGAAGACGGCGCATTGGTTGCGCGTTTGTAGAGAAGTACTGACGACAGTGGGCGGGGAATATATCAACGAGAACATTTCCAATTCGAAGAGATGTGACTTACATGACAACGTCAAAGAGTGCGAATAGAGCGTTTTTCCTTCGCTGCCCATTGGTGAGCAATGCTTTCGCCAACGTACTCCACAAGATCGTGACTGGTGACCAACCCCGTTGCCCTGCGCGACCATGTTTGAACCCGCGGACTGCGACTATGCTCTTTTCGAAGTAACGTGAACTCGGTCGCGAACGGAGGGGGGTCGTTTCCGAAGAGCGCCGTCTTCGCCTGATCTGAGACAGCGCCTGTCATTACCAAAGCAGTGAGGGACGTCGTTGCGATACGGTCGGCGGCGACGAGGTCGACGATGAAGTCGAAGACTTCATGTGGGCAGCGGCATATGTCCAGGTCACGTAGAAGCGGTAGCGCCAACCAGAACTCAGCTAAGTGAGCTCGATTGGGAACAGTCAGACGGAGCTTGACCGTTCGTAGGTTCGTCATTATCAACGGGAAACTGGACGTAAAAACACTCAATGAGTCCCCTATAACGTGCAGGTGCAGCAAGACGACATGTGGCATATGCAAGTGACGTAGAGGGCCAAGGTTGAGCGGGTCCGAATAAGTTAGGTGGAGGTCGGTGAGAGTGTTGAGGCGTGTGTCATTACCGTCGGTTGGTACGTCCAGCCATTCCACAGACGATATCTGCAGCAGGCGGAGACCGACCGCAGACTCTAGTGCGGCGACGAATGCAGACCAAATTACCGCGCGGCGACCCATCAGTTTATACAAACGTAAAGCTGTCAGATGCTCGTAAAACGACGGATTGCTCCAGAACACGGAAGCGCTCGAGAGCCGGAGTTCAGACAGACGAAGAGGAGGTAAGAAGGTGGGAAAGGTCTCGTACACGAACGCACGCGGCCCGGCAGCCGATGGCTGTTGCACCGTAATGGACATACGTTCCAACAGCGGTAGGTTCTTGAGACATATAATATCCCAGAGGACACGCCATTGCTCCATGGTAGTGCAGTCCAATGTCAAGTACTGGACTCGTCTTCAAGTGAACAAGTAAGTCGAATTCTATAATAGACTGTGAACTCACTCGTACAAAGGCTCTAACGACGGCATAACGCTGGTGATAAAGGTTGGCATCGGTGTCATCGGTATGCGGACTTGGAAGGACGAAGGTCTCTTCGAAAGTTCGAATTCACGGGTGAGGATAAAGAGCGACAGGGCACGGCCGCCTGATTTTTCGAGTACAAACGCAAGGTGTTTCGTAGAATGACCACGAGTGACGACAACAGATAACCAGAACTCGGAAGAGGTGTAGATGATTTTGCGCCATTGGGTACAGACGATGCATAACTCGAATCTTCTGTCGTACGCGTTTTTCCAGTCGAAGACGTCTGCCTTGTAAGCGCAGAACAAAAAACTCTGGGTTATTTCGGCGGGGCAACGTAAAACGGGGGGTGAAGCTGCCATTAGATTGTGGTCGTAGACTGCAACGTGGTATAAGATGCCTTGTCAAACATTAAGCCACATCACACAGCTATTGATTTCGACCTAATGTTCAAGTAACGCGTAACACAGAGCTTCACGGCCTATGTGTGGTCTACAGTACCCAATACACACAAATGACTGCCTGTCGATCCTGCGGCCATGATTAAATGGGAATTACTACTCCTCTCTTTGGACAATGAGGGGCGGCCGGAGCTATCTCCTAGAGAAATTGGATCGCGAGATGCACGGGCAGTTTTAGATCGGTTTGTTCAATGCAATTTCGATTCGCGAAAGAGTGTTCGTGCGATGTAGGGGTGCGTCAGACGGACTCAGGCATAGAGGAGAAAACAAAGTATAACATTTCACATCGCAGTTTTATAATACGGTATTGCCATCTCAGAGCAGTTTTCATCATGCACGATTTCCAACTTGACCTACTTGTGGTGATTGCTATGCGTAACCCCGCCGTCGCATTCGAAGCTTCTCAGTATTCGAACGATCGACTACTATTTGAGGTCGCGGTAAGGCACTCGTCCTTATGGGTAGCCGCCGCAACCAAACTCCAACGCGAGAGTATTGCTAACCGCTTTCGAATAACGTTCGTCAAATGTAAGCGCTGTAGCTCGGTCGTTTTATTGTACTATGCTGATTCGACCGAGTTCGCACAGAGACCCACATTAGGGCGTCTTTTCAAGGACTGGCTCCCGAGCTTCACGGCTCCCTAGCATCTGCGCTCGACATCCGGGATCTGCTCAATTTGGGTGCAACATGTGCTTTCTTTCGCAGAGAGTGCGCGCTTG
Organism: Mycena haematopus; assembly: GCA_029281435.1. NCBI lineage: Eukaryota > Fungi > Basidiomycota > Agaricomycetes > Agaricales > Mycenaceae > Mycena > Mycena haematopus. The sequence continues at coordinate 30,116 of JARJCV010000074.1, forward strand.
TGATAGCGGCAAGAATGACTCGTGCCTTTGACAGTATAGGTCTCGATTGGATCGCAGTACGGTTCATGTTGGTTCACAGTGACGCCATCTTTGCTGGCTGGTTCGTCTACCATCTCGCACGCATGGATTTTACCCGCCTTGAGAGTTTGCAAACCATCGATATTTACGTACGCCAGGGGATTGACGCGAAGCAAGTTAGACGGTTTTTAAAGAACGCGACAGAGTACAGGAAGGTAAGCTTCCGGCCTGATGAATCCGCACGGCGTTCAATTGTTGTAGGCCGATCGCGAGGACGACTATACCTCCAACTTTGGCGTGTTCAGCACAGTGTATTATGCCCATCCTTCGCACTCGATCCACATCGCTGTGCACCACTGTTGGCAAGATCCGCGTGAGACTGTCATGTGTGGGAAGCTCACTTGCTTGATGTGTTGGATGTGCGGCAAAAGCGTTTTCATCGCGTATGCGGAGTTGACGCTTAGTGGAATTACGATGGTTTCGCACGCCTTCGTTCGTCTAGACCAAACCGGATTCGAGGACGAACTAACATCATTAACCGCCGTCTCTCATATGCATGGACTCCGGTTAGCTACGTACCACCAAGACAGGATCGGACTACCCTGCTTGAGCAGGTGCGAGCTGTCGAGCACCTGTCCATCAGCGCGACGCACATCTTTCGACTCGCAATCGTTCAGCACGATCTTTAGTCACACTGGTTGGCTCAGATCCGCTGAACGACAAGAAGCACCTACTGATGTGTATTGGGTACTGGGCGCCATGGACTGTTCAATTTCGCGGGCGGACGTCGGGTTCGAGGTTAGAGCAGTCGCGAAGTCAAAGCGTACATAGCCAAGAAGTGAGAAGTTGGAACCCGTACCGACCAAGTCTAACGTTGCGCTTTCAGATACGCTGTAACATCACGCGCACGTCGTTTGTCATTTTCTCAACGTAACTTATATGTCTCCATTATACCCATATGAACGCGACCGATGTTAATCAGTTCACGTTGTGTCTTGAAACGCGCGTCAGGCGTAGACCGCACTTTAATATAAAAAAGATGGGCAAGCAGAGTTGGAGCTTTTTTCTACATAAGAGTCTAAATTAGAGATAGGTGTTTTATAAAAGACTAGAAGTACCTTCATTCTATACACGGGCGGCTGGCTCCTGCCTAATGCGGCACCCCTCCATGCGGCGGCGTTGTGGGCGCATTTGTCGGGGCGCAGGGCCGGGCGCGTGGCTGTGTTGTGCGCCTCTCGCCGCCCCGCCAAAATGTGGGGTTCCTGGGGGCGCGCCACCGGGTTAGTTCGTTGTAGTCAGTACACTACTCATTGTATTAAGTTCATAATGGCATACCTGTTAAATATTGGGGCTTGATATCCCCCACACAGCGAGCAATCGAGGCGGGAACAGCGTCGGTTTGGTGGGCGGGGTACAGGTACCAATTGATCATTCATCAATTAGTCAATGTTTCGCTTTGTTATGATCCCGGGCTCTCCTCCTCCGTTCCCTCCGGTTCCCACCACTCCCGCTCTCCGGCCCCGCTCATCCAGCAACCAGCAACCTCCTATCTTCACGTCGTTCCCGCATTGCCCACTGCTTGCTTTGTTCCCGGGTTCATCCGGGGAGGGATCAGCGCACGGGCCCATTTCTAAAATTGGTACGACGAGCGCTTATTTATCTTGCTTCTTCCTTCCACCGTCCTGCCACGTATCACACCTTTTCTACCTCGATACTATCCTAATGCCTGCTCTCAACGCATCCCAGCTCTTCAGCGTTCCGGTAGCCTCCGCATTGACATCTCTGACCGACACCCACGAGGATTGGTTCCTTACTGCCTGGGGACTCTTCATCCGCGATAAGTGAGTGTGCTGTTTTTCCCTCTTCTTATATTTTCTAATCCCGTCGCATCTAGAACTCGTGTTGTGGACCACCGCGATGATACCGGCGTCACTGTCGATGATCCCATCTTTTTCGCTCGAACCTTCCGCGAAGCGGTCGTCTACCTTCCCCGATGTGATTATTTTGAAGAGGCGTTTACACTCAAGGAGGGCGGCAAAAAAAAGGAATATGTGCAGACGCAGATACTGTACTGGGTCGTAGACGGGCAGCCCGAGATTTTCAGCACCGCGTGCGTCGTCTTTCACTTCAATGCTTTAGCTCATACTGAAATCGACCTCAGTGAGGAAGCGGAGCTTGCATGGATTGTCCAGGGAGATCCCTGGTCCGGTATCTTCGTCACTGATGACCGCTGCTCGGCTGTGATGCGCATTGAGGCTTATGATACCGATTGAGGCTTATCGGTGTCCCTCATCGACGAATGACCCCCTGCTGCTTTCCTTTTGCTGTCGCTCACTGATCTGATCCTCGAATGTACACATATGAATCTTACTTACACACGTACGCACGAATACTGAAAGCTTACACGCAATTACTACCTACAATATCCGACTGTCTATGACCGAAAATGTATATAGACTACAAGTATTGGGCAAAACAAGCCATTCTGACTCTGGACTTAAGAGCTTGAATAAGTTTTTATAAAAATAATTGGTCATTAGACGAGTTTTTACAAAAGATTGCCCGAAATTCATACAAATCTAGTAAAGCTATACAGTGTACTGTACTGTACTGTACTGTATATGACGCCGCCCTTCACGACTTACGCCTGTGATTCCGTCAGGAGTGAGCATTCATAATCTAATCAGAACTCACCTCTTTGTGGCGGGTGGAGCAATGTTCTCATCCTCGTCGTGCTGGCGCTTTTTTTTTAGTCGTCGTCTGCTTGCCAGCCTTACCGCCCTGAACCCTTTGCAATAGTTCTTCGTCGAGTTTGGCTTGCTTCGCATCGGCCACCCCAGGCGTCGGTCGTGCGGACAGAGGGATCGGCATCTCGCGGCTCGGTGCTGGTTTGCGTACGCGTTTTGTCCCCTCCGGAAGCTCGAGCGATGTGTCCTCCTCTGCGCCCCTCTTGCTGGTCTTCAAGGGAGGCAGAATGATGAGATCAGCGCCGTCAGCTGGGTTATGGAGCAGGCTCCTGCGCCACGCTGCATCCTTCTCAGCTGCGTCCACACTTGCGTCCCGCGCCTTCTCCCTATCCCGAAGGTCCTGCACTTCGTGTCGCGAGAGGCTTGGTAATACTGTGTCCAAAGGGAGGGCAATCGGCTGACCCTCGTCGTCGTACGTTTGCAGCCACGTATATCCCAGGTCCCTCGCGGTCCTGCCGCCGCCCCCACCACGGGCACGAGCGGCGCCCCCACCGCGAGCACGAGCGCCACCCCCACCGCGTGCACGAGCCCCGCCGCGCGTACCACGGCCACGACCACCGCTCCCGCCGCGCCCACGCCCTCTTTCGCCTGGAGGTCCCTTCGGCGGCAGGGGTGCGTTGGAGCTGGGTCGCGAGTTGGGGAAGGCGATGGCGGAGAGCCCAGCCGAAGATGAGGCAGGGGGGGCTGGTGCCTGCATCGAAGGCGACGTGGAGGACGGTGTGGGCGCTGCAGGAGGTTGCGAGTCGGCGAAGGCATCTGCGGAGAGCCCAACCGAAAATGAGGCAGGGGGGGGCTGGTACCGACGTGGAAGGCGACGTGGAGGATGGCGTGGGTGCTACAGGAGGTCGCGAGTCGGCAAACACATCCGCAGAGAGCCTAGCTGAAGATGGAGCAGGGGGGGCTGGTGCTGACGTGGAAGGCGATGTGGAAGACGACGTGGGCGGTGCAGGAGGGACCCATGGAGGCGATCTGGGAGGTAGCGCCGGCCGCAGTGTCGAAAGTGAAAAAAAAGGGCGTGGGCGTGGGTAGACCGACGTAGGCGCCGTCTCAGGTGGCGCTGGCCCCAGCGTCGAAAGTGCGGGCGGAGGGCATGCGGGGACTGACGTAGGCGATGTGAAGTGCACGGGAGGAGGATGGACGTCGACTAACGTAGGCGAAGTTGGCGACGTGGTCGGTGACGTGGCAGGTGACGTGGTAGGCGACGGACGAGCGGGGGCCGACGTAGGCGACATAGAAGGGGACGCGAAGTGCACGGGAGGAGGACCTGCAGGGACGGTCGTAGGTGCCGCCAGAGATCGCGTCGGTACTGGAGTCGAAAGGGCGGGAGGAAGATGTGCAGGAACGGATGTAGGCGCCACCAGAGGTCGCGTTGGTACCGGAGTCAAAAGGGTGTGAGCAGGACGTGCAAGGACGGACGCAGGCGCCGCTAGAGGTCGCGTCAGCACCGGCGTCGAAGGCACGGGAGGAGTCGCATTTGCATCTGGGCGGTACACAAAACCATGGAAGGTCAAATCCAAAGTGCGGTGGGCCGGGGGATTCGCTGTGGCAGGCGTGAGGGCACCAAAGGCCTGTACAATCGGGCTATCGTGTTCCCCAAGTGGTAGAGGCGCCCACTGCGATGCTGGTGCGGCACTTGAGGAGGTGAATGTCGAATTGGGCAACGTTGAGGGGGGGGGGGTTCTCCGGAGCATAGCGCAGGGTCAATGGGAATGTCGTCCCGCCGGGAGGTGTACCCTACGTCGGTGTACCCGCCTTCATCGTCACCCGAAGGCGCCTGACCACCAGAATCAAAGGCGACAAGGCTGTCGGCGTTGGCCAATCCCAGTCCTGTGGCCACGGCCGCCCCCGCAGCCACAGCCGTCCCTGCAGCCACAGCCGTTCCCGCAGCGACGGCCAAGGCCTCCTCCGCTCGCTTTGCAGCCGAAGCCGCTTTGATCTGCTTCCGGGTGTTTTTTTTTGGAAAGGCCGGTTTTTTCCTTTCCAGTCTGCTGCATCGTTGTCGAAGAGGCTTCAGGTGGATCTGGACTGCTAACAAGATTGCTGGACGGTGGGGTTTTCGTATTCAACGCGCGCATCTTCCTAACCTCCCGAGCTGCAATTTCATCGTAAACGAAGCTCGACGATAGAAATGCGGGGAAAACTCACGGTTACATCGTTTCAGCCACTGGCCAGCGCCCCGTACCACGTTTTCCCAGTCCTGGATTCGTCGTCGCTGCTGCTGCTGCTGTCGTCGTCGCTGCTGGAAGCTTTCCTCGACTTCTTCTTCCACTTGGCCATCTCCGCTTTGACAGCCGCGTCGATGAGATCCTTGTTGCGCTTTTGAAAAATCTCCACTTTCTGCAGCCTGCGTCGCTTCTTCACGAGGTGCTTGAACAGCCTAGCCGCGAGACTACCGGCCTTGGATGGCGCCACACTGTCCTGGTTCCTCTTGGGCTTCTGGCTCTGATTGTTGAACCAGCGATACTGACGCTGAGTTAGTTAACATTAACGAAAACGAATGGTAAAGCATACCTAGGCATGACACGGTAAGGTACAAGAAAAAATGAGAGAGGTGGTCGTGAAGGGCAGCACCATTTTCTTGTCGATGAAAGAGCTCAACAATCTGAGCACGAACTTCTAAGCCCATCCTACGAGGTCCCATAAGCCTTCAAATGGACTGACCAGTCGTGCAGGTACCCACATCTAAGATTTTCTCACTCCCTACACCATCTCTCCCCGACGATGTCAACCTTACGTAGCCGTACAGACGACGGCGACACCGTACGATTAGTTGGAATGATAGGCCAAAAAGCTCGACTAATGCAAGCCAGGCGAACACCTCAAACAGGAAACCTAGTCTCAAGCGAAAACGCGTACGTGTCACCTTCATAAATGTGTATCATGAATCGGACTCTTTTTTTTCCAGAAGGCAAGCAAATCCACGGTCCCAGTGCGGACGTTGCTCCAATTTTTCGACCTGGAAGCTCAAGGAAGTGACGAGGACGAAGACGACGGAGACTGCGCATCCGATGCATCCGAAGATACCGAATACGACGTAGATGTCACTAAATTCCGTGTCGCCGACAAAAAGAAATCGGACGTAGACGACGAACAGTTACGGATGCTTGCGGCCAAGTACGACGAACTTGCTCGACTACAGCGAGCGACCACAACAGAAGACGATAGCGATACGGTCGGCCCATTGGACGTGGGCGAACGACTGGTCCGCGCACTGGAGGTCGCCGCTGCGCCCCTGTACGTGTTCTCGATCCCACCTGCGACCGAGATCGATTTTCTTCAATTCATGATCCAAAAAGAGTTGAAATCGGTCGCGTCTGCAACTACTCGAGCGCTGGGATCGGGATTGATATACGTTGAGAGCGCGGATATCAGCGCCCTTCAGAAAGACTTGAAAGCGTACAAAGGTAGCTGGCGCATTCGTCGTGCCCCGAACGTTCTGGAGGTGTTAGAAAGCGTTGAATGTCTGGAGCTGGCGCCACCGACCGAACACATCGGACGATACAGACGGCTTAAACATCGCTACGACACTCTGCAACCTGGGGACATTGTTTTCGTACACGCTGAGAACTCCTGCCTTGCAATTCCGCGCCCACACGGCGATTCATCGAAGGGGATACACCCTCAGACGCTGTTTGACGAAGACAAGTTTATCGAGCAAAATCCTGGCCGTCGATATGAACGACGCAATAACATCCTGATCGTCGACGGCGGACGTACGATGTATCTCAGAAATGGACTGCAGTTGATCGAGTGGACGGAGTCTAAATGGCGGGATAGGTACAAGGACGACATGGCGGATCCCACTGACGAAGAAATAGAATTGTTCGCCAAGGCAGGAGACATCAGTATGAAGACTGCCCCAAGCCTGGAACCTTACAGTGCGTTGCAGGGCGGCGATTTTGTTGTCGCCATCGCGGGCGCACATGAGGGACGGATGGGTAGAGTGGTAAACGTGTTGACAAAAGACGACGTGGTCACTGATTCAACGTTGCCGGTGCGTTACGCGGTCGTGCACGACGAAGAAGCGTTTTCATTGCAGTCGACGTCTCCCAACCGACGGAAAAAAACTGCCGACTGCTTTTGTGCTCGAGTCGCACACCTACGCCCTCACATTCTCTGTTTGCCACGTCCAATAAACGTCGACGACCACATCAAGATCGTAGATGGCGACACACTTCGCAACGAAACTGGGATCGTGGTCGATCGCTTCGACAAAGGTTTGTTGGTAATCCGAACATCTGCAGAAACATGCGAGGCCGTGCATTTGAAAGACGTTCAGTTAGATATCAACGTAGGAGATCTAGTAATGTTGATACGTGGCGATATGACAGGACATGTTGGCATGATCGTCGCCGTTCTCGGAGACGGGAAGCTCACTTTTTTCCCCGTAAGCCCTTCCCTTTAACTTATTGCAACTACTGAGTTCACAATTTTATAAGTGTGATCATGGCCGCATTCGCCGCATTATGACTTCAAACTCTAGGTTGCGAGAAGTAAGTTCGCCATCTCAGTATCATTCGACTCCGCTTATATCGTATAGCCTCCCAATGAAGAAACTGTAACAGTACGCACCTGTTCATAAACGAATGTCAGATTACAGACAGTCAGACAGATCGTCGTTTCCTCACGAGACATATCTCCGTTCCGCGACGAGTGGTACGCAATCGTGCCCCCAGACCAGCAGGAAGTTACTCGAAAAATTCACAAGGAGTGGCTTCGCGAAATGCATACAGGAAAGGGATACAAGGACATGGAGGTGATGATTTGCTATAGCCATCAACGAAAGGGAGCGTTCGGCTCTATCGTGGACTACCGCCACATAAGCAAACACGACGTGTCGTCCTTCAATGCTGAATACCGCACAAACAAAAAAGGGAAGCTAGACAGTGTGTGGACGCCGAACGAAAGTTTGGTATTTCTGACAGTCCAATTGGAAGGCGGAATGGAACGGATGGATGTTCCGATGAACAGAGTTGTCGAAAGACAGTGCGTTGATTTGTTGCATTATTATCCAGTCTTGATAAAGACCTTCAGTTCACGACTGCCAATCTGGGAATATAAACTTCTGGACGCCTCGGTGGGACTCATATGCGACAAACCTCCGAAGTCCAAACCACGTGCGACCACTCCACCACTATCTTCTTCGGTCGAACCGTTCACTGAGCTCCCGCAAATTACACCGATGGAGAGAAAATCGAACACCATGGAATCTGAAGAGGTCGATGGTGAACTTGTTGATTGCAGTCTACGATGCGATCATTAATGACCATATAGGTGAAACTTCCGGAGAATGGCTTACGCTACCTGCGTTAGTGAGAAAAAGGGTGGACGTGAGGTTGGTCGGCATGAACTCTACTCGATGGCCAAGATTTGCCAGCGCGCGCGCTGCGGCGCACGAAGGCGAGACGGGGTATCTCCATCCCTTTCCCAAGCCTATAGTATCTGGCATGTTCACGAGGCAGAACTTTAAGGTCAAGCTAGACGGGTCCACAGCGTCTGTCGGTGTGCCTGCAGACGCTCTTCGACCTTGTCGCCAACACCACAACGGGAGCAGTATCGGGACGATCAAAGGCAGAGTGATCGTGATAGGCCCTGATATTCACGGCGACACGGCGCATATAGGCCAATACGCAGAAACCATGCCAGGTTCCGCTGTTTTACCGCTAGTTGGAGTCCGATTCTGCGAAGGGTACAAGCCTACCAAGGGAGTTTTTCGTCTGGCATCTTTGTGCCGATCCATTAACGTACGCGTCATGAGCAACGACAATGTCGTCGCCGACTCCACCACTTTTTTCGCTGCGATCTAACACACTTACAATATACGTGGATGTAACCAGACCGCATTGATTCCACGCAATGTTTATAATCACCCTTATCCTGAATTCTTGTATACAGATGCTTTGGTACACGCTAATGAAGTCTTCCGCTTTCGTAAATGTGTGTGCCGTCAATGGCCGAAAGTGTTTGAGTTTTCGGGTTCGATATATCCGGCGATCAAATTTGGGTGTGGCCGTTGCCGTATGAATTGATGGCCGCGAAACGGCCATAGGTTATGTTTTTAGGTTGAATGCGATTGCCATTCGGATGTGCGGCAGACACAATATCAAAGATTCTAATGGTAAAACTAAAGGAACGACGCGCTTAACGACACAGTGTGAATGGCTCGCTGTGCGCTCTGTCAAACCCGATCAACCGCGCCCCCTTCTCCCCTCACCCCCCCCCCCCCCCCCCCCCCCCCCCAACCCCTCTATCTCCCCCATTGCTCGGTCGACTCCTGGACCCACTTTGACGCTCTCTTCTCCATCAGTTTCAACATCACATGAAATCGTCACGGTAAACTTCAGACTCTCATGTAATAATGATAAGAACGTATTCCTACGACACCCATTAAACCACCGCCCGAACATAAACCGCGCTGTGTGCTGCACGTCGGCTATTAGGGCGTACGCAATTCGACAAGAACCCTGGCGTTTTTTCGTTTATGTTGCCTTCGTGCTCGACGAAACGACCTGCTTCTTTTCCGTTAGCGTACCAACAATTTCCGTCGGGCTTGATTATCCGAGCAGTGAAGTGGTTTCCGCCATGATAAATAACCCCCCTTAAAATATAGCGCACGTCTTCTGTTTGTGTGTGAAGTGTTAGAACCGAATCCAATAAAAAAGATTGAGCAGGAAAGCTAAAATAGAGCACTGGAGGCGCAGAGGTGAAAGACCTTGTAGTAAATGTCCCTCCCCCGCATGAGTGACACCGATAATCGCCCGCTGTGACTTCCCTCGAACGCAACCAATGTCTCAACGAATAGTTACCTTTATAACGTTTCACTAAATCGTTGTCCTGAGTTGTGTACAGCACTGCTCTGGTGCCCTGGTCAGATTCGGCGTGTCCGCAGACCGTACATGTCGAAATGACAGAGCCCCAGCTAGACGCGCCAAACACCGTGTCTGCTAAACGGTCAACTGAAACAAGAACCTTTCCTCTGGGAAATTGGTTCGGATGGTCGTCGAACAATAAAGCCCGTACGTCGTCTCGTACCGTTTCAAGCGTCCTGATACCATGAGAGATCGCGCGGAAACCGGCGACGAGTTCTCCGCAAAAAAAACTCATTTCAGCCAAATCATCCGCCCATTGGCCTCTCTGAGTATCCCATGCATTAAACAAACACCCAAACAGCGCATCATATGCGCAACTGTAATTATTGTCGTCCCATGAAATGCCTAACGGAGACGGAGGCTTGATTTTCCTCTTTTTAGGCTGAGAGGCGACCACCGGCGGCTGCTTACGTTTGAGAGGATTTGTGGACGCCATCTGCTGAACAGCTTTGGCATGCTCTTTGTTGAATTTCTTCAAGTCCGGACCCACAAGCTCCCACGCTCCCAATATCGCGGGTGCGGACCCTGAAATATTTTCGCCTGGTTTCAATCTCAGCGATGGATGTATATCGGTAGGTTCGGGAAACTCTTTTTGAAAATGTAGAAACGAACGCAACAATTCACGTCTGTTGATGCCATTCACAGATGCCGATAAGGCGCCTTCGTAACGAAGCCTGGTTATTTCGTCCAAAGTATCAAGTTCTCGGAACTCTTGTCTCAAAAACCCACTTATGCCGCGAGTAACCTTGGTATAGTCTGCCCCTTGTAAAATAATCGTCCCAGCTGACGACGTTCCCCGAGACAAGGCCGTGTAGTAAGAGAAATGATTTTTACAATTGTTTAAATCGACGATGTTGATTTCTCGAGTTTTGCCCTGCGACGCATAGTCTGTCATGGCGAAATTTGGGAGTACAGGAATCTGTTCCCGGTTGATCTCGAGCGTTGAATCATCCGGAAGATTGCACCATATGTTCTTCTTCATTCGGGGCAAAACTATCACATTGGGAGGTAAACCGGGTATTTGAATCTGTTTCGGCGGGTCAATCAACTCGACGAACAAGCAATCGAGAACTCGTTGACTATGGCGACCGACAGCTGTCTCCCATCCGACAACTTTGCCTTCTTGACCCCTGGTAATACATAGCTCGGTGGCCTCGTTATGTCTGATCATTACAGGCAAGCCGATGCAAAGGCTAAGCTTACCAGGTATTTGATCAGACGTAGTGCTAGGATACGCGTTCCACAACAACTCCTGAATAGTTGTGGGAATAGACACGGTCAAGGGAATAAGCGGACGGTGTTTAGCGGAAGCGCTACGCCGGTTCGATCCATCTTTATTCGAACCCAGGGTATCTTCGGAGAAAAATTCGACAAGCGTCTGACCGGACTCTGCCGCAAACCTGACGCTTCCAAGTTCATTTACCTTGTCTTTATGAGCGTTAAAAGCAGTGATAAGAGATACATTGTGCGCAGAGCCGTTTAAAAATGTTGGCCGACCAGGTAATGAGCCAACCGTTCGGCTATGCAACCATTCAATATCATCATCAGTGCACGCGGCAAAACGCATATTGGCCAATGCTGTACGAAATTTGGAATCTTCAACTGACTGAGTTCTCTGTCGCATATTGGTTTTCAATATGACAACAGTGGTAACTTGTTGCCATAGTATTTTGCCAATAGCTGCCTTTTGTCTATTTAACGACTGAGTGATTCTTACCGACGGCGATGGGTCGTGTTCACCGCTGAATAACGGCGTGGCATTGACGGGCGGGAGTTGACCAAAGTCACCAGCGAATATCATATTCATTCCGCCGAACGGTTCGTTGCAGTCGCCCAACGCTAATGCGAGTTGACAGCTGATCGAATACAAGGCCTGGCAAGAAACCATGGAGACTTCATCTAAAAAAATATAATCGACGCCTCGCAGCCGTTCTTGGATTTTCCGAACGGTTGTTGCATCGTATTTAGAGGAATCCATACCGTCTCTGACACCTAATACCGAATGATATGTGCTACCTCCCAATAAGGCGGCAGACGTTCCAGTCGGTCCGAGTACTAAAAAACGATGCGCTTCATTTCTGTCTTCGAAAAACTTAATTAACGCTTTGAGAACTTGGCTTTTTCCGGTACCGCCTACACCACCAAGATACATCCTTAAAGGTGGTGGCTGTTCGTCAACCGAATGATTCGCGACGATTCTGAAAGCCCTCGTCTGTTCCTTGTTGAGGGCAAATTCGGCACACACGTCAGTGATAGATTTCACGACCTCTGGATCTTTCGCTTTGAAATCCTTCGTAAAATACGACGCCTTTAACACTGATACACCTTCGACAATACTTGTTTTGATGGCGTGATACACGTGTTTGTGGTTGATAGGCGCGTTTCTAAATTTAGCAGCAAACAATTGTTCTCTGAGATTTTTTTGCCGCAATTGCCATTGTATGCCCGGGAGTCTAATTTTAGGCAACATAGCAGTATATTTCTGAGTTGAAGGAATTAGTGTTGTCCAACCACTTCTGATCAATGTGTTAGCCATTTCAGACATTTGCAAGTCCTTGGATATCTGCTTTGGCCCTCTCTCGTCCGAAATATTTTCGAAAAAAGCCTTCGCGTCGGTTTCTCCTTGATCGTCGTGAGTCGCGTCGTACTCTTCAGCTGTTTGACGTGAAGAATTAAAGGGCGTCCAAGCGTTCTTATTAGTTCTGTCCTGAGCTGAGTAATCGTCTCTCGCGTCGTTGCATTCATATCTAAGGTTGAAATTTTGCATCAGCTTCTGTTCCCTGTCAGTAAACTCATATCGGGAAAAGGCGTCGTTCCAGGTTTCATCCCCAGACCTGAGGTCTGCTCCACGTCTCCACGGCTTGAACAGTGTTAGCATTGTCCGACAGTATACTTCACGATCGCCGTGGTCCTTGCGAGGAAGAGATCCGCCGATGAAGTTGGGCACCACATGTTGAATATTGCGGCGGTCACATTTGATATAATGTGTCTTCCACAACGGATGATCCTTACGAAATGCATATGAAGCCACTTCCTCTAAATCAGCCAAACAATCGTTATCGCGTTCAATCGTGCCGGGAGGGGCTGCTTCTATACTTTCAACGAAGGCGAGCTGCTGTTTTTTCGTCCGTTTGACTCTACTACTCACCTGGACGTACTCAAACACGCTTGACTTAGAGTACGCAGAAGGTCTATGCACATAGTCGTCCACCGCTGTTGCTCCCACTAGTCCTTTGGAACTTGTCATAAGTACGGCACGAGAGGATTGATTATCTAAATCATCCTCCAAGAGATCGTCTTCAGCAACGTGCACCGGTTGTATAGCGTCAACGTCCGGCCAATCTTGGGTGACTACTGTAATATAAGACTTCCACCAGCACGCTTTAAAAGATAGATTGGTGTAATGATCAGGATGTCCTAACAAATACATAGCTGCCATTGGACTCCCGATCTGCATTTTCGCTGTCAAAGAGGTAACCATCTGCATTAGCATTCGACGACTGTTTTCCTCCGTGACACCCGTCATGCCCACAGTAGTTGTATGTCTATCGAGCACGGATCTGACGGTGTCGAAAGTATGATATAACTTTAAGCTCGGTTTAGTAACATAGTCGCAAATATACGCTATCACGGCCTTGATCGCCGTCCCCGACAATAGACTAGTAACATCCGTGTTACAGCGTAAAACGTACGTTAACGCAGGAGTCACGGTATTGACCATGGGCTCCAAATGTTTCATAGCTATTGAACCGTCCGTTCGATCAACCTCAGTCTGTAGGAAAATATCACGGGGAAACCGTGCTGAACAAGAGCCATCCTTCCTCAGACAGCCGCTCACAGGTATCTTAATTTTTGCTCCTGCTGGAAGAGGTTTGGACAAATCGGTGCCACTAACAGGACGATTGCAACTGTGCACGTTGGAACGCAACAGGAGGTCGTCCACTGTCTCTGCGTATTGTTCCCACCAATGCTCGAGAGCGACACAGTCCTCACAAGTAGTTAGACCACAGTTTGATGGACACTCCCGCGGCGGTTTTTCAGGAAACGACTGGGTAGGATCAACGTAGCCAGCCGGAACCGGTCGAGCGATCTCGGGACGAACAAGTTCATGGATACCACGGTTACGCGGTTCGAAAGGCACCTTGGCCATAACGTCTGACATCGAGCCCGTCAGAAATTCGCCAACCTGACAAGATTCAAGATAGGCAATCATTGCTTTTTGAAAGGCACCGTCCGGGTCCAACATCTTCTCACGGATTTCCTGCGGGGACAGAGCAGATTTGATCCAAATCACCATGTGCAAATGCAACGTCAACCGGCCTTGCTGTTCCACTGTCCCATAATATGCATCCGTTTCCCCGTACAAGCCCATATGATCAGTGCCAATGCCGAGTACGTGCTTGAGAAACGCTACGGTCACATAATTAAAAAACCGTGCAGCAGCAACAGGATTCTGAGCGATGAGGTTGACACGCGTCTTTTGTTCTCGAAGTTGCGGACTAAAATCAATCTTTGTATCCGCAAAATATAAAGCCAATGGATGCCGAGAATCCACCAGAGAATACGTAATAAACCACGTAGGCGCGCCCTTGAACGAAACAGCTGACCAAACTTCGTTACGCTGGTGTTTTTTAGAAGCTAAGGATCCTTGAACGTGAGCACCGACATGTTCGAGATCGTCTAGTAACTTGAAACAAGCTTGCTCGGATGCGGTTTTTTCCTTGATATGTTCACCTGCTTCTAAGCGACGCGCGAGGTCGGACAAAACCTCGCCGTCCAAAGCGTTGAGACGCGCTGCAATGTCGCGAACATTGCGTCTATCAACTAGTAGATGACTTCCCGTTTTAGCACGTTTGATTTGTGATTCATTGAAAGCAACCATCGGAAAATAAAAGTCCGTTTGGAAACGCTTGTCGTGGTAAAGAAGCAAGAGACGTTTATGCATATCGTCAGAAATCCGGCGACGATGTAATTCTTGGCCAATACCACCTTTGCCGTACGGAAACAGCCAAGGGAACATTTGAGGATATAGCTGAGGATTGTTATACATAGATTCGGGTTCTTTTGCATGACCGACACCGAGAGTTCTACCGCCGCGTTTGAGGTGATCCAAAGCTCTGCTCTTGAGTGTCCGCAAATCGGCTTTCTCGTACTGGTGCCCAGTCAGTCCTGAGACAACAAATGGGCAAGGGCCTACTGCTGTTCCTTCGAGATCTTCACGCGCGTCGTGCTTGCTCATGGCGTCGACATCAGTATTGGTATCGTCTGGATCGGTCTGTTTCCAATCGTATCCGCAAAATATACCGGCCTCTGGCAGCGATTTCAAATTCTCCTCGGAAATTTGTAAATGCTCATAGTCCGAATGATTTAATTTGAGCCATTCTAACGCGTTTTGGACGTGTCGTCGTCTGACTAACATAGGTGTCCTAGCAAAATCTTCTTCGGTGGGTTTGGCAGATCCCAAGAACACAAACGCAAGAACTTCGCTAATTTCCTCTTTGCTCAGAGGGAGTTTATTGTAAACTTTAGCGACCGGCTGTTGAAACATAACGACATTTGCCATCATTTTGCCACGACCAGATGCAACACGAACGACGCACCGGTTGTGCCTTACACGCGCTATCAACATTTGTTCGGCAAACTTCAAGTCTCGCAACTGCCAAGGCACTGCGCCTATCCACAAATTGTTAGCCAATGCATGCAGAGGAACGACCGACTTCCTGAGGCTCTGTTCGCAATTGACACACACATATTTGCAGGTAAGGTCAAGGACCGGTCCATCTAGATGTGTAACATCTTCCAATATTGACAGACGTTCTTTGCGAGTGGCTTCGGGTCGACTAAGTAAACCCCAGTTGAGATCAAGGTCCTCTTTGAGAGTAGACTCTGACTTCAAATGCAATTGGCCGCAAACAGCGCAACCAACTTCTTCGAACATCGAAGGTGCCAAATGGTCGCACATACCGGTTATAATTTCACGCACTAACGATTCGGATGCTGGAGCTGGCGGAAATGTCGCATCTCCATCCCGAGCTTTATTTACAGATCTATCGCCACGACGTTTACTACGTAATGCATCACTCGGCTGTGAGGTCCTGGTGCTTTCCGCTCTCTTAGCGGCTTGCTTCATAGTTCGAAGTGCCGTCTTATCCTGTGCACGATTGATAGTGAAAATAGTGATATGGTCGCTGCATGCGCAGGTATGATCCCCAAGAGAACGACGTACTGCATCAGCAGTCGGTTTGGCATTCAAGGTACAGTTATGAGACAAAGCTATGCTTGTAAGATGTTTTTTATTTAAATAAGGTATAATATCGCTCAAAGGAATAGTGCAACACACGACATCGGTCTGCGCCAAAAATTTTGTACTGATAGCGACAGGACAATGCTTGTAGAAAGTAAAGGTGTCGCCCGAGCGAAGGGAACGTGCGCCACCGACCACGAAAGGCTTTATTTCGGCATATTTCCACTTGTGCGTACCTCCACCGCCTACCACTCTGAAAAGGTTTCTTTGTGGGGCCGCAATAACATCGGTGCGTGAATCAGCGATGCCACAAAACAAGTTATAAATGAACGCACAATGGCGGATGTTCAACACAAGGTCGAAAAACAACGTACATCTGGATATTGGGGCGTAACACAAAGCCCATGAAGGAAACGGTACCTTAATTCTAGATAGTTTAGCAGCTCGACGAGCTAAATGACTACAATGTACAGTGTCGATTCTGTGACATATTTCCAACCAGTCGTGGGAGCTACACAGAGAACGCAAAAACCGTTGTACGAGCCGATCACAAATGACTCTGGGTATCCAGTTACGGTCTAAAGTGACAACATAAGTTGCATGCAATCTGGTATTGTCAATAATCATTGATAACATAGCCAGACGAGGATTACTAACAAAAATCTTATGGAAGAAGGCAAAGCGGTCGATGTTGTCAAATACAGCCAAAAGAATCGACAGATGAAAATGACTGGCGAATAACCTGTGAGTCATCAATCGGTTATCGATACGCCGCCGTCCAACGAACATCCGACGAGGATCTCGATTGCCCATATGCTTGCCCATATGGCCCCCGCTGCCTGACACATACTGCTGAGAGTGGCCTGAAGTAACAAAACCACTGAAAAAAATTAAACGCAAACGTTCGAGGGTGCGCATAGAACGCACTCGGCGATAAAAATAAGACTGAACGGAGGCTGTGCGAGCCAATGCAAATTCGAAATGGACAGGGTTACGACCCCATTTTGTTATTACTGATAGTGCCTGCACGTAGGCTGGGATAGGAGAAGTCCCGTCGAGAGCAATAGGGGTATAGCCAGAGGTGGAGGTCCATTGAACTACAGAAGTGTCGATGGAGAGAACACAAGCATGGCGTCCAATAATGAAATGCCGCGAAGGATAGAGTACAGTGTGCGAAGCGGATCCCCCGGAGAAGACAATGTCGCTAAGCAGAGGGCTAGATAGAGATAGTCGAGTTCGACCATCGTAAACATTTGCAAGCAGGCGGCCGCAGACGTCCACATGAACGCCGATAATCGTCAACAGATGCACAAAGACCAAGTACTGCAATCTCATAGAGGTGGTGCAAGAGCAAGCAGTATATTCAGGGGAAATGATCGGGTTGCCGGACATATCCAGCAGGGGTTGAGGGTGAAGATTTTGCGCTGTCATCACTCTTACAAGACGCGACAACGTTGCCTATTTGGGTGGAGTCAGCGCAGGAAATGTATGGTATATCAGAAAATCACTAATTATGAGTGTACGGAGACCGACCGCTACGCAATAAAATAACCTGGGAGTGAACGGTCTCACGCCCATGATCCAATAAGATCATCGTCGCGTGTTCCCGGTTCGACTCCGGGCCAGGTTATGCCACAAACCCGTTCTTCGGTTTTCTGTTTTTCCACCGTTACTTTTACAGCTATATTCACTGAGGTGAGGGATTCCACAGGAGACACAACAAAGGGACCAGTTGTCGCTCGTTTTTATAAAGGAAGGTACGGCATCATGCCGGAACACGGCATCATGCCGGGACACATGCCGATTGATCCGACCCATGGCGGGCCGTTAAGCGTGATAAACCGGGTCATGCCGGTGGCGCCTGAGCGGCCACGTTTCAGGCGGTTCGGTCGAGCAATATTCGGTGGTACCGTTATGAACCAGAGAACGATGCTTTACTACGACAAGCCGACGTATATTTTAGTCTTTGAGGTGACCATCGTCACCATTGAATTTGTACTGCCGAGGCAGTTGGCGTGTACTCGGCTTGCCTCTTGCTGAACAGCTGACGGTTTAGTTGAGAGTTTGACATATAGGTCGTTTATCGAGCGTAATGAAGTGTGTGTCGCCGCGCTTGCACGCGGAAGGAAGAGTATATTACGTCGCATACTGTGGGTCGACGACAACGACCGGTCTCGCCGTCGCTGTCGCGTTGAACATCGACAAGAAGGCCTTCACAGCCTTTTCTAACCCCATAAATTTCTAGGATTCGGCCTTGATTTTACCTTGCTCCAGAAGGGCCAAAACTTATGCGAAAAAGCGAAGGTTCCTTTCAGGCGAATTTGCGACAAGGAATCCTTGGATGTGGATGCGGCGCTTGAACTCCGTGCTCATGTTCTAACAAGTCCCAACTCAAACAGCTCCCCCATCCAACAACGCAATGCCCTACCCCCCTCCCCCTGCTCCTCCTAGCCAACCCAAAGACTCTTAAACCCGAAACCAAAACCAATAATAACGTGCTCCTTGTGAGCGGTGAATCAGTCCCCACTTTGGATCATACTCTAATAATTTCTCGTTTTATGTAGATTATCCGCCGAGAATGCGAATTTTCTCTCTTGCTTCCGCCCACTTCGTCTCTCGGTAAGTTGGTCGTAGACGTAGCTTAGAATTCAGTTTTGATCGTTCCGTCAGTCAGTATCTCGCAATGATACAGCTAGCGCGTGTCCGAGCAGCGTTGTAAGACCAACAGCCGATTATTTAGCTCATAAACGCGATCGAATTTAGATACAATCAATCCGTTGACGCCCAAATTACGGCGCATCTCTCGCGATCGTTATACTCCGAGAAACCAGGGATGGCGTACTTCAATCTGAACCTCAATCTACAAACGGGGATACTTATGCCCAAATGCGGGCGCACCGCCAACCTCACTCGCAGGCGAAACGGTTACAAAAAATGCGAGACGAGCGAGCAGGAGATAATATGGGCAGTTGCGTACCAATGCAACGAGCCAAAACGAGTCGGTGGGTACTACACTGCTGCCGCTAGATGAGTCGTTTGATTCGAGTCAGAACGCCTCGTACACCTGCGACTACGACTTCTCGACGCGGAGTTGGTGCTGCCTCCATGTCTCGGGTGTAGCGCGAGACACAAAGAATTCGCAGATTACGGAAAATGCGGCGGAATCGACGGGATGAAAGATATTATCGAAAATGTGCTGAGGGATCTTGGGCAGCCGGTGGTAATGTACGATCTCCCTTTGGCGTCCGCAACACTTTCCTGACCATCGACAGGCTAGTATTAGATAACTCCGACGCATTCATGTAAAACCAGAACGAACGAGAACTTTTAAACTGGAAATGTATGAGCAATAGCTGCTGTGAGTGACACCCAGGTGCTATTTGAATGTAATTTCACCCTCGGGTAATAGCAGTGCACGCGGGTTCGCCCTATCAACCTCAACGAGCTGAAAATTTGAAATACAGGACTAAACTGACAGTTAAATTTGACATTCGAGACAGGGGTCATAATCACTATGCATCCGTCTGACGCTCAAGTCCGAATAGACGCCGACCTCACCGAACTCACCACGTCGATCAAGAGCGCTCCGACAACATGGTACGTTCAGGCTCTATCCTTAGTGGAAACGAAAATGTGTAGGACTGAGCATGATCAAGAGGAAAACGATGATGCGTACGAGGACTTGTTTATCTCCGCAGCGTCTTATTGGCTCATCATTCCTCGTCGTTCCCCGAAACTCCGAGGTGTACTGCCGTAGGGTTAACTCCCCTCGTAATATTCCACCGACTTCATCTCCGTCCTACGCATTTCCATGACCGCTATTTTTTTATCCACCTTCATACCTAATGCAATACGCCTGAGAACGGTCCGCGCCTAACTAGTGAAAGCACAGATCATACTCAGGCATTATTACCCGCCCCCCCCCTATGTACAGAACGAGAACTCATGTTACCACAAAATCTACTGTTTTATACCAAACATCTCAACGTAGTCGCAACTACACATATCTAGACGCGATTCCATCGAGCCTATCGACAAGCCCCAAGGACAAGCCCCTGTGAAACACCTATCACTTACTGTAAATGTTCTCACTTAATTCCAAAGCACCGCGAGCTGCGGTATAGGTAAATGCAGTTCCAATATTCTAAAGCCGCCCAATTTGGAGACGAACAATCTAAAAACCCAGTGCGAAAACGAAAATCGGATTCTGTTACCTAAGCTGTTCACAGTACCGCCACTATTTGGGTCACAGACGATACTGAGTCGCCGGTAAATCACGGCCCGAACTAATGAATTTCGCAATTTCATCACAAAAATGTAATGAAAAGTGACAACCATTAGATTGAGAATCCGTCTTCAGCGTTTTGACGAGGTCGCGAAAATGGCCCTGCGTGATGATTAAGAACGATTACATAAAGTAATCGTAACTTTAAGTTGATAATGTACGCTACAGGAATTCATGAAATTTGTGTGAATGAACCATTTTTAGACTCATATTTTCAAGCGTGGCGATAAGTAGACCGTAAAGGCCTAGCTTGGAACATAACGAACACTCCATCGCCGGCACCATCGGAATCGGCGGAGCTGAAAGACACGTGCGGGATAGCAATCTCTTCTTCTCTACGATGTCGCGCCTCTACTCGTTTTCAGGCCAGTGCCAGCCGTTCGCACGTAGCTGGGTCCGAGTCCTCACTGACGTTTGCGACACTCTAGTCAAAAGCGCCCACAGTATCGAATGGAATCCTGGTCCCTTCCACGGCCAAAAACCGAATCTATACGTGAAAATCCACCTCGATGGCGAGCAAATAGGGCGTACTCGAACGGCCAAGAGGACGATAGCACCTGTATGGAATGAGCCTTTTCCTATGTGAGTTTCGTCGCGCTGTTCTCTGCCGATATATGAATAGTACAACATCGACAGATTGTCAGAGAATCTGGCGGCTGAGATATCTCTCAAACTGTTCCATGATACATCCGTACCGATGCGGGAGGATCCTTGTGTCGGGTCCGTCGACATCCAAATCAATAGCCTCGTAAACTTGTCTTCCACTGTAGCAGGTGAGATCTCCCAATTTATTGCGCGTGTAGGTCATGCCTTTTGTTTAGCGGCAAGTCTTCAACTTGTTGCTGTGGAGGGACCGTCGAAGGGAAAGCCTTCGGGGAGCCTCTTGGTCCACATGAGGATTGAAACATCAGCCCAGGTAAAAATCGCAATTGATGACACGATCAATGCTGTCGCGGCCCGCGGGCTGGGATCTGTAAATCCAGCGTCAACTGCGAACGACTTCTCGTCCAAGTTAAAAGCAGTTACCACAAAACTTGAGCTTGTTATCAAGTTTGGTGATACTATTAGTGAGGTATGAATAATTATTGATGTGATCTATTCTATTCACCGATATTCTCTGAAGATCAACCCCTATGCCAAAGCTGCATGGAGGATCCTAACCTTCGTGTACGAGGTAGTTAATTCATTCGGATGGATTCCAGAAACTGCACTGACCAGATGCATAGGCAGTGCAAAAGCAACAAGACACCGACGAGAAGGTCCAAGAACTTGTGGAGACAATGGTCGAGGTGTATTCATTTGTGGATGATGTGGAATCTCTGCCTCATAGAATCAAACGTCTCGAGGATGTCCTCATTCAAATCACCAAACAAACACTAGAGTGTGCCATATTCATCCGTGAATACACTGGACACGGATTTGCAGGTACAAGGAATATACTATACTACTTTCAATTCTTACTACTATATAGGGCGACTGTTTCGAACCAATGTGCTCAACACAAGTCAAAAGATTGATGGCCTTTCCGGAGCACTGCTCAAGCTCAAAGACTCCTTCGACCATGGCTTAGCGATGCAAAACATCTTTTTCTCAACCAAACTGAATGATGCTGTTGAGAGTCTGGGTAGGTGCTAAGTTGTCTTGGAGTAAGTGGGATTCTACTGATCATTACAAAGTACAATCCGACAAATTGAAAGCTCTTAACCCCCTCAATCTAGATGCATCACTGTGTCCTGAGTGCCTGGCTGGCACCCGCCAAGATGTTCTGACAGCTATCACCAATTGGCTTACCACACCCTCGACAGAAACAAATATTCTTTGGCTCCATGGTGTCGCCGGAGCTGGAAAGAGTACAATCTTAACAACAGTCTCCCAGTATTTTCGGGATCTCCACCGCCTCGGGGGATTTATTTTCTTTGACCGCAATAATCCTGCAGAGAGCAGTCCTGGCAGGGTCATCTGTACCCTTGCATACAACATGTCTATGGTCAATCCATATATCAGAGAAGCAATCTGTCAAGTGATTAAAGATGATCCTTTAATTGCTACTGCACCAATGCGTACACAAGTTCAAAAGCTCTTGCTGGGGCCTCTTGCTGTTGCACAGGATCACATTCTTGGACCCATAATTGTGGTTCTTGATGCTCTAGATGAATGCGGTGATTCTAATTCCCGTGAAGGCCTGGTCTCTCTGCTTGCTGGTGAATTCTCAAAACTACCACCTGTCTTCCGCTTTCTCATTACCAGCCGGCTGGAGTCTGATATTGCTGGCCAATTCCGTGGGCAGCAACACATCACTGAAATGCAACTTGACATCACAACACAGGCTACAAAACATGATATTACTGTATA
This sequence comes from Mycena haematopus, assembly GCA_029281435.1. Classification (NCBI taxonomy): domain Eukaryota; kingdom Fungi; phylum Basidiomycota; class Agaricomycetes; order Agaricales; family Mycenaceae; genus Mycena; species Mycena haematopus. The sequence goes on from JARJCV010000074.1 coordinate 52,631, forward strand.
CCTTGAAGAAAGGATGCGAAATATCAGACAATTCAAAAGGAGCCTTGAAGCAGATTGGCCTGGGCATCACATCATCAATACTTTGGCATACCATTCTGGTGGGCTATTCATTTGGGCTGTAACAGCGTGCAAGTTTATCAAAAGCTTTGATCCAAAAAGAAAGCTTGCAATCATACTGGATGCTGGTCTGGCCAACAATCTTGACGCACTATATACTGTAGCACTTCAAAATTCTGCTGACTGGTCAGATGAGAGTTTTGCACAAGTTGCCCACTCTGTATTGGGTGCAGTTGTCCTCAGTAGAGTACCACTCACTGACTGGACAATTGATAAACTCTTTGGCTATGACAGGGGAAGATCAGCAGAGGTTTTGGAATATCTTGGGTGTGTTGTCCAATGGAGTCCTGGAGAAATTGCTCGCATTCTCCATACATCATTCAGTGATTATCTCACAGATCACCATCGTTCTGGTCTTCACCCGTGGTTTGTGGATTCAAAAATCCAGTCCAGGTCTCTAGCCTTGGGTTGCCTACAGATCCTCAAGTTACAGCTCTCCTTCAACATTTGCAAGCTCAAAAACTCCCATATCCTCAATGTCACCATCCCAGATCTCTCGGATCGTATTGCAACTTATATTTCGACTGAGCTCAGATATGCCAGTCTTTTCTGGGCCTATCATCTATCAAACACAGAAACTGATAGAGAAATTCTCTCTATCTTGGAGGCCTTTATGACCAATCAATTCCTCTATTGGCTCGAGGTCCTTAGTTTGCTCAATGAAGTACCAGTGGCAATCCAAAGTCTCAAATATGTGCAGAACTGTACAGAGGTGAGTTAATCATCCTTTGCTTTTTGTTTCTGAAGGACTTACCAAACTGAATAGGCTCTCCAAAATGATATAGCTGATGCCCTCAGGTTTCTTGCAGGCTTTGCACCTTTGATTGCACAGAGTGTACCCCATATCTATATTTCTGGCCTTCCATTTTCACCCAGTAACTCCTTGGTCTACAAGCGCTTCACTTCATCCTTTCCGCAAACATTGCATTTTACTGGACCACTAGGAACAAACTGGTCAACCCTCCTGAAAGCTTTCCATGGACATACTGATTGGGTGTTGTCACTTGTATTCTCACCAAATGGCAAACAAATTGTTTCAGGTTCAAAGGACCACACTGTCCGGGTTTGGGATGCTGAAACCGGCACTGAGCTCATATGCATTCAAACCAACTACCAAGTGCACACTGTTGCATTCTCGCCAGATGGTTGCCAGATCATGTCTGGTGGCGAGGGCATACATCTCTGGGATTCACAAACAGGTTCTCTAAATAATGGTCCATTGGGAGATGTCATGGTATTATCTGCGGCATTCTCACCTAATGGCAAGTGGCTTGCAAGTTGTGGATTCTATCGAAAAGAGGTGCAACTTCGTGACTCAACCACTGGTACCTTGGTTGGAACATTTGAAGGACACACTGATCGAGTCAATTCCGTTATATTTTCACCTGATGGCAAGCGAGTGGCCACTGGAGCAACAGATTGTACAGTTCGGGTCTGGGACACAGCAACCCAAGCATTGACTACTGGTCCATGTGTGGGACATATTGCCTGTGTCAGCTCTGTTGCTTTCTCTCCTGATGGAGAGTGGGTTGCATCTGGATCAGACGATAGAACATTGCGAGTTTGGGATTCTGTTACTGGCATCAAGGTTGCTGGGCCATTTGAAGGCCATACAGATCATGTTACATCGATTGCATTCTCTCCCAATGGCAACCAGATTGTCTCAGGCTCTGATGACCACACAGTGATAATATGGGACTCTCGGACATGTGAGGTGGTCGCTGGACCATTCATGCACCCAGAAAGATTAATGGTTGTTGTATTTTCGCTGGATGGCAAGCACATCCTCTCTGGGTGTCGGAATCAAACTATACGGATGTGGGATGCTGAAATTGCTGCTGTTGACTTTGAACAAGTTCCTGGCCATGGAGAATCAGTTGCTTCTGTTTCATTCTCTCCTGATGGTCAACTTATTGCCTCAGGGTCAAAAGATGGAACAGTTCAACTTTGGAACTCCACAACTGGTACCTTGGTTCTTGGCCCATTGGAGCACACGGAGGGTGTGTCGTCCACCTCATTCTCTCTTGACGGCAAGCATATTGCATCAGTCAATGGTTGGAAACTGCAAACATGGGATTGCGAGACAGGCCTAGTTGTTAGTTCATTTGAAGAACGAACCATGATATTTTCAGCTATCACATTCTTACCGGATGGCCTCCATGTCGTATTGTGTGTCTTTGGCTCTGGAATCAAAACCTTGAACTATCACACTGGCAGTCTAGTTTCTACGCTGTTGGAGGGTCACACCCCAGCAATTGATTGTGTTGCCTTCTCGCCAAACAGAGAACAAATGGCATCGGGATCCAATGACAACACAGTGCGAATATGGGATTTTAAAAGTGGTGCTCTGATTGTTGGACCAATTCTAGGGCACACTTATCCCATTCCAAGTCGTGGTCTTGCATTTTCACCTGACGGGAAAACTGTTGCATCTGGGTCTCATGACAAGACAGTGCGAATATGGGACTCCAGAACTGGGGCATCTGTTTTACCACCCTTTGAGCACCCACTATGGGTTACCTCTATTGCCTTCTCACCTGATGGTACACAGATCGTGTCCGGTTCGGGAGACATGGCAGTTGGAGTTTGGGATACCAAGACTGGTGATCTCGTCGCAGGACCTTTTGAAGGACATACTTCAACTGTTAATTCTGTTGCGTTTTCACCTGATGGCAAGCAAATTGTTTCAGGATCAGTCGATGCCAGTATTCGGGTATGGCAGGTACGAAATGCACTTGGAAGTATAATAATGGACTTGTCTGATTTGAAATTGAAACAGGTTGAACCAATTGCCAGTTGGGGCAGTCACCCGCGTTTCGTGGATGGATGGCTGATGAATTCGTCGTCGGAACATATTCTATGGGTCCCACCGTGGCTTCGTGACGGCCTATGGCTGCCGTGGAATTCTCTTGTGATTCGTTCTCGAGGAACAACCAAATTGGATCTCAGCCGATTCGTTCATGGCACCGATTGGGGCAAATGCATTGAGGGGACAGTACAGAGCAACCGAGGGAAAGCAGTTCGAGGCAGAATTGAGTAGATATGAATGTATCAGCAGAATAGGTTCGTGTTTTGTGTCCATATCCCGTTTACAGTCAGGCAGTCGCCAATGTTTTTGAGGGGTGGTTTCCGATTAGAGACCTTGCGCAATGCCGCGTGCAGATCCGTGCTCGTTTGCCTCCCGACATCTCCAGAACTATTCCTAACACCTCCCGGATTGCTGCAGCAGAGTTTAGAAAAAGCCGCATGGAAAAAAGCTTACGCGCCAGGTCTCTAGTATTTCCGAGGTTCAAGTGATTCCAATTCCGCACGCGCCCAAAAAAACATCTGCGCGCTCTTAGTTCAGCGCTACCGAGGTGGGTGGGCGCCTACATCTCTCCCTGCCCCTCTTTTTTCTTTCGGGGAAGGGCCATCGAGTGCGTCGCTATTTGAAAGACCACGGAATCTGAACAAGCTCACACCAGCGCCATGTTTCCCTACGCCGATTTTCGCGGCCGTGGAACCGAATTGAGTGGCTCGCACATCCACACCGCGTAGACCAGTAACTGTTCTGTCGCTCAAAAGGCAAGTCTGTTGACAGACACAACTCACCCACTCTAGTTTCAATAGCCAGACACCACGCTGTGTGTGTGACCTCGGCAGCACCTCCGATTCGACTCGATCTCTGCGCTATCCCGATCTGAATCCCGAATTCCCCTCTGCGGCGTGCGCTTACAGACACGGACTGATTTCGTTCCAGCAGAACGACGTCGGACGCTTTCCACCCACTTAGGTTTCGGTGCGTTCATCTCCTCTTTTCCGTTTTCGTGGGTGCACGGCGGGAAGGAGGAGGAGTCATGTACGAGTCGAGTGTGTGTGGTTTGCTAGGGCTAGGGGTGTGGATGCGACTGAAATGAAATGGACGGGGGGGAGGGGCAGGCCGCCCCGAGGTGGGGGAGCATGACCGTGCATGACGAGTACTTCTGACGAGTGCTGGGGTGCGGTGTGGCCCGGGGTGCGGGGATGCGAGGGTGTGGAATGAGGGGCATGGAGGAGAGGCGATCACGACGCGAACTGGTCACTGGTGCGACGAGCAAGGTGGAGACGAGGAGGAAGGGAGAGCAGCATTTTGCATGCGCAGTGCAACCGACTCGGCCACTCGGGGAAAGAGGGCTCCGACTGCGCGTCGGTGGCGGGAAGTGATATGAAGACGAGCTGCTGCACTGCTGAAAGGACCGGATACGAAGGTGATGATCGCATCTTCTCTTTGTAGGCTAGGCGCACATTTTGCACCCGTCCGCGCCGGTGCACGCTGTGGGTGTGAGACTGGTGGGAAAATGGGCGGGCTTCCGGAGTAGTAGCGATTCGGAGAACGGCAGAGTCGCAGACTCGGTGGGTTGGGACGATGACAGGATCCAGCGCCAGCGACCGGTGATGCGGATAACGAGACGGGGAGAGGCCGTGGCGCCGATTCGACGGGTCATGCAGATGTCGGGTAGACCTCCCTTCTTCTATGTGCTCCTCGAGCTCGCGACTCGCCAGTGCGCATGAAATTGAATCGCTCAAAAAGGCAATATGTGGCTGTGTTTTACTTTTCGTTTTTTTTATGCCCGCTGCAGAAGAGCAAATTGAGAGCGAGGCTAGTAGTAGTGAGATTGCAGTATGTAGGTAAGGATATATAGGCCTAAGGTATGTATGTACAAGTAAATGAGAATGAAAATGCGCATGAATCAAATCGTGGTATCATGACCGTGTCGTGTCGAAGCGTAAAACCCATCCATCCGTCCGCCGAGTCCGAACCCTTAACCCGTCCACCTAGTCCCGAGTCCGATATCTACAGTACCTACATATCTACCGTACCCTTCGTTCAAAGCGAAAACCCATGGGCCTAAATCAAAACCCCCCCATCCCCGTCCCCTTCCCGCCGAACCGGAACCCGCCCCCGCCGCGCGAGAGCCCCGGGCTCGGGAGGGCTTCGCGTACGACCCCCTCTCCCTCTTCGCCAGTACCGAAACCCGCAAACCCACCAGGCGTACCGTCGAACCCACCCGGCGTGCCGTCGAAGCCCTCGTCTCCGGCATGTGCGAAGGCATCGGGGTGCGCAAAGGGCCCAAACGCATCGTCGACGTCGATGCCCGAGTCGCGCTGTCCGAAGGGCGAGTCACGGTCGCGCTGCGACAAGAAAGAGGGAAACCCAGTGGCGGTAGGCGGCGGCGACGCGAGTGTGGAGGACGTGGCGCTCGATTGGGATTTGTTGCTACGCTTGCTTTTGCTTTTGGACTTTTTGGGCTTGGCGCTGGGGTGTGTGTATGCGTCTGTGAATCAGAAAAAAAAGTTAGGAAGGGATTCGAATTAAATGAGGATAAGGATGAATGAGGGTAAGGACAAGGAAAACGAGGCGCACCACCCCCAACCGAATACGCACCCCCAACAGGCGAAAACGGCCCAGCGCCGCTCCCCGAGTTCGACGACCTCCCACTAGACCGCGACTGCGATTGTGAGCCGCCCATGGGCCGCGGCGCCAGGCGCGCGTACGCCAGCCCGTCGAGGTCGGCCGCTTCGTCGTCCTCGGCGGCTTGTAGATGCGCCACCGCGTCGGCGGCTTGTAGATGCGCCACCGCATCCGGCGGCGCAGACGACAGCTGCAGGAACGGCGCCGGGATCGCGCGGTGGGCTGTCGGCGTAAGCCCGCCCCCGCCGCTCCCGGGGAACCCCTCGAACTCGCCGCTCTCCGGCGTACGCGGGGCCTCTGCCAACGCCGCTGCGAGCCGGCGCATCTCCTTGCGCGCTTTGCGGCGTGCGCGGCGCTCCAGGTCCGGTTCCCCGGCCTCGGATTGGGACGCAGTGGAGCCGGCGCGCGCACGCCGCGCGACGTCCGCGGAGGTGACGTCCCTGAGCTGCGTGGGCGCGGGCTCGAGCGCCGCGCGCGCGAGGAGGTCGTCCGTGCTGCGCCGCGGCTTGCTGCGCTTCCCCGGTGCCGGCGCATGGAGCGCCTCGTCGCCCCCGTCTAGCGCCACGCGCCCGCTCCCGAAGAGGTTGTACCCCCAGAACGAGATGTGTCGCGGCGTGCGGGGCGGTGCCCGCCGGCGACCGCGTGGGCCAAGGTGCGAGTGCAGGGACATGGCGTCGGCGTCGGCCGCAGCGTCGTCGTCGCGCCAGCCCTCGTCGGCGGAATTCGAGTCGACTAGGAGCCCTTCGAGCTCGTCGGGTCGAGCTCTGCGTACGCCCCGCACCCCGTTGCTGTTGCTGTACTCGTCGTCCGAGTCGCCAGAGCCGGTGTGGGCGGGATTGGATCGAGAAGCGCCACAAGTGAGACAGGGAAGGCAGGAGCCGAGAGTAGCGCGGAAGGTGTCGCTCCAGGATGGCTGGTCCATCGTCTGGCGTCGGTGGAGGGAGAGAGCAAGAAATAATGGGACGAGATGCAGGAGCGTGATTCCGACGGGGTGGCAGCCGCGTGGCGGGTCACGCGTGACGCGACGACCAACTGTCACCAACATCCAAGCCGCGTGCTCGTTGTTCAGCGACGCCGTGAGGAAAGGAACCGCTCGAAAAAAGACACCTCATTGTGAATGCCCCCCTGCCTTGCCTTTACTTTCGAACTCTTCCCATCGCAATTGAGGTGCACTTTTTTGTGTACGCTATGTCGACAAAATCCGTTCATCCAGCACTTGGTCGGACCTCGGTCGAATTCACGCCATTCGTGCCATTGGACGACCCGTACCGTGCCCATTTATTCGAAGATGATTCATGGTACTGCGTACAGGGAACAGGGTCAGGTTCCGGATAACATGCTTCGTCCTCTCCGTAGCTCGACCGCTCGATAACCCCCACTGTCGAAAACTCAGGCGAAAGGCACTCATCGCGGCCATGCACATCGGAGAACTCGACCTCTCATTCCAATCCCAATCCAGCCGCGCCAACGAAGCCCGACGCGACACAATCACCATGCAGCCAGCCCTCTTCGAGTCCGTCCCAGATCGGGTGAATTCCCTGTCGTCCGCTCTCACTCGACAACCCCAACGTGACCCAGAAGCGAAAGGAGTCCTCGACGACGACGACGAGCAAAGACCAGATGTAAAAACAAGAAGAAGAAGAAGAAGAAAAAACAGCCACAAATTGCCTTTTTGAGCGATCCATAGAGCGAGCTCGAGGAGCACCCACACACAGAAGAAGGGAGGGCTACCCGGCGTCTCCGTGAGCATTCCGTTCGTTCAGGACGTCGAATCGGTGCCACAGACAACTGGGGTGAAAATATCCCCGTCTCGTATCTCCGCACCACCCCGCTGTCTGATGTAATAGTATCCCTAGCGCACCGAGTCTGCCTTCCTCGCATCTCGCCGACCGACTCATCGGAAGCCCGCCCCTCTCCCCAGCATCCAAGGCCAGCACCGGGCACGGACGCCTACACCGCGACGCTGCGTTCCTCCTCCCTTCCTTTCAGCAGCTAAGTTCTCGGCCGTCTTCGCGTCGCGTCTCTCTTCTTGTCCTTGTATCGCGTCTCCTCCGCCGCCACAACGACGCGCGTGCTGGGAAGACGTCTCTCGCTGACTCCCTTCCTCCCGATCTCTGCATACATGCGCCGAGAGCGACGTGCACGCACTGCGCATGCGAATGCCCGTCACCCCCTCCTCATCTCCCCTTGCTCGTCGCACCCCTCTCTCCCCGCCACAGCAGCTCCCGTCGTGCTCCTCCCTTCTCCACGCTCCTCATCCCGCACACCCCTTCGCATCGCACGCATCCACACTGCACCCCCACCGCACCCAGTACTCGGATGGCATTCTCGCCACGCACCTCATCACGCACACCCTTCACATCGCACGCATCTGCCTGCACACTTCAGCACCTGAAAGGAGTGCTCGCCACGCACTCGATCACACTCCTCCTCGAGCTCCCCCTCCCCGCGTCGGCCTCCCCCTCCCCGTCCATTTCAGTCGCGGGGATCGCACCCACACCACCCCACTCGTACATGGCTCTTCCCCACCGTACACACCACGAGATCGGAAAACGAAGAGGAGATGCACGCACCATGCTAGTGCATCATGGCTACGTCCTGGAATGGAAGCAGTCAACGTGTGCAATTCAAAAGTTGGGGGATGAGATCGGGGTGGGTAGCGCAGAGGTCGGGCTGCCGAGGTCGCACCCAGCTCGGGGTGGATCAGGATGTGCAGGTGCGGGCTACACCGCCGGGGCTACACGGCCGCCCAAATCGGCACAGCCATCGCGCCAGCACCAAGACGGTGTGATCAGCTTTCTTTCGTCGTCGTATCGCTTCCCACCTCGTCACCTCATCTTCTCCTCATTCCACCGACGCCACAACGACGCGCGCCGGGAAGACGTCTCTCGCTAACTCGACTCGCCGACCCTTCCTCGCCCCGTCGCCCGTCCTCCTTCGCCGAGAGCGACGTGCAGCCCAAGACCTCTCACCGAATCATTTCGCATCGTGTTCCTCCCTTCTCCACGCCCCTCATAGCACACACCCCTTCGCATCACATCCCGTCTACACCCACTCCTCTCTTGGGGAAATTCGTCGGCCTCCCCCTCCGCCGTCCATTTAAGTCGCATCGCTTCCACACCACACCTGCGAAACGCACACCCCACTCGTGCATCTCACCGCGTACACCACCAAGATGGAAAAGAGGGGAGAGCCACGCACCCAACGCGAGGAAAGCGCACGCGCCGCTGCTCGTGGTTCTTATGCTGGTGCTGCTGTGGATCGACGCGCATAATGGGTGCAGTACGTCGTCCTGCTGGAATGAAGGCAATCAGCATGTGCTTGGGAATGATAGCGACAGCGCAGAGGTCGAGTCGACTCGGACAAGGTCACACCCAGGTCGGGGTGGATCAGGATGTGGGGCGACGGGAGTAGCGACGGTGGGCCGTAGACGAGCTACTCGATCCAGATCCACGGCCAGGAAAACATCGGGCTTGCATGGAGACGGTGCGAGCTCGGATTCCCTAGTCCCTCCAATAGCGGCGCGAGCGATGCCCACGCCCCTCCTTCCCGGAGGAAAGAGGAACAGGGAGAGGTAGGCGCCCACACACCTCGGTAGCGCTGGGCGCCCACACACGTGTCGTAATAGCTTCTATCCTCGCCCACCACCACGACTCGACAGATGCCGTCCAGCTCCGCCATCCCCGAAAGCAACGCACAAGGCATGGTCCTCGTCCTGAACGGCTTCCCCGCCACAGGAAAGCTCACGATCCTTAAGCACCTCCAAGCGCGCCTGGCCCCTCCCGGACCCGCCTCCTGGACAACCACCTCCTCATCGACCCGGCGCACGCTTTGTTCCCCGACCGTAGCGACGCGCACCACGCCCTGTGCCAGCGCATCCGCGCGTCCTGCTTTGGCGCGGCCGCGGAGCTCGCCCGGCAGGGGCACATCATCCTCCTGACGGCGTGTCTGGCGGACGACAACGGCGGCCGCGACACCGGGGTCCTCGAAGAGCACCTTGACATCGTACGCGGCACCCGCGTGCCGCTCTACTGGGTCAACGCGCACTGCGGCAGCGAGGAGCTGGCGCGCCGCGTCGGCAGCCCCGAGCGCCGCAATGGCTCCAAGACCAAGCTGACTGACGTGGCTATTCTCGACGAGATCGTCCGCGAGAACAGCCTCATTGTACCTCGCGAGGCTGAGGGTGGCGAGGGGAGGATCATTGTCGGGACCCTGGATGCCAGTGGGCCAGTGGGAGACTCGGTCGCCCTTTTGATGAAGCTGGTCGGTATGGAGGCGAGCATCGAGGCGATTTCAGCGATAGATCTGTTAGGTAGACCCACAACTTCAGGGGATGAACGCGGCTTTTCTGACTTTGTCTTCTTTTGGACAGGAGTAGCATCTGGGAGGGTCTAAGTTGCTCGATCATGGACAAGAATGAATCTCGCACTTGGAGCCCCAGGTGTGCGTACACCGCAAGTCGCTGGCTCCGTCTCAAGTTCCTTGGATCTGAAGACGCCGATCCACCACGATAACCAAGCCACCATCCCATCGCTATTAGATTCACCCGCCCTCCCCTCGAGTCGGCGCGCTGGGTCCTCGTCGCTCCCAGCATTAGGCTTAGGCGTGGGGCACGGACGCATCTGGCCGACTCCCACATCTGCTACGCTCCGCAGCGGACCCGCGAGCATGGACGGGTGGTATACGATGGAAGGCACGACGTCCTGCACCACGCAGCTGCACATCCGTCCTTCTTCGCCCTCGTCTCCCGTTCCACGCAAGGCTTCGTCATCTCCCAATCTCATCCCCCCCTCCTAATCTCATCTCATCTCCCACTGCCTTCAACGCGCCAGGAATACGTCTCTCGCTAGCTGGCTGGCTAGCTCGATGACCGTTCTCCACTACTGGCTGGCTAGCTCGATGACCGTTCTCCACATCACTTCCGCTCCGCGTCCACACCGACAGCACCTCTCGCCGACTCGCTTGCGCATGCATGCCCGCTATCCCGTCCTGCTCATCTCCGCGCCGCTTCGCCTTCCTTCCTCGTCGTGCATACCACATCGGATCGCGTCGCCCTCCCCCGGCCCCGGGTCTCATCCCGCTCGCCTCGCCCGTTTGGCCAAGGGGGGGATGAACGAAAGAGGACGTGTGCGGCGAGGGTGCGACGGGAGAGGACGCTGCGAAGGACGACGACGTGTGCGCGAATCCGACGTCGAATGGGGCGGCGGGTACAGGCCAACGTTTTGCGGAGATCTGAGCATCGAGTGGCACGCTTCAGCACCCTCCGCACCGCGTAGTCCTCGCCCGTGCATTTCAGTGGCGCAGCGCATCGCATCCACACCACTAGCGAACAGCACGCACGCTCCATTCGGGCGTAAAGGCTCCACTCTCCTCCTGGGACCGACTAGTCGGTTCTCGTCCTCGCCGTAGCCCGTCCATTTCAGTGACGCACGTCGTTCCGCCGGAATGAAAACAGTTAGCGTGTGATTCCAAGTACATACGGGATTGGGGGTTGGGGAATGAGATCGGGAGAGATCGGGTCGACCACACAGTGGTTGTGCGAGCAGTGACAAGCCACTTGATCCAGATCCAGGACCGCGAAAAACGGCACAGGAAACTACGCGCGCGCCCGGAGACGAGCCACTAATAGCGGCGGGCGCGATGGCCCACGCCCCGTCCTTGCCCGAGAGAATCAGGAAAAGGAAAGAGGGCCAGAGAGAGAGATCACCCACCTCGGCAGCGCTGGGCGCATTCGGGCCGCGTAGTGGACACGAATTATGAATGAGTCGAGGGGCTCTATGGGTGCGTTAGAACGGGTCAAGGGAGGGGGAAGAGGTTAACGGGACAAGAAAGAGTGCGGGAGCGAAGCGAGAGGACGACGGGGAAGAGAGTGAGTGGAGAGAAAGGGGAGAGGGCAGACGGAGGAGGGAGCGGGGCAGGGAAATGTAAAGTAAAAAAGTCAAATAAAAAAGGACTCACCATACGATGGGATCGACATACATGTCTTAAATGGTGTCGGTCATGAATTCGGGCCAAGACACCTGAGCGAAGTTAGCAATTGACTGTCGGGGTTGAGGAGAAAGGAATGCCTGACTGTCTTTCTTGTAAGACACTTGGTACAGGTGCGCACGGTGGGTAGGCACATTCGTATCTCTGCGGAGCAGAACGATATTCAATAAAATGAAGGCCAGAGAAACGCGACGCGAATGCACCTGGCTTAGACTGGCTAACAGCTTTTTTGAATTTAGAGTCCGGACGGCATTGAAGCGAGAAATAAATTAGGGTGGCCTAAGACGAAGACGGCGGATACAGGGTTCTAAATGTTTCAAAGACGTCCTTGAGAGAATTCTCATCGCCCTGCAGAAAGTCTGAATAACACAAAGTCCGAAAGTCGTTCTAATGCGAGATTTGGCGAATCTTGCCGGGGCGTCAGGACTCCTCTGGACCTCAGGTGCACAGTAACCTGGCAGAGATTTGACTAAGGATTTGACGGACGACACAAGGTGGTAGACGACGCGGTAAAGAGAGGCGGTGACGACGTGACCGCCAAGCGTCACGCTATCTTAGGACTTGCCACCAAGTGGCAAGAGCTCATGCTCCTCATTTCTAGATCTCATCCTCACTGTCCGAAGGCCCGGACAGCAGCGAAACAGACTTGTCCAGTTTTAGTTATCCTGAATCGAACTGGCATGTTCAAGCACTTCTCACGGGTCGCAGAATTGCCACAGAAATCATTCCTCTCGACTGGGCTGTCCTCTATGTATCTTTCCGATGCTTTCGTGGTCTCTGTTTGATTTCTTTAGCCTGTTTTCCGTCTATCTGTCTACTTCCGCATGGTTATCAAGTTTCACTCAATCATTGTACACTCAATTATTATTAGTCGGAGATGTTCATACATTTTGGATAGCGACGTAGCGTAAGTCAAGTGGAATATCTCATCTGTTTCGGATCTTATGCAGCATCTTTCCAGAGCCGTCTCGCAAGATCTCTCAGGAGAACCAACTTGTTCCACATCTTCTCCTCAGTGACACCCTCGCCGGCATTGACATCGATGCTCGCAAAACCACACTGCGGGCTGACAGCCAGCGTATCCTCCAGTACCTCCTCGGCAGATCTCCCCTGGCCCTCTGCGATAGCCACAGCGGCCTCGCGCACGCGTGCCTCCAACTTATCGATATCCTCCAGCTCTCCCGTCTTGGTCGACACGACGCCCAGCACGAGGCCCTTGCTTTTGGGTAGGAACCGCAGCGGTGCAAACGAACCCTCCCGTTCCGAATCCTCGTACTCGAGATAGAACTGATCGTAGTTCAGCTTCGTGAGCATCTTCTCCGCGATGCGCTCGTACGAGCCTCTCACGAGGTCGTGGAAAATGGGCATGTTGCCGCGGCAAATGTGCATCCCAATACGCATGTCGGCCGGGCGGTCGCGCAGCACCTCGTTGTGCGCCCACACGTAGAGGTCGAAGAGCTCGTCGGGGTCGACGCCGTCGGCGCGGCACCCATCCAGAAAGGCGTCGACGAAAAAGAAGCAGAGGTTCGGGTCGTCAATCTGCACATGCCGCAAGCCTGCATCGTACAGCGTCCTCAGCTCGGCGCGATACGCGGCTGCGAGGTCGGCGAAGTAGGCGCGGTCGTCGGCGTACACGCCTGGGGCCCAGGCGGAGCCGTGGGCGAGCTGGATGTGCTCGAAGGTGATGGACGGGAGGGCCATCTTGCACTCACCCCAGTGCTGGGGGGGCGTGGCGGTCTTCAGCATCTCCCACGCCGCCAGGTAGGCCGGCGCCGTGCGCCGAATGGGCGCCGTCGCGATATTAGCTTCGCGCACCGTCAGGCCCATCCTCTTGAAGATGATCGAGGTCGGCAAGTTGGTGCGGAAGGCGTCGGGCAGCGGGAGGCCCTTAGTCATGGTCATCCCCTCGAGCGTCTCGAAGAAGCCGCTGTAGAAGATGGTGCGCTCGTACTCGCCACTGGTGATGGGCCGGATGGAGAGGTCCAGCTGCTTTTTGACAGCGTACGCAATGGCGTTTTCGGTAGCCGCTGCGAGCTCGGGTGAGAGCGTGTCCAGGTAGATCTCCTGTGTTTTACGGGCTGCCAGGAGCACGGGTGGGCGCAGCAGCGAGCCGACTTGGTCTGCACGGAATGTAGGTGCCATGAAAACTTTGTTGTGGTGTCAGGGAAGAGGGTAGATTTATACCCGCTCGGGTTCAATACGTATATGAAGAGAACTCGATCCCCCGCAGATGCTATCCACTCGGAGAGGCAAACGCAAGGTGACAGTTGCGGAGACATCGGCAAAACGCAAAGATCCTTGTGTCGAGTAACCACGCGGAGTTCAGAGTGGCACTACGTAATGCCAAACTAAGCTACCCGAAACGTGCACTATTGACTGGAACTGTTGAACCCTGTCAACTATGGACCGGTAAAATCGAACATCCTAGACACAAAAACATACATCGCCACGAGTCGGATCCAGTTCTCCACATGCAATTTGAACAGCATTTGCGTTATAATTTGGTGTGTGGAGCGATATGATGCGCCGCGCAGGAAACGTTACGTGCTTCATACTATTACTTATGTTTCTGCAACCCTCGGACGATACATAATATGATTCACACGGTACGCCGGGTTTATTTTCGGATGAGAGTTCGAATTCAACGTGCCAGATCAGTTTCGTATGATATAGGGGGAAATCGACTTGACAGGTGAATGTGAAAAGTAAATACTCAATCTTCCTTCCTTGCTTGCTGTCATGACGTGGAGGACTGCTCGAAAACAATTGCAGATGGGAAAAATGCATTTTCCTGTTTCCAACAAGTTCCAAACGGTGAAGTTCTCTCAAATGGACCGGGTCGTATTCTCGGAAGTTGAACGGAACCAAAACTTAGGTTACCAGATGGAGCGATCGTCAATTATGTATAGACTCGAGTTTGACACGACCATGACACTAGAGCGAATGGATTTATTTCATCAATCACCAAAACGACGCCTAGGACTCTAGGAGCAGTCGAGGAGCCTGATCATGAATCCAGGAGGGTTGCATAAGTAGAGACAAAGAACTCTCCCAAACTCGAAGTGAAGATGAGAACAAGACTCGGAAGGTAGACGGAGCGAGTACTTGGGATTTTTGTCGCCGACATCAGCGACACTTCTAGGGCTGCACGCCGTTCCCGTCGCGCCGGTTCTACGGGTCCCGTCGAACGGGTAGCCGACCCGTTCCGTCGGGCCCTTCGTCTCGCTTTTTGACGGCCGTACCCGTCAACAACGGCCGTCGACGGGTCGACGGGTACGGAAAACAACGAATAACTTATCAAATCCACCACAATTGGCTTGGGTAACCCCTGCGCCGTACAAATGGAAGCCCAGCGCACCTTTACACCCACGGTCCGGAAGACATTGCGGCAATTTTGATAGGCAAAACAACGGCCGTCGTGTGACGGACCGTGCCCGTTGTACACCCGCCGAAACGACGGCCGTGCCCGTCACGGGTACGGCGTGCAGCCCTAGACACTTCCCCGAACAAAACCTTGACAACTTTTTTCGCCCAGGGGCTTGTACTGGGCCTGTAGAACGACACAAAGCCTGTTACGATCAAGCGGGACCTACCCTCGGAGTTCGAGTATTCCGCTGCCCTCTAATGATTGAGAAGAATAGAACTCTGTCAAACTCGAATCAGATGATGACCAGGAACTGGACGAAATCGCAGATTTGAAGACAAAATAGGAAGGTAGGAAGCACTTAGGAACATGAAGCTGCAGCACCCAGGTCCCAGGATGAGAACTGATGGAAGCACGGACAGTTGGCGTAAGCAGCTGGTAGTTTTACTGTACAAGTATCGGAATCGCCGCGCGTGCGGGGAACCGTGTGTATGCGGGGTGTACGAGCACATAGGTGAGAGAAAAGGGAGAAGGACTCAGTACATAATTGGGCAACTAGATTGTTATCCGTTGGTTTCCGGCCGCACGAGTGCATCCATGGTGATAAAACAAGAGGACCTATACTCGGAGTCCGAGTATACTCCGCCGCTTGCCACTTTCCTCGGAACTCCGTCAGCACCAGGATGTGAAGTAGGCCAGCCTGGTTGAAAATATATGCCGGTATTCTATATATACTGTGCCAGCCAAGAACACTCCAAGAACCGCGCGACGTTTTCACCTTGCACTCCGGCTTGAGCGGCAACATCAGAAATAGACTCGGTACCGACCGTCACGGCATCCCAATTTTGTCGTGCCCTCGGTACCGAGACTACGAAGGACGCAACCGTTGAACCAGCCTGCGACCTTGTTTTCAGCGACAGGGAGCATCCCCATGTGGATTGTAACAAGAAGGAAGCATTGAAGAGTGCTCCCGCCGAGATTCCAGTGAAGATTACATATGTCCCCGCCGTAACAATTGAGAATTTGATGCTAATCCGTATCAATGCCCTTATGGAAGGACCTGGTGGGAGGTAGCGCGCGGTAGAATTCCATGAGTCCCAACGTCCACACACCACGTTCAGTAGCACGCCAGGAAATGGAATGACGAGACCGACCAATATAGAAAAGCGACCGGAAGTTACTTGGAAACCGACAGATATTTGAAGGTATCCACAGCGTATAGGTTAGGAGCCGTTTTCACCACGGCGTGGGTCCTGCAGAAAGTTTGTGATTAGCCTCGAAATTAGCAAGAAAAGGAAAAAACAAAGCTCCCACCAGATAAGCTTCTCGACGTGGTACAAATCTAGGTTGTTGCTCAGTCATGAAGGTGGGGAAGTTGAGGGGCTGTTCTAACGTACCTATAAGGTTATGATCCTCGCTCGGAGATGAAGAATAAGACCAGCGCTGTTACGAGTTCGCGATCCTCCCGCCGTCGCATTCGCCCTCCCCTGGCTGCGTCATAGTGACTGGACAGTGGAGTCTGCAGGACTCCGCATCTGCCGGGGGGGAAATCGGTCGATGCGAAGAAGACGAACTTCATGACCATTGCGGATTGCATCTGAGAAGCTGCAGGCCAACCCCGGGCCTTTAGGATCACTATCACTGACGAAGTATAGGAGCGAACACAAAGCGAACAGGAGTGAACTGGGCGTGTGCCAAGGAGATGAAAAGGCTTCCCGCGGAGACACCTAGCGACGAAGAACGGAGAAACAGAGAAAGCAGCTTCATTGGAAAGCTTGATGCTCCTGGAAGCAAGTGGACCAGTTCAAGCAGTTGTGGTACATACGATGGGAGTGGGCAGCGATGGGCAGTGTTGCAGTTAAGGGTTAAGGCCTTAAGATATTAAGCCCTTAAGTTAAGGTTAAGGGTTGCCCTTAACAACGGGCTGAAAATTTGTTAAGGCCTTATTAGGAGTTAATGGTTCGGACCGGCAAGGCTGATGGCCGATCAAACGATCAAACAGCCCACTGATTTTCCCGCTGTTGCCGTCTGCAGCATCATACCCACGTCGGTGCATCGAATGCTATGCTCACCAATGTCTTTGAAGGCAAAATCTTGCAGTCAATCAGAAAGCCAGCACACTGTTCTCAAGTTGTGCCCTAGGAAAGCTTCTACATGGAGCTCCTCACAGAGTACAGTGACAAGGAACCTAATGCAAGAGCGCAGAATAGCTTCGGTGACAATTTTGAGCAATTGATAGCAATGTATTCATCTATTACCTTTTTGGGAATTAACCCTTAATTTAACCCTTAAATACATGGTCTTAATTAACCCTTAATGGTTCTTAAGGCCTTTGCTTCGGTCGGCACCCTTATTAAGACCCTTAATTGCAACACTGGCGATGGGAATCTGATGGGGCTGATGGACAGGACACAGCCACATCAAATGGCGCCGAACATACTGTAGAGTTTCGCTCAATTCGAGACGGATGTGACGCGTGACCGCGAGATATGAACTTTGGTTTTCATAAATTCGGAAGGTTGAGCGTGACACCAGAAAAAAATTCATAAATGGCCTCAAAATGCCCGGGGACCTACCATGAACTTGGAATATAAATGCAGAACAAGTCTAGGTAGTCAGAGGTGGTCGGTGTGCAAAAAATTCGGCAAGCCGCCGAATGCATATAATATCAATGATCATCACTACTTTTTACATTCTCAAGGTCCCGGAGAGGCCAAAAAGGCTCTCACTACCCCTGAGCAGCCTCCCATATCCTGTCTCGATCAAAGGCGCTCGCGCGCGCAAAAATTTGACCTTTTAGCTGTCTCCGTCAAATTTTGTGACTTTTTTGGGACATTCATAAATCCCCTCGGTGACCCGTGACAGGTATGAAAAAATTCATATATTTAGGGCAGCGTGACGCGTGACTTATGAATTGAGCGAAACTCTACAGTACTGTAGCATTTCGACCGAGTGTTCACGTAACGCGTAACGGGGACCTATGAACTGAACACTTGCGACATTCGTAACGGTAACATCCAGATTTTGAGGCTCAAATAGGCTAAAAAGTGGCAAAATTTCTCTTCCGGCAAGCCCCGGATTGCCTTTTATGGTAATTTTGCCGTGATTGCCGAGAAATGAACACTTGAAAAAATGAACACCTTGCGTAACGCGTAACATGGGCTGAACACTTGGTCGAAATGCTACAGTACACTTGATGAGTGGAAATATGACCCTACACTGTTACTCAATTTTGGAGCCTAAATACCTTGTGAAGCACCACAAATACTCCATGTAGCTTTAAAATCATTAAAATTTTACCCTGGTGAGCTTGGACGAGGAATTTACAATGAATGTCACACATGTCACATTGTGTTACCCGCCAGATGGGCCGCCCGCCACTTCAGATCTGGGGACTCATCACCCCGTTTTGGTGCCTTCGGCCGGGAGGGTAATGAATTATTTCGTCAATCTCCGGAGATTGATCGGGGTAGATTATTTCTACTCTCGGCATTGCGGGAGGCCGGCGAGGTAGCTACACCAAATTTTCACTGCAAAAAAATTCCAGCCCGATCAAATCCTAGATTCAGATATTTGAATAAATTTTGCACTGAGTTTCTAGCTTCGTAGAGGACAGAGCCCCGCAAAACCGTGAAGGCGTTTGTGATCAGCCATTTGGCGGTGGGGCATCATCAAACAACATGCGCAAACATATCACTGATGAACCGGCCGGTGCCCACTCACACCGGAGATTGCCATCTTTCAGTTGAACTGATTGTTGACAAAAGCTAATTCATTGCCTAAAGTAATGACCCGGAAACCAGCTGAGCTGAAAACCAAACCTATTCTAGTTCTAGCAGTTAATACTTTCAGTACAACGGAAACTACAGCTATCGGTTTTAGATATTGACTACACCAAAACATTATTTAGCAAATTTAAAGTCGGACGAGCTGAAAGTCAAATTGAAAGTATTTGTTTTGGTCGTGACAGCAGTTGAACCAACACCAGAACCAAAACATAACCAAAACGAAATGTTTTGCTTTTGATTTCAGCTGAAGCTGAAATATAAACTGAAACCATATGTTTCAGTTCAACTGAAAACTAAAACATTTAGTTTTGGTTGGACCAAAACTGGGAGTATCGGTTCAAGTTTCGGTCCTCTTATCGGTTCAACTGAAATACAACTGCTACATTATATTTTGGTTTTAGTATTGGTTCAACTGCTTTCGCGACTGAAACAAATGCTTTCACTTTGATTTTCAGTTCGTCCAACTCTAAATTCGCTAAATAATGTTTTGGTTTAGCCAAAATCCAAAACTGATAGCTGTGGTTTCCGTTGTGCCGAAAGTATTAACTGTTAGAACTAGAATTGGGTTGATTTTCAGCTCAGCTGGTTTCCAAGTCGTTACTTTAGATAACGAATTAGCTTTTGTCAACAATCAGTTCAACTGAAAGATGGCAATCTCCGGTGTGACTCCCACATACGAAGCAGTTGCTGGTCACATGCCCATCACATGACATGAACCATCACCCCGCCCGCATCTTGAACCGCGGTTCGTAACGCGTGTGCTGAGTAAGCTGATTGCCGATGATTTGGCGGCAAATGGCCTTCGAGTCCTCTGTTCAATATATTACTTTGAGCGAAACTACTTGAGATGGATGCCATATAACATTTAAATTACTACCATAAACCAATTTCTAAGTTTTGCAAGCATCAAAACCGCGTGTTTCGATAGGCAGAGGCCAAACTGCCTTTGTTTGGCCGTGCTTCCACACTGATCCAGATGTACCTGCTCCGGCCTCCCACGAGCCCGATATGGCCTCGCAAACCGGGCCAAAAATTATTTTGCCCTACTTATTCTATGTGTATTCTCCAAGAAAGTTTGCCCAATTTGAATTGGGTTTTAGTCGCAGTGTAACAGAATTTGGGCTTGTGGAGGAGGATAAAAAAATTGTTCTGAACATTACATATAGATTGAATTAACAACATTTATGGTGTATCGAATTATACCCTAGGTGGTCCAGACGATTTTATACCAGGTACATCCATCGGAGCTTGATCATTTGGCTGTGCTTCCAAATTCGGACAGCACGGTGATGCCATCAATTTGCCCTGGCATTGCCGCTGGCCACAAATACAAACAACGCCCCACTTGCTTCCATATCGTCGCTGCGGCCTCGCGCTGTCGGTCATATGAGGGCAGCGGCCTCTACTCTGGATTCGTTACCCATTATCTTTACAATCGACACCCGCATACTCTTTCGACCCGAGGATCGGAGGAACCAGTCATAGAATTCGTGGTAGTATGCATCCCAAGCTATCCCAAGTACGCATCCTTCCCACAATTTTTCCTCGATACTATCCGCAACTACACCGACATACATCATATATTGAATTTTTCATTTTCAGTGTTCACCTACGGCAAGCAGGACAGAAGTTCTCGAGATGCCAGATATTCCAAAAGTTTGCGCACCAGCCCTTCATCGTGCTATGCGCATTCGATACACAAAAAATACCAGATTCGTCGCTTATCAAACAAACGCATTTTGTCCATCAGAGTCCTTCATCGACCACGGCAAGGAACCAACATTCTATGCTAGTACATTGCCTGTCGAAGTTGATGCAAACAGTGTCCCGTTGGCGACGTCTGACCTCAAGTTTGTGTGGGATTTCTGGCGCCAAATATATTCTGCTAGACCCACAGAGTCTAAGTTGACTATCGGCTGCCCGTCTCTGGCCGAGTGATATATATCTGCCACTCTGCGTAAGTACCTCCATCTCCGGTGCGTCGAACAAATTTGGTTTATGGAGTGCGGCGCTCACAGATATGTATAGTCCCTGCCCGAGCGCCCCGTTTATCAACTTCTTGTCCTTCGGAAAGCCTCAACGGTTGCAATAAGGTGGGAACTTGACATGAGAAGCGCATGATGGTTGTCCCGTCGACAGCTCGACACCCTGCTTAACGCGCATTTATCAACCATGAAGCCCGCTGCAGCCAATGACGGTCGCGTCCTGACGCCACAGCACGCACCGGGTGCTTTTTCCGCGGATCGTCCTCCGGTCAATTTTGGTTATCGTACAAGCGCCCTGTTCATTGTACCTAAGAAAGGACTAACTGGCCTAATAGCGAACAAACGAGGCCCGGTTTTGGGCCCAGTGCCCACATGCGGTGGCAGCGCCAATGCAGGAATAGATGTATGCTTGACTTAAAGGCAGAGGCCAGGTGGTTACGCCATCTCTCCCTGCTCTAACCGCTGCTGCCTTCGTGTTCCCGCTGGGCTGACAATGAGTAGAGTCGCACTTATCTACGCACCTGTTCTTTTCGGGGGCGCGGTGGCTCTCATGTACGTTCATTCCGTCTCTCATCTTTCGCAGTGTCAAGCCTTTTTAATTTCGCAGGCTCAGTGGGGTTGCCGCAGTGCAATGTATAATATTCTTCAGACTATATTCCGACGAGTCGGGCTTCAAGACCGCCATCGTTTCGGTCGTATGGTGCGCCGTGTGTAGCATGCATGCGTCCGCATCGCAATAGGAGCTCATTCGACGCGATGATGCAGGACGTTAGACACGGCACAGTCCGCTTTCATTATGGCCTCCCTTTTCGATTATTTCGTGGCACATTTCGGTGATGTTACTTTCACGGAGATTATTCCATGGTGCGTCCCGTCCACCGCTCTGAATAGAAGGCGTGTACTCATCATCATCGAACGCGTACGCATCTCAGGTCTATTGCTGTACGTCTCCACATGTCCAACCGCCGTGTCCGGCAACTGCTGATACCGGAACAAAGCTCACTATCCTAGTAACTGTGCGCTCCCCATTTGCTGAGCGCTGAATACATGCTGACGGTCTGCGCCCTGCGAAGGCTATGCAAACTTGTGTTGTACACCTGTGCGTCCTATTGCTCCCCTGGATCTCCGCGTGTCGTTGAAGTTCTGTTTTCCGATGCAGATTCTACGCGCAGAAGATCTACCGCTGTATGGGGTCCTCATGCACTCGCCTTGAATCAATTCTGACGGGCTAACAGCAAGCAGAAAGAACTGGTGGCTGACTGGGCTCATTGTAAGACCTTCCTTCTTGCAAAGGCGGAGTTGCACATTGACCTTCCATGTTGAGGTCTGTCTTGCGAGTCTCCGCCTGCGTGAGCGCTCTCAACATTAGGGTTGCGAACTTGTTAATACTCGAAGACACAGTTGTAGCCATTGGTGAGTCAGCAGGAATACTTCAACTGTCCGGATCTTTATTTTCATCGCTCTCAGTCGCCACCGCCGAAATGTGAGTCTCCACCATCGAACCCTACATCATCCGTATTGATATAGATACCCTTAGGCTCAAGCTGAAGAGATGGGAAGCATTTTCGAAACCCTATCCACGCGTACATTTCGCCTCCCTCGTTATCTGTCTTCAAATGCTGACCAGAACGTCTAGCTACTTTTCACCTCGGGTCTTTCACTTTCGGCCGGGACTGACTTAATTATCACAATCTGTCTCTGTTACTACCTCCGCAAGATCAGGAAACTCTCGTCTTCGTCGGT
This sequence comes from Mycena haematopus, assembly GCA_029281435.1. NCBI lineage: Eukaryota > Fungi > Basidiomycota > Agaricomycetes > Agaricales > Mycenaceae > Mycena > Mycena haematopus. The sequence goes on from JARJCV010000074.1 coordinate 75,047, forward strand.
GTGAGTTCCGTTTTATTTAATTAACGGAACTCCGCTGTCGAATCCACGCCGAAGTCTATTTCTTTTTGGGAACCGTTACTCCCGTCATTCCCTTTCATTTTTTCTTTCACCTTCATCTCCAGGGCAACACTGATATACTTCACTTATCAGAATGAAGAGCGTTCTCGACACACTAACCATTTATACGCTTGAGAATGGCTTGATTACATGGTCAGTGGTATTTCTGCGCGTGGCCGATTTTGCCATTTGCGGCTCGATTGGACTAGTCTTTTATCCAGGCCACTTCTTGTCTATTCCGAGCCCACGCTGACCTTCCTCACTCTCATTTTGTCAGCCTCACCACCATAGGCTCTTTGACCTTCGTATGTCCTTTCGGCGCCTGTGGTAATCCCTGCAGGACTAATGAATTCAATTAATATCAACAGTGGCTAGTGCTTCCCGCGTCAGGCTTATCGCTTTCGCTCCACTTCGTTATCGGGAAACGTGCGTTTCGTACACATCGCCGTAAGCACAGCATTAATCGCGGGGGTTGCATTGCAGTGTACCCGAACTCACTTCTACTCCTTCTCAATACACGCAAGGACCTAAGGGATATGCATGCCGGAGACCAAGGAGCACACATCGCTACGTCGGAACACCTAGCAACCTACTACACACAGTTCCCGCACAGGGTTCCGATTTCGCATTATATTGACCACTTCCCGTTCACGGCCCCGGTACGTGTGTTCCCGCATTACCCCGACCACGAAGTTGATATAATTATACTGAAGCCACCGATGCATGAATATCGTCCATCTTTCAAAATGTCCCAATCCCAGGTATTTGTTCTCGTGGTCGTAATCCTTGATATAATATTTTGGAATAGGTTGAAGTCAAAGTGCAACGAACACTGGCTCGCGACTCTTTAGCGATTTCCGAGGTCGATTCTTTTGACATGCAGAGGGCCCACCCAACTTCAAGGTCCCTTGGGAATACATCTCTCCAATGGCGCGCCCTCCCATGAACCACGCTCTGTTTGTTTCATATGAGGACTGGGTTCGGCGTCCAATCGGCGTTGAATGGTTTCTGAGTCTCTGATCGCGGTAATTGGTATCTATAGATGCTCGCACTTCCTATTCGCGCTCAATCATTACAATCTAAATGTACTACCACAGCAATCATATCGAGTTCTGCTCATTTCTCAGAGGGATCCGGGACTCCTCCGCTCCGGTGAGTTTTTTGTTTTCCGGACCGGGCGCAATAGTCGTAACTTGCACAGCAATATGTTCTCGTCGTCACACTCGCTTTCGACCCTCGTCGACGAGGGCAGGGAACGCTCGAAAGCATGCGCATCTCCCTCAGGCTCCCCCTGGCCAACGGGACTACTCACGCTAAATTCCACCCAACGCCCCTTTATATCTTGACCTGGACCTCACTCATTTTCGCTGTCCTCATCTGCGTGGCAGGTATCGTCGACCTGGGCCTATGGATGAACCTATCCGCCGGCGCGGCCACCATCGTCTACCACGTCGCCGTTATTGTCGTCTCCGCGCGTACGCCGGGCGTCCCCGCGCACGATATCATCACCTCCGTTCCCACCGCCGGCTGCGCCTCGCTCCTCGTCTTTGCGTGGGTCGTGGGTTTCGCGATGACGATCCTCGCGCTGGTAATCGGCCGCGCCAACTTGGCTGGTCCGCCCCCGCTCATTGAGATGACCTTCCCCGTCCACGTCACCCTCGGTGCGCTGACAGGTGTCGAGCTCCTGTTGATGATCGTCATCGCGCGGCTCTCTGGCTATCCTAGAGTGCAAACCCGTGCCCAATCCGCCCTGCAGCAGCGCATCTCTATACGCCCCTCGTTGGCTGGGCGAAGTCTACTCGGAGTATAAAGGATCCGTTTGGCGTGCGTCATCTGGCTTTTGCTCCTTTTTTGTACTTACTCTCCGTCCGGCCAGCTCTTCACCTCGTCGAATACCGTTCTACTCTGCCGTCGATCTCGGCGCTCCCCCATCCTCATGCTCGCGATCGCCGTCGACAGATCGCGGCGTGCGCGACCTGTGTCGACGACGCTGGTCGTATAGGGGCTGCTATCTGCGATTGGGAGCGACGACGCCCTGATGGTTCCCGCGAAGTTGTCCACCTTGCTTCCCGATTAAATATTCCGCTCTCTCCGTTAAGCATATGCGGCGATGTGGGGGAAACTATCCGGTACCGCCCTCGCTGGCGAAGTACGCCGCCTGTGTAAAGCGGGTGTAGGACAGACCACCTCTCTTATGTCGTGTTGCCGCTCGGTCATTCTGGAAATTCCGCAGTGAGCGTTCGGGCCCAGAGGTTCAAATCGGACATCATGTATATATCGTCCTATCGCTCGGTATGTAGTTGCAACGCGACTTCGTTCATGAATCATGGTCACTATTACCTGCTCTCTCGATTTCAACCATCGACCACCTTCAGACAATTCGACCAATCGGTCGCCAAATACTAGTACGCAATAAACGTAGAGAACCACACAGGTGGCCCATATTTTCGTTCTGCCTTTTGTGCGCGAAGGACATCCGCGTCATCTATGGTCCTCGTCTCAGCGCGTGCACACCAGAAACGCCCTGTGACAAACTCACCATAGTTATGCGCGGTCGCTTCCCACACCCATGATGTCTTCCACCACAAGAACAAGAAGTGATATCCGTCGAGGAATATGTACGTTAAAGCGGGACACTTGGCCAAGAGCTCAGTACGTAGAATCGCAAAGTCCGGGACGTCGGCGGGGTCGGGCGCGGCTGGGTCGTTACCCTTCGCGGAGTCCGTGCTGCCGTATTGGAAAGGGAAGTCCCACTCGAGCGAGAGGGACTGCAAGGTGCTGGGTAGGAGGGGGTTAGAGGCGAGCATTGGAAGGAAAGAGGTAGCCTGTGTGTACATTATTTACTCCAAAGTCAGGGAAACTCCGACATCAACATGCGCACCTGCGGGGTGAATGCACCGTCCTCCTCCGCGTCAGGGTGCAAGGTGATTTCGAGGTTGGCGAGGTTGGGAAAGAGGGTGAATAAGGTATCAATCTCCGTTTTGCCAAACACAGTCTGAGCAGAGGTGGTGAAGCGCACAGTAAGGGAGGTAATATTCGGTAATGCGGTTACGCCCTGCAGCTCGGTGGCGAGGTTACGGAACGGGAAGCCGGCGTCGACGGTGATGTGAGTGAGGGTGGGCCTCTGCAGGAATATGTGAAGATTTTGGTAAGCGCCAATGAACTCTTTGAGGACCGGGAATATCGACGACTCTTCTGCAGGTGTCAAGTTCCTTAAAACCCCATAATTGCTCTGGAGGGTGCGGAGATTGGGGAATTTGTTGTAGATTGCGAGGGTATCGTGGGCCATATAATGAGAATCATTCACTCTTAACGTGTGCACATTTGGGAAGGGCTGCACTTCGGGCCTGGCGAGAGCAAGGGGGTTGGAAAATTCGAGTTCCCGGAGGGTGTCGCGGGACAGCAGGGAAATCCAGAACTCGTTCATGTGGTAGTCGTATCGTGAAAGGAAACTCGCGACGCGCAACGTCACTGCAGCAGGGTCTATATGCTCTCCGGGTGCGACCGTGGATCCAAATAACTCGACGTGGCTTAGTCTAGGTAGCTCACACAAGTTGGTGATCCCGGTTCTCGTGAATCGAATCAGGTTGGAGCAAAGTCGCTCCAGTCCAGTGAAGAGGGGCAAGCGTTCGAAAAATGCGTCCATGAGGACGTGCGGGGGCTCATCGTCCTCTGAAATCATCGTAGATCCTTGCCATCGGTACATGTCTTGCCTGGCGACGCACGAACGCACATGCGGTGCTATCCTGGGTGAGGTCCAGAAGCGGAGCCGTTCTAGAGCATCGTCGAGCTGCGCATTCGGGGGTTGAAACTCGTACGGATACGGGTAGAGTTTGAATTCGACGAAGCCGAACGGGCGGGCGATGTCGTACAAGGTGCGGTGCGTGGAGGAGAGACTTCTGTGAGCATCTGGGGAGAGCTGAGCGAACACCTCCAACCACAACTCGTTTGGAAATCTGTCCTGAGGAGTCATGGCACAAGTGTACGTGGAAGTAAGGAACAGTGAAGGGAAGGTCAGGGTCGATCCGTGCCGTGTGAAACGTCGCTACGCTCGGGACGTCGCTTAAAGTGTCAGCATTTTGACGTTCTCGGGGGATAAAGGAACGAGATCTCCCGAGAACAGGGTTTGTGGATCAGTCGTAGATAGGGGTGGAGACATCAATTCTCTTCCCCGACGACGACCTTGCGCGCTCGTCTCGATACCTCCGAGGCACGACAACTTTAGTATCATAGTCCTAAATTTAGGACTAATGTAGTGCAATAAATAACTATTTCTTGTACGGCACACGCGCGCCCCCGCCCTCGCATCAATGCCGCGGCGGCGCCAAGAACTCGTTACCTATCATAGTAATACCTTTAAGGACCAGGTAACCTTAGGACATAGTGTATGTTTTTATTCTATATTATTTAATTCAGTTCCCGCCTCGCCTGCGTGCTGCTTTCGAAGAATTAGGGCAAGCGCAGCGCGCCTTAACTCCGGGTACAGTATTAGCAGTGCCCCCCCGCCTCACATGAGTTGAAAAAAAAATTAGCAGTGATTATGTACGGAAATACATAAAATAAGGCCTTTTGAAGTACATTTCCACGGCTGTCGCAGCGTCGTAAATGGCCTGGGGGACTTAGCGCTACTTTCAAGCGCTGACAGCTGTGATCAACACGCGCTGACGAAGGGCGCATCACTCAATCAAAATAGTCCTAAAAGCATCATTCTAGTCCTAATATTCAGGACTATGATACTAATACTGTATGTACTCGATACCTCCAGAATCTTCTTTGCTCAGTTGTATTCTTTTATATTACTAGCGCTACACCATGGATGCCCCGTCGTCGTCTACCAACAATGGGAATTTCCCTGCGCGACTCCTATCTGACCCTAACCTCAATATGTGCCCCGACTATACCTCCGAAGACTTCGCAGACATCCGTTCCTCCTTGGACAGTGCAGATGATGCAGCTGCCGTGCAGACACTCGTCAAATCTTGGACAAAGAATAATGACAAATTAAAAGCAAGGGTGTAAAGTTTTGTGAATTCTGGAACATATGCCGGTTTTTTATTTTTCAGCCTTTTCCTTGGACCAACCAACCACGTCATATTATGTAATGCCCAAATAAGGCAATTATCCACGTGATCACTCGTGAAGACCAAGCAGCCTCAGCAAAGTCGCTCACCCAGTGGTTTTGAAACAATCTAGAACACTTTCTGTCCATCCTTAGTAGAAGATGTCGTGTTTGCATTGCAAACTTTTCATTCGATCTTGACATTATTTGTGCATGATATGCTGAAGCGACCCAATTTGGAGCTTCAAGCCCCTGAGACCCGAGTCATGCTAACTAAGACTCACTGAGTATCACTTGAGGGATATGGAATGTCACATTTGCTATTTGAACCATTCTCAGGCCTAAAAACATGGACTACAGAAAAAAAATTCTGGCCTGGCGGCCGAACCAACTAGTCTCTCGTAGACAGACGCTTTATCCGGACACTCGTGCCTCGCTGGATAAAGTCTGTTGTTGAGCGCGGGGTCTTGATCGCGTAGCACCGCTATTATGTAATCTTAGCTAATCATACTCCGATTTCGTTCCTGCGGCATGGAATTCCTTTGGTTTGAGAAAATTCAACTTGTGAACAACTTTTATTAAGTGTTCCCAGACATATGTCTGTTTCGAATTTTGAAAGATGAGACAAAGGTCGCGTCGAAAAATCGGCCGTTTTGCCTTGGTTCAACCACGTAATCAACAGCACGAATGGCGAACACACAGAGAACTCGCTGAAAATACCTACAAAAAATTGTGCGGACTGGCGACACACTACGTCGCATGCAGGTGGTAAAAACTTGTTCGTCTACAGCACTGAACACGTACATAAATGAAAATGATCACATTCGGCTTTGCCCGGATTAGCTAAGATTATGTAATAGCCGCGCTACGCGATCAGGACCCCGCGCTCAACACAAGACTACGAACCAACCAACCGGCATATGTTCCCGTATTCACGGCCCGGCACACCCTTGATTAAAAGCTCAGTGGGCGCAGCAGGTGGCTGCCGACAAGGCCAGAGCAATTGCGGAGGAGAGAGTTCGCACGGCAGAAGCAGAGGAAGCTGCTGCAGTCGCGGCTGAGCGAGCCGAAGAAGAGAGGCTGGAAGCGGAAAAGAAGAAACCCAAGTTGGGCGATTTTGATGCCAACGGTAACGCGCCCGCCTTTATCGAGGCCCGTATCTCCCCATTCGCTCAGCGGAAGCTCGAGAAAATGGAGTATTGCCTTCTCTGGCCTTTCACGCCCCGAGGCCTCGCCGAGGCCGCTGCAGCCGCTCTTTCATCAAACGACGACATTTCCTCTGTCAGACTTACCCAAAACGATGACAATGGGCTCTCGGTCCAGGCAGGCCCTTCTTCCAACACCCACAAAGGCATGGTCCGAGACGATCAGCTCACCTGGCGCGAGTTCGATCTCGGGAAATCCCGGTACCTGAAAGAGATAACTCGCGCAGGCTGGCCCAAAACCCATGTCGAGGCTCTAAGCCAATTTTTCTATCTCATCTGCAACCACTCTCTTCGGGAGCAACCTATGGGAGATGCTACTCTCAAGGTCTATGCTGACCGAACCCGTTTCGAATGGCATCAGACGTTAGGCTCCGAGAATTCATTCAATATTGCCCGGATTAACGAAAGTTTGCTGGCGAAAATTGGCGAGGAACTCTTTAACAAACGGCGCGATCAACCGTGAGTGTTTACTTGAATTCTCGCTGTCCTGTTCTGACATATGCTATTTCCACTTGTTGCCTGCCTCTCCACTGTCTCAATACTATTCCCAAAATTTCCATTCCAAATTTCCATTCCAAATTCCAAATCTCCATCGTATCAACTATCCGTTCCAAACCTACACCCAATGCTATAATCATTGCCTCCCATTATTCCAATCAAACTCCAGCTCGAAAAATGACACGGCAAACCGTAACGGTCCAGGCAATGATAGCCGGCGCCAAAATTCAGGGAACTATAAACAAAATTCGGGGAACAGTGGCCACCGCTACGCGCCTTATTCCAACTCCAACCGCAATGATGACTCCGACCGGGTTTTTCCCCCGGGCGCGTCAAGCGGATCCTTTGTCTGCGCCATCTGCCTTGGGTCCCATTCGAACGTTGCAAACTGCCGCTCCTCAACCTTATGGAACGGTGCACCTGCCTACTCGCATCGAGATGGGCGCAGGAAACTCACCAACCCGCGTGGGGCAAACATTTGCGTCAGGTTCCAACTGCCCCAAGGATGTCGCAGCAACGAGCACGTCCACGAGTGTTCCGGTTGTGGCTCGCCCAATCATGGAGCTGCGCAATGCCCTCTCCAGGCGAAGCTCTAATCCGCTCACACCCCTCGTGGCTGAAATGTGGGAAAGTGTACTTTACGAAACTGGCCTCATATCTAGATACCCAAGCATACCCAACGGCCTGCGCCACGGTTTCGATATCTCCATTCCTCCAATCCATCACACGGTTATCCCTACGAACAGCTCCTCTCTTTCCGCTCATCGAGACCCTTTCCAGCAAGTCATTATATCTGAATTCTCCGCCGGCCGCTACATCGGCCCTTTTTCAAGAACTCAGCTCGAGGAACAGCTGGGCTGTTTCCAATCATCCCCTCTCTCTATGGTCCCGAAACCGCACGAACTCACAAAGATGCGCCTGGTCCAAAATTATTCATTTCCCCGTATTCCCCGTGATAACCATATCGCTATTAATTACTTCATCGACTCAGATGACTTCCCCTGTACCTGGGGGACATTTAGTTCCATGTGCTTTAAAGTCTCCATGCTTCCCCCTGGGTCGCAAATCGGTGTCCGCGACATATCAGAAGCGTACCGAAATATCCCCACCCATATATCACAATGGCCCGGCACGGTGCTTCGTCTCCCAGGGGATTTATTTGACCTGTCCCTACGTCCCGAGCTCGAAAACCACTCCGAAGATTTGTTCGCAGTGGACACAAATGTCTGTTTCGGAGAATCCTCCGGAGCCGGTGCATATGGTCTTGTTGGAGACGGTTTCGCAGACATACTGCGTGCGCACGGGATCGGACCTCTATCAAAATGGGTTGACGACTCAGTCTTCATGCGAGTCCTCAGAGAATACCTACCGCAGTACAACGCCAAGCGGGGCGCACTGCGTACACGCCTCGCAACACTCGGAGGACGCCACCAGACCGGCGGCCACCTGTGGTGGGGAGGTAGTGAGTTACCAGACGGAAAGATTGAGGAGTACGATGAGGATTTTGTGGCCCCTGTCTTGGACCTGTCCCAAAGCTCTGCTCGGAGCGAAATCGACTCCAGATTCACCTATAATTTTGACGATATTGATCGAATTTCTACGGTCCTTGGAATGCCTTGGAAGCAGAGCAAGGACATTCCCTTTTCCACTGCTGCCCCATTTACAGGAATTATCTGGAACCTCGAAACTCGGCGCATTTCGCTTACAGCAGCAAAAGTCGAGAAATACCGAGCGGCGATCTTGGCGTGGCAATCGAGACGCACTCATGTCCTGTCTGAAGCTAAGAAACTACACGGCAAACTCCTACATACGTGCCTTATCACTCCACGCGGACGAGCGTATATCACCGGCCTGGAGGCCATGCTCGGGATATTCGGTGATAGTCCTTTCAAGCCGCGTACCGCACCACGCTCTACCCTCGAGGAGCTCGATTGGTGGCTTGAGAAACTCTCCGACCCTCAGCTTTCCAGATCAATCCCAGGCCCATGCGAGGTCACTTGTGTCCGCGAAAACTATCTTCAAGGGGCTCCGGAGATAAGAAAAAAAGATATCACCTACAAAAGTTTTTTTTCAGAGGTTCGCTGACCCCTCCCCCCTTCCCCTCCTTCCATATCGGGAAGGTGGTTCCCACCCCTAGCCCGGACCGACGCGGCCGGCTCCCAGGATCCATTGATGTTGGTCTCGCTGCCGAGCAGCGAGTGTACCAATGGCTTACTGATAATACCGTACGCAAACTGTACTATGTGCATGGAGGGTTTCCCTGTCAATTGCCTGGTACTTAATGTCCAGTGTTAAACAAGTCAGATACACTTTCTGTGTTTTTGTTTCGCCATTGGGGTATTGTATTTTAAGCTAAGTAACTTGGAGCGCATGTGTAAGACTGTAACTTGGAAAAAAAAAGTGGAGGACGTGATTGCGAATTTTGCCAATGTTCAAGTTGTTGCCTGAGCCGTGGTCCCGGAACACTCTGAAGATCACTGATGGTTGATGGCGGCGGGCTCGGCGAGGGTCGATGCTTGGGGTATCGACTGTAAAGTAAAAGAGAGGTGTACTTTGAAGAGTATAGTGCCGATTGGTTACCTAGGTGGTCCTACTAGGCAAACAAGGCCATTTCAGACCCAAAAACTTTTGACCTACAAAAGTTTTTTTCCCGGCCCCGCCAGACCCCCCCCCTCCCCTAGCCAATGTCGGCTATTCTTATCTCCGAAGCCCCTTGACTATCTTCGAAAATTACTTACTTTATTCCTTAGGTATCAGACATCTCGGCCTTCTCTGACGCCAGTTCCGGCATTGGGATCGGAGTGGTTATCGGTTCGCGCTGGCGTGCATGGCGTCTCACACCCGGATGGGAAACAAACGGAAGGAAGATCCTCTGGGCAGAAGCAATTGGCTTTGAATTCCTCGTCCGAGTTATCATCCAGTTGGGTGCCAAACCGGGACATATTATTGTCTATGGTGACAACGACGGCATCATTAAAGGCTGGTGGAATGGCAGAATTGGAAACCCAGAGGCAAACAGCGTCTTCAGACGTGTACACGCCATTTGCGAAACCGCTGCATCAGGAAAACTTCACTTTGCTAGGTTGCGCTCAGTAGCTCCAGTAGAAGCGGTAGCCTGGTAGGCAAGTCCCCGAATATGTAGCGCTCAGTAGCAGCACACCTAAGCCTGGTAGCGCCTGGTAGAAATTGCTACCAGAGCTACTGGGACTACTGAGCAATGCTTGCCGGAAGAGAATAACAAAAGTTAACGACCTTTCTTACTTGCTATTATGTTGACACATTTCTATCTAATGAATCAACACATTCTACTGGGAGCTACCAGGTATTTCATACAATGGTACTGAATGCTACCAAGCCATACTGCCAAATCTACTGGCACTACCAAGCCACCTGCCAGATCTACCGGTGCTACTAATGCTACCAGGCTCTACCATGCCCACAGCAAGCTGCTACTGGGGCTACCCACCTCCAGTAGGGCTGGCTGTATGTAGCTGGCTGTATGCAACCAAGCATTTTGTGGTTTCCTGATGTGGCATCACTGTTCACACGCGTTATGTCCGCTCCCACTCAAACCCCGCGGACGACCCGTCCCGTGGAAGATACTGTACCATTTCGACCAAGTGTTCAGTAACGCGTAACGCCCGACTTTTTTTGATGTGTGCAAAAATCGCCTTAATTCAAAAGGAAATTTATCGGCCATCCCGGACATCGGAAAATCCCAAATTGATGAACACTTGGTCGAAATGGTACAGTACCCACCCAATCACCTCTTATTACCTCCCATTCCCATCCCCGCTGCCATCGCTCCCTTCATCGTCGACTTTGACGCCTCGACCAGCTTCCCAATGCAATCCCCCCTTCCCAAGCAGCGTACTTTCAATGCCGCCGAGTTGCCCACCAACGACGACAGCTGGATCGCGGAGTTTACGCGGAATGACTAGCCCAAAAATAGGCCTACACAGCGGCGCCGCGCGCCCCCGTCCTTACCCTAAACACCTTCCTATCCGACCTTCTTCGTTCCGCCCTTTGTGTTTTGCAGATGAGCGGCTGTATAAATGGCGCCCCATTGCATCCAGACTCAATCGTGCAGGAGCTATTCCCGAGTCCGACCTACAAAATGTGACCAATGTGTTGTCCCACTCCTGGGCAGATGGCACCTTGGGTACTTACGGCTCGGGCCTCTTGTTTTTCCATTGCTTCTGTGATTCACGCAATATACCCGAAGACGCGCGCGCTCCCGCTTCAGCAGACCTGCTGGCATCATTTCTAGCCACTGCCGCTGGAAACTACGCCGGGAAAACTCTCGAAAACTACCTGTCTGGCATCCGTGCCTGGCACCTCCTCCACGGCGTGGCGTGGGGCCCAGACCGGGCTGAGTGCGATGCGCTACTCCGCGCTGCCATTGCTCTCCAGCCTGTTTCGTCTCGCAAGAAGAAGCGCCAACCGTACACAGTCGAAATCATTGTGGCCTTGCGGGCTCACTTCAATCTGGATATACCCCTGGATGCGGCAGTCTGGTCCTGTCTGACTACTGGGTATTACTCATGCGGCAGAGTGGGTGAGCTTACAGTGAAAAACCTGCAGTGCTTCGACCCGCTTCGGCATGTCAAACCATCGAACGTGCGGGAAGAAACTGACGCAAACGGGCTCTTGATGACCGTCCTATCAGTGCCCGAAACCAAGAGCAGCAAGATGGGGGAGGACTTGTGCTACGCAACTCAGACCGGACCCTCTGATCCTAGTCGGGCCTATGCGAACCACTTGCGCATCAACTCGCCCCCTCCGCAAGGTCATCTCTTCGCTTACCATCACGGACAAGGGGGTACTTTTTTGTGAATGGAGGAACATACGTCGGTTTTTGTTTTTTCCCGAGTTTGGCTGAACCAACCAACCATGTCATACCACGTGACGTCCATATAAGGCAATGATGGCACACGCCGTCAGCTTTCAAGTGCCGCTCGTTCTGCGTTCAAAGGCCAACGACGACCGGCTGCCTCAGGCACCACAAGAACTTGAATAATATGTTTATCTTGGGTATCTAGCTTTATATCTCAATACAAAAGATGTTTTTCTAGAAACATCGGGACAAAATTCAACTAATATTACTGCTTCGCGACGCGCCGACGCTTGGAACGAATCGGACCATCATCCACTGGTACAGATAAGCAGCTTGACGAGTTCTCACCCGGTACATACAAGACCCACTGGCCCGTACATTGTGGTCGTCATCTGGGTCTCGCAAAAAAATCGCTTGATGGGCTTGATGGCGGCAGAGCAGTCAAGTTGGCACGTGATTTTTGCACGTCCTACTATCGAATCGTGCGGAAAACTACAGTGCGACTGCAGTAGGCCTACTAGTACTAGAGACATTCAGAGACCATGTTGATACCAAATATGACATTATAAGCTGTTTTCAAGCTGAAAAATTTTCCTACTGGAAAATTTTTTCACGGACCTGGCCGGCCAACCAACCACCCAGGGTCCGGTCCGGCATTCACGGGCCGGCACCCCCTTGATCACGGAACAATTTACCGTCCACTCACAAAAGCGGCATTCCTGACCCGCATCCACAAAGCTTTCTGCGCTGCTAACCTCAACCCGTTGCAAGGCCATGGTATCAGAATTGGCTCCACGCTCTTCTATCTATTGCGCGGAACACCATTCGACGTCGTCAAGACAATCGGCCGCTGGTCCAGCGATGCATTTGTGCTCTACCTTCGCAAACATGCCCAGATTTTGGCACCCTACATGCAGGCCAACCCGCAAGTCCATGCAGACTTTGTCCGGCTTTCCATGCCTCCCGTTCGTTGTAAGTTCACTCCTTCTTCTAATGGGGATCCTGCGAGGATGCGTCGCGAACTCCTTACTGATCGGGTATCCACGCAGAACCCCACGTTGTGCCGGGAAGTCGTCCTGACCCGACTTTCACCCGCCGCTTCATCCATCCATCTCCCTTTCACCCAAGACGAGAACGCAATCCACAAACAAGCTTCAAGTTCAGCATTCACGTAAGTACTTATCCGACGGTTGAATAAGTACCGTTGAAAAGGCGAATTTATACGTACTCTGTCATAGTCATCCAAGTCAAGTCATACTGTAGTCTCTTTTATAGAACCGATATACAGATGTCGAACACCCTTCAAGTTGTCTTTGCGTGGGTCGTGGGTTTCGCGATGACGATCCTCGTTAATCGGCCGCGCCAACTTGGATCAGCCCAGTTGACCAAGTTGGCTGGTCCGCCACCGCTCGCCTTCCCCGTCCACGTCACCCTCGGTGCGCTGACAGGTGTCGAGCTCCTATTGATGATCGTCATCACGCGGCTCTCAGGCCATCCTAGAGTGCACACTGCAAACCTGGCCCGCCCAATGCGCCTTGCAGCAGCGCATCTCTATACGCCCCTCGTTGGCTGAACGGAGGCTGCTCGGAGTATTAAAGAATGTGTTTAGCGTGCGTCATCTGGCTTTACGTTCCTTTCTTGTACTTACTCTCCGTCTGGTCAGCTCTCCACCTCGTCGAATACTTACCGTTCTACTCTGCCCTCGATCTTGGCGCTTTCTCCCGCTGCTAGTGGTTCCATCCTCAGCTCGCGATCGGAGGCGTGCGACAGGGGGAAGCGACGAAGCCACGATGCCAGTGATGTTCCCGCGAAGCTGCCAAAGCGCCCTGCTTCCCGAGCGAATGTTCCGCAGCCTCCGTCGAGCGTGTGCGGCGATGTGGCGAGCTCCGGTACCGGCCCTCGCTAGCGAGGGACGAGCGCCATCTGTCTAGGACAGCCACATCGCTCTCATGTCGTGTCACCGCGTGGTGATCCGGGAAATCCCTCAGCGGGCATCTGGAGGGTCGACTCGGATCCTGGATATATCTTCCATATATCTTTTGTCATGTAGTCGGAACCCCGACTTCGTTCATAAACATGGATGCTATTACTTGTTCTCTCGAATTCGATCATCTGGCACGATGGGAGACCAGAATCAGCTTCAGACAATTCGACCAATCCGGTCGCCGAATCCTGGCCGTGTGCAGGTTCATCAAGAGAGCAACACAGGTGGCCCGTATTTTCCTTTTACCTTATGGGCCCGAAGGAACTCCGCGTCATCTATGATCTTCGTCTCAGACGCGCACATTAAAAAGCCCCCTGCTACAAACTCACCATAGTTATGCGCGGTCGCTTCCCACACCCATGACGTCTTCCACCACAAGAACAAGAAGTGATATCCGTCGAGAAATATGTACGTCAAAGCGGGGCAGTTGGCCATAAGCTCAGCGCGCAGGATCGCAAAGTCGGGGATGTCGACGGGGTCGGGTGCGGCGGGGTCGTTGCCCTTCGCGGAGTCAGTGCTACCATACTGAAAGGGGAAGTCCCACTCGAGCGAGAGGGACTGCAAGGTGCTGGGTAGGAGGGGGTTGGAGGCGAGCAGTGGGAGGAAAGAGGTTGCCTGTGTGTATTATTTACCCCAAAGTCAGGGAAACCGAAAGTGTGACATCGATATGCGCACCTGCGGGATGAACCCGCCGTCCTCCTCCGCGTCAGGGATCAAGGTGAGGTGCAGGTTGGTGAGGTTGGGAAAGAGGTTGAATATGGTATCAATCTCCGTTTTACCGAACGCATCCAGAGCAGAGGTGGTGAAGCGCGCAGTGAGAGAGGTGATGTTCGGTAATGCGGTCATGCCCTGCAGCTCGGTGGCGAGGTTGCGGAACGGGAAGCCGGCGTCGAGGGTGATGTGAGTGAGGGTGGGCCTCTGTAGGAATATGTGAAGATTTTGGTAAGCGCCAATGAACTCTTTGAGGACCGGGAATATCGACGACTCTTGTGCATGTGTCAAGTTCCGTAGAACTCCCCGATAATCGCTCTGAAAGATGCGGAGATTGGGGAATTTGTGAAAGATTGGGACGATGTCGCGGACCATAGAAGGAAAGTCATTCATTTTAAACCTTTGCACGTTCGGGAAGGGCCGCACTTCGGACCTGGCGAGAGCAAGGGGGTTGGAAAATTCGAGTTCTCGGAGGGTGTCGCGGGACAGCAGAGAAATCCAGATCCCGTTCATGTGGTAGTCGTATCGTGACAAGAAACTCGCGACATGCAACGTCACTGCAGCAGGGTATATATGCTCCCCAGGTGCGACCGTGGACCCAAACAACTCCACATGAGTGAGTCTAGGTAGGCCGCACAAGTTAGTGATCCCGGTCTGTGTGAATCGAATCCGGTCTGTGTAAAGTCGCTCCAGTCCGGTGAAGTGGGGAAGGCGTTCGAAAAATGCGTCTATGAGGACGTGCGGGGGCTCATCGTCCTCCGAAATCGTAGATCCCGGCCATCGGTACATGTTTTGCCTGGCGGTGCACGAACGCACATGCGGTGCTATCCTGGGCGAGGTCCAGAAGCGGAGCCGTTCCAGGGCATCGTCGAGCTGCGCCTTCGGGGGTTGGAACTCGTACGGATACGGGTAGAGTTTGAATTCGACGAAGCCGAGCGGGCGGGCGATGTCGTACAAGGTGCGGTTGGTGGAGGAGAGACTTCTGTGAGCATCTGGGGAGAGTTGAGCGAACACCTCCAACCACAACTCGTTTGGAAATCTGTCCTGCGGAGCCATGGGCACAAGAGTACGTGGAAGTAAGGAACAGTGATAGGTCGGGGTTGATCCGTGCCGTGTGAAAAGCTACTCCCGGGCCGCCGCTTGAACTGTCACGTAATAAGTATCCGAGGGGCCCAAGCCGAATTAATATTTATATGTGCTCTGTCCGCTCTGTCCGCAGCAAAATTCAACCGTACTCCGGTATTCGTAACTCATTCCATGGCAGTGCGGAAAAATATTCCATCACCGTCTTTGAACGCTGGATCCACAGACAATATTCACGAGGAGATTGACAGCAGACTATACTAAATCAATATTTCCTGACCATTTTTCTGCGACATTAACAACTGAATGTTGGAATCAGTGCAATTTATCCACACTACATTGAACGAAGACACGCGGCTCGACGGCGGATTATCTGCATCACATCTTTAGTCCTGCCAAGGGATATGTTGCGATTGTAGAATCAAAATTTTACATAGGCTACTACAAAGCCAGGAGTAAAACATATTGCGAAAGCATGTAAAACACGAGGTAAATAGTACGAACAGGTAATTAATAAGACTCAACCATATGGAAAGTGCGCGGAAGCGACCAACAGTGCACGCGGTCCTCTAGTCGGCGACGAAAATTTTGAACAACAGGGTTGCAAATGTCTGGCAAACTGTTGAACATGAGTTTTCTTTCCATTTTCTTTAACTGTTCTTCACCGGAAAGCACGGACTGCATCGGCACAGATCTTGCCTGTCCACATCCATAAAATCGGGTCATGTCGGGTTGGTGTTTGATCGAATTGTTGCCCCTGCAATCATCCTACGCGCATTTTCTTCTGTGGGCCTGTAAGAACTACCAGACAAGCATACTTACTTGCAACTGAAGGTAAATCTCTCCAGACATCGCATCATAGACCGTTCCGCCGGTTTGATCCACCGGTTCGACTTTCCGTTTCATTTCCGGAGCGTCGGGGATCAGATATTTGGCCGGTGAGAAGCGGGATATAAACCCTTGACGCAATGAGTAACGACATGCAGCTGCCGATTCCTCCGATTCCTCCGACGCCGTTGGTCGACGACGCCCCTGAGGATGCACCACCGGCGTCGAACACCGTCTCAATGGATATTTCCCACCCAGATCCAGCGTTGTCCAAAGCGGAGCTCGCTGCTCCACCAGCCTTCAGCCCACCGACGTTTCCTGAGGGAGGGCTTCGGGCGTGGGCTACAGTCGCTGGAGCGTGCGTATCGAGTTCTTTTGTATAAATATTGCTCACACAACTAATGTGGAGCCTCTTTTTAGTTTCCTCGTCCAATTTTGTGGCTTTGGGTTTGTGATTTTTCCCAAAAATATTTCGTCCCATGGAGTGACGGCCACATATAGATACACCACTTCATTCGGCGTCTATCAAGGTTGGAGCCGTCCCAGGTATTTACAAGAATATGGAATTCAAGTGTTCTGGTAGACTTTTACACACGAGACTACTTGACGAACTCGTCATCCTCAGCTATCTCGTACGTGACGTTCTACTTCTGTATCTGACCCACGAGCATTGATTTCCGCCTCAGCTGGATTGGAAGCATCAACGCATTTATTCTAATTTCCGGGGGGCTTATCTCTGGCCGCTTATTTGATCGAGGACACTTGTGCGCATTCTTCTACGATTAAGACTCCAGACTCGACTCTGACATTACACCCAGTCACTTCCTTGTTTTTGGTGGCTGTTTGCTACAGTGCTTTAGTCTGTTCATGCTATCGCTCTGCAAGCGGGAGCAATTTTATCAGGTTCGCATCCCCACCGTCGACGCGCGGAACTCTTCACCCAGACCGTCACAGGTATTTCTTGCCCAAGGCATCGGTTTGGGCATCGGTGCTGGGATGGTTTACATCCCGAGTATCGCCGTGGTCTCACACTACTTTCACAAACGGCGCGCGCTCGCGATGACCATAGTGGCATCCGGCTCCTCGCTTGGTGCAACGCTGCATCCAATCATGTTGAATAACACATTCGACTCCCTTGGCTTTCCAAACGCAGTCCGTGCTAGTGCTGGCCTTATTAGCGGCCTTTTGATCATTGCCTGCCTCCTGATGCATCCAAGACTGCCACCCGCCGCGACACATCCAGAGATATTAAAAGCTTTGCCGCGCTTCGCTCGTGATGCGCCCTATGTATTTGCTGTTATCGCGTATGTCCCACTTTTGTTTTTTCCGATTCGTGCAATACTGACAACGAACGCAGAATGTGTGCATACACGATTGGATTTTACTTCCCTTTGTTTTACTTGCAACTCGACGCCGTCAAACACGGAATCGATCAGACTCTCTCCTTCTACTCTGTGAGTTCACAGCCCTAAATCAATCATCCGTGAGCTCATCCGGATGCAGTTAGTAATTATGAATGCCTCGAGCTTCTTTGGCCGACTTTCTCCGGGGTTCTTCGCCCATCGACTCGGAGTCGTCAACATGGTCACCGCAGCTGCTGGGGCCGGCGCGGTTCTCATCCTCTCCATGATTGCGCTGAAAAGTGTCGCGAGCGTCGTGGTCATTGGCGTACTGTATGGTTACAGCGCCGGAATTTGTGTGTTCTTTGGCTCGTCATAGGTCCATTGCTCATTTGGCTCTTGCGATAGTTGTGACTTTGATGGCTCCGCTACTGACTGTCTTGACAGACAATCTGGGCGAACTCGGGTGAGTATCTCCCTCTCAAATCCCAGTCAATGTCCTGATTCCTCTGGGCTTCGTATAGTCTCCGAATGGGTGTCGGCTTCGCGGTGGTGGGTCTCGGAGGACTGATTGGTATGTAGGTTCCGTTTACCTGTATCATCACCAACCCTTTCTCTAGGCCCACCAATCAACGGTGCACTACTCACCTCTCATTTCATCTGGTGGCGACCGACACTCTTCTCCGGGGTTCGTTGTTTTCGACAACGAGTTCTACATTCTATTGACCGTGTTCCTGATCTAGATCATGGCCTTCGTTGGATTCGTTTTCTTTGTTGCGACACTTATCGCTCTGCGACGAAAGAAACAGAGAGTCGCTCACGTCGACGAGAAAGTCCAAACGAAGCAAGCATAGTTGTCAGGATCAGCGCCACCTAAAATAATATGTTTCAGTATTAATCGCTGCTTTGTTTGAGCGAACCCAGTCCATGTGGCGTACAGTAGAAAATACATTCGTCCTCTCATGTTCGTTCCTCTGGATAGGAAGTTCCTGCATGGTGCTGAACACTGTTCGAGTAATGTTCTGGCCCATCAATTCGGAGCCGATTGGACCCGGCAGATCCGTGAGAAGTAGGCCCCTGGGCCTAGGCAGGTAGTGTCATCACACAGCAGGGGCCGAAGAACGAACGCCGTTGCCAAGTTATCCCAGCACAAGCAATCTGCTTCAATATGGGTGGTTCTGGAGGATTCTACCCTTCATGATTTAGGCCAAGTCGCCGGCACGGAAACCTTCCGTTAGTGCCTACGACTGAAGGCAGAATGAGAACAGTACGCAAAACTCTCTCCAAAACTATGCAACGCTCGTCAAGAATAGCAATAAAAAAACCGCCGAGCCGTAGCTCGAGCCGCATTGATGCCACCGTCGGAAATACAAGCCGAAGCACGGCAGGCGATGACGGGCCGTGAGAACATCACGGAATGTTCCCGTACGTTCCACTCCACAAGTCGAGGCACCCAGCCAGAGCCTAATGCTTGAACATTGTACAGTAGATAGTTCTAGAAACATGTACAATAGTATATAAGGCTATAATTATCGTTCTATTGTTTGATCTTTCTCACTTTCGTTCTAACTGCGAAAAGTCACCGCGGCACCGCCACCCGTCTCTTGTCACCCTCCGTCATGTCGCTCGCCCGCTACAAACTTATCTTCTTCTCCCCCATACCCAACACACGCGCGATCCTCGACCACATTTTCAATACCTTTCCCGCTCATGTAGGCAAGATCGGCAACTACGAGCGTTGCGCGTTCATCACTCGCGGGACAGGTGCGGCTCGCGATTGATTCTCCAAGCTTGAAGGTTGTGGAATAACATTCCGAATCCTGGATTGAACGAAGGCCAATTTGCTCCAACCGCAGCCGCAAACCCTACAATCGGTACTCCAGGCACGCTTAACCGAGTCGAGGAGCACCGCGTCGAAGTGCTTGTAGTTGACCGCATTCGCGAGGTCGTGGCTGCACTCAAGGACGTGGGTGGCCCCAGTTCCGCTCGAAAATTCGTTGATAAATGTGCAACTCAGATCCACCCGTACGAGGAGGTCGCGTACGATGTTTACAAGTTGGAGGACTATTGATCAGTGTCAACTGTTTTGTACTCATCCTGGTTTTCGTCTATATGGGCATCTTCTCCTTCGCAATCATGGGCTGTTCCCTGCAAGCTTCTGCAGGAAATTCTAAATACATGACTTCAAGCGGCTCCCACTTTTCGGTCTACACTGGGTTCCGCATTGCCCCCGGCACTCATTTCGATTCCTCTCGAACTGTTCAAGGAAAAAACAGTGTTCTTCTTCTATGCATCGACTGCCTTCCGTCTCGAGCTCAACCGCAATTTGTTGTACTCAACCAACAGCCAGCAAATAAGACCTAGAGCGGAGTGGTCCGGCCCCACATCTCATAAACGGACAATGCATTGGATTGGGAGTTCCTTGTTCGACTCAAGGCTAGGTCATTGGTCCGGTTGTTCGTGGATTTTTGCCTGGTCCCTGAAGCTTATTATTTTGATTCCTCGGAATTGTAACACTTTGGACTTTCGTTGAAAGAAGGACATAAACCTAAACCAGGTGCAACTTCGGATGACACTGATTAAATTTAAAAAAACTCTATGACCTTCGAGTAATTTTGGTGTTCATGCGCCGACTTATTGAAGTGAACAAACAGTCAAAGAATCAGACCCAGCGGAGCGGTCCACACCCTCATCCCATTACAAGTACTCGGTGTGGAAGTGCGACCTGCTCTGCACGTCGCCTTCCCATCCCGAGAGCTTCAAGCATTTAGCTCAAATATTCCCACAAGATTTCGCTCACCGCTCTGCAACGTCGACTCGGACGATTTCACACTCCGCATAAATTATTCGACAATTGAACATCATTCATTAGTTTGTGATAGAAATACTTTGTTATCGGCTCCTCCGCATCTTGAACTCACTTACTTCATACATCCGACGGACTTTTATTTTACACACTACGTACCGCCAACGCGACGAGTTCAACCATACTCTTCGGGCATCTCGGACTACGCCGGGGATCGATTTCGAAATGGACTGGGCACCCATTTTCGACGCTGGGCGGGGCAGCGAACATCTCCCTATTCGTCTTTGCGTACCTCCCGGATTGCTGTTGGCGACGGTTGGATTTTAGCTGCGACCTTCCCTCCACGGACTCTATTACATACATGGGTTTACTTTTGTTTGTTTTGGACCCTCACGGATCATTACTTCCCTCTTTATTCTCTTACCGCCACGTCGTTACCTCCCGAATCCATTCTTTTACTCGGATTACTCGCGCGTACACCCAAGTTTCAAGTTTGAATTAAGCTGAGTATTTTCTTTCATTATATTACTGAGTGCTTCGAGGTTAGAGCAAGTATTTCGATCGCACGGCTCAGTACTTTACTGTACGACTCGGCGCCCTTGCCGGCACGACCTGGACACTTCTCGGTCTTCCTCAGGACCAACCTTCTCTTCGACATCGGCCGGATTCAAGTGGCGTCCCTTGTTCAACTCAAGGCTGGGTCATAATAGTCATCTTCGTACTTCGCTTTGCTTGGTCCCAGAGGTTTGATTTCCATTTCGTCCGAATGGTACTTCGGTCGACAATGCCCGTCCTTGGATGTTGTATTATAGCTTCGAACATACTTGAATTGACCCTATGGGCATCGAGCGACTTCGACTTTCAAGCGCCGACTTATCAAAGTCAACCAACAACCAAGGGACGAGACCCAAAGCGGAGCGGTCCGCACCCACACCCCATCAGCTGGCGTCGTCTATCTCAGTGGGTGGCCCTTGTTCGACTCAAGGCTGGGTCATGGTGGCAAATGTGTGATTTCTTTTTGCCTGGCCCTTGGTATTGATTTCCATTCCGCTCGAATGCTATTTCAGTTCATAATTCTCGTAGGTGGCGTGTTATCCAGTGGCTCAGCCGCTCCAGATAATAAATAATTCAGTGCTTGAGTAATATTTACTTGGTAGCGCGCCAATTCAACCGAAGTTATCGAATTCAACTAACAGCTAAGGAAGGAGGCCTAGAGCGGAGTGGTCCGCACCCACATTCCATATCGACTCCTTTGAGTGGATGTCCCTTGTTAGACTCGAGGCTGGGTCATAAATCAGATATTCCCATACTTATTTTTTGGCCTGCCCCCTGAATTATTTATTCGTATTCCTCTCGAATGCTACTTCAGTTGACGGAGCTCGCAGTGTGTTGTATTTTAGCCTCAGAAGATATTTACCTGCTATTGCGCGTTTCGAACCCACTTATCGAAGCCAAACAACAGCCAAGGAACGAGACCCAGAGCGGAGTGGTCCGCACCCACACCCCATGGGATTCCTGTCGTATATTTCACTGGGTTTCCCTTGTTCGACTCAAGGCTGGGTCATGTTGAGAGTTACTGCGTTTTTTGCCTGCAGAATTTCGATCCCTATTCGCCCGAATACTATTTCGGTTGACGGAGCTCTCAGTGTGCTGTATTTTAGGTTCGGAAAATATTTAGCCTTCTATCAACTTGAGCCTGAGGCTCGAATTTGTTTCGTGCCGAGCAAGGCAGAAGGAACAAGATCCAGAGCGGAGTGGTCCGCACCCACATCTCATAGCAAAGGCGACCATCAGATTGGGAGTCCCTTGTTCGATCCAAGGCTGGGCCATTGGTATTATTCTCGATCCCTCTTTTTGCTTGGTACTATAATTGGTCCCTGAATTTTGATTTCCATTGCTACTTCGGTCGACAAGGCTCGTACCCGGTGCTATTGACCTTTGAATCTTATGCCTACTTATCGAAGCCAACCAATAGCGAAAGAACGAGACCCAGAGCGGAGCGGTCTGCACTCACCTATTGTATAGGTATTAGAAAGCAATGCAGTGGGCGTCCCTTGTTCGAACCGAGGCTGGGTTATCATATAGCTTTACCATCCATTTTTGCTCGGCGCTTTCCCAAGTCGTACCCGGTCGAATTTTGTTTACCTTGGAGCTCAGAGGTTGACCAACTCCCATCTATACTCCTCACCAACGAGATCTTGAATTAATTTTCAACTCTCAGTTGATTGAAGAAAACGGAAACTTCGGTACGGAAACTTCGGCACGGACTTTGTGCACTTCGAAACTCAAACATCATCGCACGGAAAAACAAACTAAGTCTATTCGAATAAAAAAAATACAGCCCGTCCACTCTTCTCTGACGGAGCCACCTTATCCGTGTAGTAATGCACTCGCTCGCCCTCGATAATCGTAACCGTAAGGTAATGTCCCGTGGGCCATCCGCCGTATCGCACCTCACATCTTCGCAGACGCATCCGCCGAACTCGGAGCCGCTCGTCGAGGCGAGGTAGCCGGCATCGATTCAGGAGGTAACGCGCCGCGGCTAAGATGCGAACCGAGTAGAAGCGAGGGCCGCGTACCCGCAGCCGCCCGACATCTACTTCTGAAGACGCGAGGTGCAGGGAAGGAAAGAAGACGCCGCGGAGGGAGTTGGATTCGATGGGCGGTGAGCGCGGCATGGCCTCGTTGTGTCCCAAGACGGCTGCACGCGAAGCGCAGCGATTCGGGAGGCATCGCGTCAGGACACGAACCGAATGGAGGCAAGAGCAGCGCACCCGAGCACTGCGCTCGACGTCCATACCCCGAGACGCGAGGTGCGATCGAGGAACCAAAGTCGAGCCTATAAAAGTAGCTTTCGGTACAGGTACAGCAAAGACAGACGACGAGGGAGGAGCGGAGGCTGGTGGTTCCTGCCTCGGTTGCGCAGCTGTAGGGCCCAGAAACGCGGGGCAAGTTGTCGCATCCGACGAGGAAGCAGCGATACTTACCCTGACATGATACGGGCGCTGTGGAACGCAGATGTGCGAGACGCAGTATTGAGGCTTGCCGGTGGTTTTGGAGGGACCAATAGCGGTGCTGCGGACAGGTGGGTAATGGCGAGGAGGCTTCGACGAGGATGGGTGAGCAGCAAAGCAGGCGGTCGAACATGAGGGAGAAGAGGTGCTGGTCATGGTGTGCTGTCTCGTGGGTGAGAATGCACAGGTGGATGCAGATCGAGTGGGCAATGGAAGGATATATGGAAACGAGATATTGGAGGAGGATGACTCGCCTCTACCCTTCGACCGCGTCCCAGTGCAATCCAGCGACTCCATCCTACCCCACTTCTCTTTCTGACCTCAGCAGCGGCTCGGACCGCATTCTGCGGCTTCGGAAGGTCAGAATCTTCCGGGATCGACAGTGAACGCTTGGTTGAGGAACGAGGACCCGAAGAAGCGTGTGCCGTGTGCGTCGAAGGGAGGAAGAGCGGTGTCGTTGGTTGTTTACCAACGACATCCGACGTCAACCAAGGCCGATTCAGCCGAACTTACTGGATTCAAGCTATTCAACCAACAACCGAGAACCGAGACCCAGAGCAGAGTGGTACGCTCCCGCATACCATTACACTTCCAACATTAGATTTGAGTGATCGTCCCTTGTTCTACTCAAGGCTGGGTCATACGCAGTGCGGAAAGATGTTCTTTTTTGCGTGTTCCCAGCTTTTCATCCGAATACTATTCCGGTGGACAATGCCCGTTCTTGGGTGTTGTATTCTAAGTACTAACACGCAAGGAATGAGACCTATAGCGGAGTGGTCCGCCCATCAGTTTGTGTTTCTTTCACTAAGTGTCCCTCGTTCGACTCGAGGCTAGGTCATGGGCCCTTGGAATAGGTATATTTTTTCGCTTGGTTCCTGAATTCTGTTTTAATTCCTCCGAATTGTATTTCGGTTGACAATGCCCGTTCTTGGGTGTTGCATTATAGCTTCGAACATACTACTTGAATTAATTGAGCATGTGGAATCCAGCGATTCCACGCGCCTCGTATGATCCAACCAAGGGAGAAGGAACGAGACCTAGATCTAGAGGAGTGCTCCGCACCCACACCTCATCCGCACAGATCACGATCGCATTGGGAGTGCCTTGTTCGACTCAAGACTGGGTCATTGGGAAATACGCGTACTTATTTTGTTTGCTTGCCTCTGGATTGATTCCCATTCCTTGGACTTTGGTTGGTTAAAAGAGGGACATGAACCGAGTGTCGCATGTATTAATACATAACTTCAGAGAATACTGAGCGCCAATTCAACTGAACTTATCGAAGTCAACCAACACCCAAAGAACGAGACCCAGAGCGGAGTGGCCCGCACCGACATCTCATACGTGAACACTGGCGTTTATATCGAAGTCGGCGGTCCTTGTTCAACTCAAGGCTGGGTTATGATCTGAGCGCCCTGATTTTTTGATTTCCATTCCGCTCGAATGCTACTCGGGTGGGTGTTGCATTTTAAGCTTCAGAACCTATGCGCCGCCCTGCTATTGCCCTGTTTCGTACCTACTTATGGAATCCAACCAACAACAAACTTGAAGGCGGCAGCTCGGATCAGATAGCGGACTTCGCTGAGTTTGAAAAATTCAACGCAAATTCATCCAGCAAGTGTATTCATTCGGAACAATTCACTTGAATCATCGACAGTGGAGGCGATCGCGACCGTTCACACACGCACCTACGCACCATCGAATGTGATCTAATACTGATCCGGAGCGAGTGACTTGTTGTGAGCTGGCGATCACAATCGGAGCATGTCATGAGAATTTATGATCCTCTTATAAAGACCGAGTCTGAGCTAAGTATCCGCGAACTTCGCATTCGCAACCACGTATCAACACCAGCAATACAATGATAGTATTCTGCGTCAGCTCTGACCATCGAACATGCAGCCAAAACTCGAATTTCAAGTTTTCAACACAAGTTTTATTGTGAGCTTGACGCAGCTGATAGGCGCACAAAACTTGAGAAATACCCTGTGGTGAAGCGGCACCAAATTATGACCGACCGATACCCCGTGCTTCGCCGTAGTTTCGAAGGCATTCACAAAAACACGATACAGTCAAGGTTTACAATTCATAGAGATGCATCTATCAAAATGCCGGCTCGCTTGTCACTCTGCCATGTTGTTCTTCACGATCGAAAGCCCGGAGATGCCAGCTAAAGGCGTCTGAAATGAGTATATGGATCATTCAATCAACACAAGGGACAAACTTTGAGCGCTACCGGCGGTCTCAAAGCCGGCCAAGGCCAGCGGGTTGGAAACAGAGAAGACTTTTCCCTGGGAGACACCGTGGCCGCCGCCAAATGGCTATGGTAATGCGATAAGAAATAAGGATCAACGAACCAGGACAGCTGTGTACGTACCCCTGCGATTCTGACAGCCCCGGTATGGGTATCGAAAATAACGAGCTTCAACTGAATGAGGAGACTATTGTTGTAATCCAGATCGTTCCCGGCGAAACCACAGATTTGAGAGATTATCTCGTTGTCTGGGTATTGTTATTTACATACGTAGGATACGGATGAAACGATAGCATTACCGTTGAGCACGACGCTGTTCAAGTTGTTGTTGTTCTGAGTGGAGCCGTGCTTGATGACCTTGGTAGTCCCGTCACTCAGACGGTACGTGGTGGTGATAGTGTCAACGACCCATCCCGCAAAGATGTCCATCTGCTTAATGGGGTGGACAGGGTCGATAGTGAGGCCGGGATCGGTGTACGGGAAGTTGGTTGCTGCGGCCGCAGTCAACGAAGGGTACATGAACAAAAAATTGAGAAATTACTGACCTGCTTGGTTGTCGTTGAAGTAGGTGCCGTTGGCACCACCGAAGTTAGAAGTCTGGACGACGACGGGTTTACTTTGGAACATGTTGAGGAACAAATGGGTTGATACACTGTTGAGCGAAGGAACTGAGCCTCTTTATAATGTACGTGTGCCGTGCGAATATGGGACGTTTTGAGCACCTCCACCTTCTCACAAGAGGCGTCTACCCCTAACTCAACTCCAATTCCATTCTCCTCCCCCATTCTGATTCCATTCGCCTCTCCATTCTAATTACAGTTCCATCCTCACCTCCCCATTCCATTCGCGCTACATCTCGGCCCCGCCCCGCCCTCCCCTCCTCGCCCTTCTCGCCTCGCCTCCTCATTCATTCCAATTCTATCCCCATCTTGCCTCATATCGCCCTCCTCGCTTACTCATTCCGATTCTGTTCGCTCTGCTCACCGCCTCCACCCATCGTCCCTCGCCCGGCTTCCTCTCCCATCTCCCCTTCTCGCCCCTATATCCCCATTTCAATTGCGTCCCATTTCAATGACTTGGATTAGGCCTCTCCGAGGCGGTAGCTGAACCTTTGGGATGCGGACCCAATATAGGCAATCTTGTCTCCTGTTTGAGCTCTTGCACTGAAGTGCCCCTAAGTAATTCTTGCTTAATTCTCTGTTTTGCCTCCCCGGATTTTTGATCCCATTAAAATTGCCGTGGTCCCGCCCTTGCGTCAAGGTTAGCGGAGCAAAAAATGGGGGGTTCAATTTTCCATGGTTCTCACCCAGAATTAGCAAGAGTAGAAGATGTTTAAATGTTTACATACATAATTTGGTACTCAAGGTCGCGTTTGTGACCTGACTAATTAAATGAGGTGGTGTCGGACCCAGAATCTGATGATCCGAGACCTGCCGTTATCACTTTTGGTTCCAAAATTTCTTCCGAAATTTCCAGTACTACTGACTGACATACCACACATGACAGGAACACAATTATTCGATGCCCAACTAAGTAAACTATTTTATGTCCGATTTTCTGGGCAGTCGGGGGTGGGGTCAGTGACTCAGTAAATGTTCTAGCAAATTGTTCAGGAAGACTATCCGGCTCCAGCCAGCTCCCCTCTCGCAGAAATAGGGACGTAAGTAGCTAATGAACCGACGAGCGCAGCATCATAGTGCGGGCAAACTTTATCGCCGCTCAATCACTTTAAGTAATTTAGTTGTACGATTACGGTTACTTACGTTTGCCCATACGAGTTGTAATTCCAACTGTATCCCCACCACTGGCATCTCGCGTCGTCTCGCCCCTTCTCGCTTCTCCCCCCGCCCTTCCCCATCTCGCGTCATCTCGCTCTATCTCGTCCTGTCTCGTCTCGCCCCGCCCGCCCGTCTCACCCCGTCTCCCCTTCTCGATCAAACTCTCGACGCCGTGACTGACTTCACTTCACAGGATAACAAGCACGCTTCCGTCCGCAGCACCATGGTGACCGCTCGAAGGCGCGTACCTTTCTTTTCTTTTCTCATGTTCCCCTTTCTTTCTTGTTGTCATCTCATCATGCTCACAGACGGCTGTTGTATCGCATTATAGAGTGAGTGAGCTAGCTTCTTCCTCCCTCCCCTGCGCGAGCAGGCGCGCTAGATCGTCGACATCGCTGAGTGCGATGAGCTCCATGAACGGCGAGTTTCATATGCGTTTTCAGCACCAGCCGCTTTGCAGGGGTCAAGACGCCCTTCTCGTACACCATTTTCCTTTTCAAGTTGTTGGTGCTTTTGTTCCGCCTCACTGAGGCGTTACGAGCGAGGGCGCCCCTTGTTCGAACCAAGGCTGGGTCATCGGTTTTCCGACTTGTTTTTTGCTCGGCGGGCCTTTCCCGAATGCAATCGTGGCCGGTTTGCTTACCTTGGAGGTATTTAAGACACTGACCATCCAGATCTCAAGAGTCTGGGTTGACATTTTGACTTAGAAAAAACGAAGGCTTCGCGACGGTTTTGTGCACATTTTGGTATCGAAACCCAACCAACATCTTGTCTATTCAAATTAAAAAGAAATAAATCTCGTCCCGTTCTCCCGTACATCTAATCCGTTAGTAAAGCATTCGCACTCCGTATATTAATGTCGTCCCACTTCCACAATCCGCATCGCATCGCACCTCACACCTTCATAGGCACATCCGCCGGAGGCGCAGGCTTGACCGGGTCCTGCAAAGTAATTAGCTCTTGACTCCGCTCTGAGAAGGAAACGAAAAAAATTATCAAACAACGAAAAAACACTCACCCTCCGATTCTTAATTATAAAATTAACAATCAACGAAAACGCGCTCGCCGCCACCAACACCAAGTTCCAAAAGAAGCCCACCATATCGCTCGTTGTCCCCGCCACGCTCGGAATTCCCGGCTGGCTGTTGCGCACGTTCGGGAGCGCGAACAATAGGGCAGTGGAGATGGCGATGAGGGGCAGCTCGACTTTGCGTTCGCGGAACCAGACGGACATGGCGGCGATGAAGATGCCCGAGGAGAGGCACCACATTACTGGGGCGTTCGGTTATTATTTGTGTGGAAGAGACGAGGGTAGGGCGGGGAGATGAAGGGAAGGCTCACCGATAATGATAATGACGCTAAACGCCTTGGTAATGGGACTCCTGCGGATCGTGAACGTGACCTGCACGCCCGACCCGTCTTCCTCGAGGCCGAGGAACGTCGTGTCGACTTTGAAGCCCTGGATCGCGCCGTCGGCGTAGACCGTCATGGGCAGGGGCGTGCCGTACGATGCGTTTCCCGGGGAGGAGAAAGCATAGATCTGGTAGTCGACGGTGAACACGTCGAAGGGGTAGCGGTTCACGTCGCCGTCCTACACGCCGGTCAGTCATTAGTACTTCTGAGTAACAACGAAGCGCTATATGCACCAGGATTTGAGAGATCGTCTGCACGGGCATGATAGTGTTGGCGGCGAAGTTGGATGTGACGGACTGCAGGAGGAGGCGGACTGGGAAAGCACCGTCAGCGCGCGTCGAATCCTTGAAAAAGATCGCGCACCTGGGACCGACGGCGCGAGCAGGGTGGCGTTCTCAGCGACGAGACTGTTGATCGGGTAGTAGTCGATGTGGAAGCCAAGCTGGGCTCGCGATGAGCCATGCTGGGTGGACTGTGGAGACACGTACCGCGTTACCCGCCTTATTCGGATCGAACGAGTCCACCGTTATATCCAACGCCAGTGCTAGACTTGCATCCGTCCAATTCGTAAACAGGTTAAAAGCATCGTTGGAGTTGTCGTCTACACCGTAGCTGTCTGGCAGGTCGCAATCAGCACCCAGACGGCGTAGGTACGGCAAAGAGGCTTACTGAGCTTGCTCCGAATCTTGGTACCCTCCTTGTAGCTCTCGTATCCGACGACACACACAAGCGCAATGAGAGCTGCGGCGGACGCGACGAAGAGGGACACCCAGCGGACGTTCAGGCGGGGCATTTTGGGGGTTAGACGGGAAGTGTGCAAAGAGAAGAGGAGATGGGAGAAGGGAAGAAGAAGGAGGAACGGGGGCAGAAAGGGTTGGGAAACCACTTATTTGTATGGAACAGAATACAGAGGGGTAGAGCAAAAATAACAAACAGGAATCAGGAGAAATCAAATTCAGAAATAAGTAGGTGGAGGGGCGATTGGGAATTTGGAGCGGTGGACCAGGAGTATTTGTATGGAGCTATGGCCGGGGGATTTGCGCCGATGCGAGGCCCGCTGGAGGCGACGGGCGAGCCAACCGAGATCGCTTGACACGGTTGGGAGAGAAAGCCATAGTGTTTGGGTCGGAGGAGAATGACAACGTGATTGCTTTGATCCGTTCATTTTAGGCCGCGGCGACCGATGATGCGGTCTCGGCTCAAAAGGAGATTCACTTTTGGTTCAATTTTGGTTCACGCCCCCCTGTTGCATAGAACATGGTAGGGATTTCTTGTGTAATAAATACTGTGTGAATATTATAAATAGTAATCTAAGTGATCCTTATGTCATACTTCCACGCGCAGCAATGGCCCGAGCGGATTTTTCTCTTTGACTTTCTTGCTTTCCTATCAGTCACCAACAACCGCTCGTTCCTCCGTTGCACTTGAATCTGCTTCTGCGCCATCCCCAACTTCCTCGATATGCCCTCCCTCATTTGTATCTCGACGTGACAATTCATTTCCGGAAGTCATTATCTGATTTCAAAGCTCAGACTTGACGCAGAGTTTGGTAGAAGGGATAAACTGACCACAAGCATAACATCGATCTTCCTGCTCATCTCTTCCAACCGGGCATCTGTGGTGTGCTGCATAGCCCTCATATCATTTAGGAGTTGCAGTTCTGTGACATGACTCTCAATCTGTCGGGAGTCAGCAGTGCCGAATCAGTTGAATTTGCGGCCAAAGAAATAAATGAGAGAGTACTCACGTTGAACTTGGTGTATGTATCACTGAGTATATCCTTCAACTCTTGCACTCTTCTCTGAATGTCTGCGCTGTTTAGAACACGCCTCCAGAGCTTGAGATTTCCAAGCTTGCGGAGCTTCTGTTCGACTTGGCACAGAGTCCTGAACCTCGATGAGTACTCAGCAGAATATAACACATTTGGCCATAATACAAGTGTAGCGGCTCAAGTAGCCTCCATTTGACATCCGAAGGCAGATCACTTGGCGGCCGCATGTTCCTGAGCACCACCAAAGCCATCTTTGTTGTCTGGCTGGCCAATAACATGCACTGCTCTTTACATGTCCGCGCACTCTACGGTGGACATGAGTGCAGAGTTGATGTCAGAAGAAGCAGTTGCGCACCTCGGCAGCTAATAACATTTTCTTGAGGGTCGCGCATGCGCTTTCAACTATGGTGCCGACCATGGGAATAGATTTGAAGAGACTTTCTGCGATATCCAGACAAAGCAAAAGAGTCTCGGACCGTGTTCCGCGATGCTGATCGACATCTAGGTCAATCCAGGGCGACACTGGCAGGCGAATGAAGACTGATAATGAGGAAATCTCAGCCTGAAGCCGATTATATCGCGGAAGTAAGATGGCCTGAGTGAGTTCATCCATCTCTCTCTGGAGGGACCGGAAATGCAGTTTGCGGCCTGCAGTCAGGCCGTGCAAGGAGGTCCACCAAACTTGCGCAAATCCCCTGCGGCTGGCGTATTATTTGAGGTATAGAAAAAAACAGGAATGCTACGCACGCAAATGATGATACCTGCAAAGGAAGAGCTCTTTCCACGACTCGTACACAGAGTAAAGTTTGGTCGTCAATGGTGCAAATAGGTACGAAATTGTCGCCTGGACTGTCATGGGGTTGCTTCTGGCAAAATTCTAGTATCCGACCATCGATCAATGTGTTCCAGTTAGCATTCCTCGCAAGCGATCGGAAAGCATGGAGAGAATGAAGAATCAGTTGTGCGCCAGCCGCTGCCCCACCCAGCTGCGGCGTCAACATCTGCGTACATATCACGGAATTCTCGTTGATAACAGCAGGATACTCACATCCCGATCCCTAAGTGCTAGTACCCCTGCGCGGTATTCTCGCCATTTGCGTTCGCGCACCGCCAAACCCAATGTGGACCAGAGCGTGATGAGCAAATCTTGATGTCGTATAAGTTCTTTGCGTGTCCGTTCAACATCGTCCGAGCAATAGTCCATGGGCGATGGGTTGTGTCGTTACTGTAAAGGTGGAAAATGGCTGGGTGGCATAAATAAATGCCTGCACTACTCCGCCGACGGGTACTTACCGTCGGTGCGCCACACGTCAGCTATCCCCAGGCCACTGAAACTGTTCATGCACATCTGTGCAGCAGAGCCTCCCTCCCGCTTTTTCACATAATGAGACCACATGCAGCTGGTTGATGGTGAATCCGAGTCGACAATCGGGGCAAATGGAACACCCAGCAGGAGCCGAGATACCCAAGACTTCAGCTTTTCTCGACCTAGAGGGTGTTTCATACACTTTCCTGAGGAAAGATCAGTTCCACACTCTCTGTTCACTGCTTTCACATCGGAAGGGTTCCGCAAAATCCGGGTTCCCAAATAAAAATAGAGAAACTCGAGTTTCTGAGTAGAATTATCCCTTAATTTACGTGCCCACCGCCAGTAAGTAACTCAGTTGGTGCACGAACAGTGAGACAACATGTAATTCAACTTCCCGTTCGGCTGGCTCGCGGCCTCCTTCGTCCCTTTCACCGCCGTTACCTTGTGATTTCCCGACTTCAGCAGTCTGCCCCTGATGAAAATGCATATTGTGCGGGGCCTGCAGTGCGCCACACGATGTGCGGGACTGATAAACATCGATGCGCCTAATTATAAGCTTGACTTGACGAGAGGGTGATCGGATTAATGAGGTGGCGAATCGCCGCCCGTCAGCTGGGAATAGTAAAGCCGCAGAACCCACGACTTGACAGAGAAAAAAGTGATGTGGGCAGTTGGAGTAATATACCTATATTAGCAAAGTCAATGGCGGCCACCGCTGGCCATCGGCAGATGGTGATCGGCAATGTCCTCCATCATGATTCAGTGATCTCCAGCTGATCCATCAATCAATCCGAACTCCAGTGGACTTCATCGAAAATCAGCGGCGTTTCACTCTATGTCTCGAATTCTTTATGATTTAGGGTAAATATAAGATGATTGAGCTTTGTACTGCTTGTGTATATTGAAAAGGGATCTTTTGGGGATCTTATACGTGTGGGAGGAGGCAATCCAATATCAATATGACCAATAAGAGTCTTGCAGAGAAATTTGATTCAAACCTGCCTGATCTCATGTACAAGCTCATGTACGCTTATGTAAGTTTCAAATGACGCAGGTAAATTATCCAAGAACGTCACTAGATGCGCTTTCACTCCCGGAATCCATTTCCAAAGGAATTGAGCCGATTCATGAAGCACTGGGCCGCAGGAAAGACGATACGGAAAACGATCAAAATCGGCCCAACACGGAAAAAAAGTGGCCCCACCTCTTGCCCGCCTCGCAAGTACTACTCCAGGCTAAAAATTGCCTCGCCACTCATGACCCAGCCTTGAGTCGAACAAGGGACAACTGATATGGGGACAACTTGATATATCAGACGCCTTCCAAACGCCTTCACAATTTGAAACTCTACCGCGTTTATTGAATGCAACAAGTCCGGTTGAGTTGGCGCACGGAACCGCTCGATGGCAGGCAAAGAATATCCGTAAACTCTCATTTCCTCGCTCATGTTCGAATCCAACAAGTCTGCACACAAAAGCGCTCGCTACCACGCAGAGAAGGCATTCTTGAAACCATGTCAAGGTGCGAGTTTGTATTTCAACCGAAATGCGAGGGTGGCGCACGGAATATATTTTCACGGCAAGCTCAAGCGCTCCTCCATAGTCACGCTGACTTGCAGACGACATGAGATGACACACGCTGTCGATTCATGGATGTGCATGCATTCATTGGTCAGTCAGACCAGAGCCAGTGATGAATTACTGTAATGAGCATTTGATTACGGACGTGGTTCCAATGCACGCGTGTGGTAATGTAATGCTTCGAATCGGTAGGCTGCATCAAGGAAGGGAGGGAAGATCGGATCGTAGCGTCGGAGCCACGAGACAAGAAAGACTCGCATCACTCGGTGTCGCTGTCGCTGTCGATATAGTCGTAACGCGGGAGGCATGGCGCCCCGGAAGCCAACTTTGCAGAGGAATACTTTTTGTCGGAGGTGCTCCACTGCCCGTCCGCCTCCACGATAACATCGTCGACGCTGTCTGGTGTGGTCTTCAAGATCTCCGCGAAGAACCTGCATGAGCGAGGCAGTTGATTAGGTGGCCATTGCGGATAAGAGTGAAAATGCCATGCATACCCATCCACGATGAGTTCCCGCCAGTCGAGGATGTTTTCGCACACGGGGCACAGCCTAAGAAGGTAAGTACTGTCCATACTAAGAGACGTAGGGCTTACCAGGTCGTCGTTTGCTCCATCATGGAGTACCAGGATGTCGCGTCGAAGCACTGCGAGTGCGTACACTTTGCCGATCGAGAGGGTGTGTTGATACGCACGAAACTGAGCTGTGGCGGCGTCGCTGAGATCAAGTAATGAATTGTAGACACGACGAGCCACCCACAGGACACTTGAGGGACATTTTGAGCGAACCAGACATGATATCGTCGTCGTTGGACATCGACGCCAGCACTACGGGAGGAACTGGGATTAGTGGTGCATAGGGGGTGAGGTAGAGGAGACTCACTCTGTCGCCGGATATCCGCTCCACTGACAAAGCGGGTCTCGAGCAGATGGTCAACAAGCGCGCTCACGCTAATCGCCTTGACAAGTTGAACAACCAGATGATACCTCTATGCATAGAATTCAGAAGGAAACCAATGGGCCGGCGTGCTTACCGACCTTGTACTCCAGCTGCCCCTGCCCCCCGTTGATGTATATCATACGGACGACGTTTCTGTGGAGTGCAGGACTCAAGGCAGGCGGCGGCGCGGTGCCCGGACGTTTTTTGATCCCCTTGAGCAGCGCACTGTTCAGTTGCATGTCGTTGAAATATATCTCGCAAGTTTGGGGGAACTCGATGGGACAGTCTACGGCCCCGCTCGCGGCTGGGGAATAGAATTTCGAGGAGGTGCAGAAAAGACGGAGTTGGTACCCTAGCCTGTGCGTAACGGAGCATTAGTGAAATAGGGACAGCGAATACGAGAGCGTGAGAGGTACTCGGGAGCACTGAGCTTCGCCAGATCATCGTCACTAACGTAGAAGTCGACCTTGCATTCTCGGCGATCCGTTGCAGTTAGGGACGCTACACAAGAACGAACATTAGCCGCGTTCCATCGAATGTAAATCGGAAAAACCTGGACACTCGAGAACAGTCGACACCGGTTTATCAAGGACATAAAAGGGCGAAGGTTTGAAGCGAATTCCTAGGATCGGTAAGTAAATGAACAGATTTGGGACGCAGATATTCGAGAAGTCACCTGGATTGGAGTTCGTGGGATATGGAGAGCCGGAAGTGGATCCACTTCGGCTCGGTGGCAGGGGGATGTGCGCAGGATTTAAGGTACGGTATTCTGTGCTGGCCTGAGGAAGCGATGACATCGGCGTGATATTTGGCATGAACCTATACACTTGGAGTAAGAAACAAGCATACCGGCAGAACAAAGGAAACGAACGACGCGACAGGGAGTCTAAATTCGTCGATAATTGCTTTAGCTGTTTTCCATTTTGCCACATTGTTAGCAGCTTTCCAGGTGGCAAATTGGGCGCGAAGTCGGTCAACAAGATCCTGTTTCTTGCCGGATCTTATCATACGGGTGTCGCATTCGAGATTGAGGGAAACGATTATCTGCTTGAGGGCTACCGCAGTAGTATGGCAGAGAGCTTTGGAGACGGCCTTTGAAATGATAAGCGCCAAAAAATGAGCGTGTGATGACAGTGGTAGGGATGACTGTCTGGTCACAATGAAGTGCTCACATCTAGTTCAGTCCATGCGATGGCAGAATGCGAAGCTGACATGGAATTCGATGAACACGAGGTGGAGGAGAAGAAGAGCTGGATTTGGATTTTGCTCGAGTGTGACCGTAACTCATCCTGTCACTGCCGGACTTCGGATCACTGTGTCTATCAATTCCAAATTTCACGTGTTTATGCTGCATTTACTTTTTTTTTTTTTTTTTTTGGAGCGTTTGTTATAACACAACTCAGCCTGCAATGCATTCCAAGCAGTATCCGCTAATTTAATTGGTTTTATCCAATGTAGCCGGGGAAATAGTCCAGGAGGAAATGCCGTTACGCACCGGTAGTAAACCTTTGTGTGGGACTCTGGCCGAGTTGGTTTATCCAACTCCATGCTGTTTATGCTGCATTTACGAACTTTTCTGGGTTGTTCCTGGGTCAAAAAGAATGGAAATCATGGACCAGGACTCACGCGGTCCATAAGCTGAACAGAGAGTTTACGGGAGACAAGATGCCAACCGAGCATAATTGGAGCATACTTAAATTTTGTCACTAATGTCCCCAAGCTGAAGGTACTACGGACCCAAGGGGGTATTTTTCTGTGAATGGCGGAACATACGCCGGTTTTTGATTTTTCAAGATTTTCGAGGGACCAACCAACCACGTCATACCACGTGACGTCCATATAAGGCAACTCCGTTTTGATCCGAAGCACGGCAGCCTCGGCTTTGCCTCGTTCGACGTTCAATCCTTCAATCCAAGCACAGAATCAAACCCTGGGTAAGATTAAGTTACTCACATTGATTCTCAAGCATGTGTCAGACTTTGGCCAACATTAGGCATTGATGCTTGAAATCCAGTGGTAAGATCTACCTACTGCGTTTGGAAGTTGGAACGACCACCATCGCGGACAGGCATGTTGTCGTTATGCACAAGTTGAATTTCCCTTGATTTCCTGGTGCTTTTCCTTTTTTTTGACACGGAATCACTTAGCAAATGCGGAAATATGGTGAGAGTGCAGTGAACTAGGGTGTGTGGGTGACGGGTAGACATTGTAACAAGCCTAAAAATCAACTAGAACTCGTTTCGGAGCTGTTTTGAAGGTGAAAATTTTCCCTACCAAAAACTTTTTTTTCCACCTGACCACCCGACCAACCAACCAGCGTCTGGTCCGGTATTCACGGCCCGGCACCCCCTTGTACGGACCACACACACGAGAACGTGAACAAGCAGGCGTTGCTAGTAAGTAAGCGGATGCACCCGTGCGGCTTTGTATGTAGAGTCTGGAAGGACTAAACAACCAGCGCCCTGGCGCGGCGAAGGTCCGGTCTAGGAATCGGTTCGAACCTGAACCAGACCAAACTGAACGCCGAGTTCAGGTTCAAGGTTCCACACTTGCTTGAACCGTAAGCGGCATTCAGGCCCAGTGAAAACGCCCGCAAGCCAGAACGAGCCAAAACGAGCTCGTCGAGCCAGATCGAGCTAGATCAAACAGGTGCACATTTTTGCACCGCTTGACGACATCTTTTGCTTCCGTCTCTAATCGATCGAATCGATATCCGTCACTGTT
This sequence comes from Mycena haematopus, assembly GCA_029281435.1. Classification (NCBI taxonomy): domain Eukaryota; kingdom Fungi; phylum Basidiomycota; class Agaricomycetes; order Agaricales; family Mycenaceae; genus Mycena; species Mycena haematopus. Next base: position 112,233 of record JARJCV010000074.1, read on the forward strand.
TTTCGCCCAAGTCGTGGTGGCGACGTAGACTAAGATATCACCGGATGGCGGAACAATCGCTCACCGAGTGGTGCACTTGCACGGTACGCTGCAGAGGCGGTACACGCGTAACCAAACGGACATTCGACCGGCATGCCCCCGACCGCCTCACACGTCCGTTCATCCCACTTGGCACACCCACTGGTAGCACATCCGCGGAAGGGATAAGATCTGCGACTACAACCAAGAGGAATCAAAAATAAGAATAAAAGATATCACCTACAAAAGTTTTTTTTTCGAGGTTGGCTGACCCCTCCCCCCCATTCTCCTTCCATATTGGGAAGGATGTTCCCACCTCTGGGACCGGGCCGGTGTCGCCGGTCACCAAACTTTCTCGTGCAAACCAAAATTTCCTTCGCCGCTGAAGCCAACTTGGACGTCAGGCTTGCAGTGGTGTAACCACGTCGTCACAATGTTCTAAGAGTTATCAATTAATTGAATTTCGGACGCAAGTCGGACGACGGATTTGATTTTTCTCGGGAATTGATGAATTTCTGCCCAGTCAGCAATTGTGATGTTTGGGGGAACGAGGTGCGAGCAAGGTACGAGAGCACATAATTGTGAAAGTTGCTGGTATTTATTTTCCGTGTTTGAGCCAATTGTGGACAATTGGGCCGTGTACACATCACCCACAGCTGATGGAAGCAATTTCCAGGCCTGCTTTGCTATATATGATGGTTTACAATGGCTTTGGATGGTCCAGTGGTAAATCCGAGCCTTTCTGGGCTCAAAAACCTTTGACCTACAAAAGTTTTTTTTCAGGCCTCGGGCGACCCCTCCCCCCCATACCTTGTGTCAGCTATTCTTATCTCCGTCCCCCCTTGACTACAACCCAAAACGCCCGAAAACGCCAGAAAAAAACCCACAGCCCGGTCAATGTAAATCCTTCCTTGTTTACTATTTTCCTTTCGTTTTCTTACTGTCTACTCCGTTCCAGGAAGCGTCGAATTACGATGGCAAAGGACTCGGGGATGCAGATTCTTCCCATGATCCCAATGTCCCGCTACGAGAACCATCTCCGCCTGCACGAGAACCATCTCCGCCTGCACGACAACCATCTCCGCCGCAACCACCTGCAGAGGCTTCTTCTCAGCACGCTCTACCTCCACGTCGCCCCCCTACAATTGTTTTAGATAATTTGAAAATAGATCAGGCCTACATCGACCTATTGAAAACAGCGACTCTCGACGATAGTGATCTCGACAAAGATGCACTGCATCGCATCAGAAACCCCATCCAAGAAGTTCTCAGTGTCGACGACGATCCCGACCTCCTCCTCTCCATTAAAAACTTCCTCTCCCTCACGAACGCCTCAGATAAAGCTTATACTGAAATCCGGAACAACCTCATGGAGCGCTTTCCCGAATGTCAAGTACTCTCCCATCACCTCGTTAAGCAAAAAATCACCGAACTCACCGGCGTTGTTTCCATCATCCACGATATGTGTGTAAATTCGTGTGTCGCATTTACCGGTCCGCGGGCAGATGCAGATGCATGTTCTGAGTGTGGTGAATCACGATGGGATCCACAACGTCTCGCAGACAGCGGGGGTGTCGCCAAAGTTCCAAGGAAGACATTCCACACCATTCCACTTGGTCCCCAACTGCAGGCATTGTGGCGAAGCGAGAAGAGCGCCAAAGCGATTAGGGCTTCAACCCGTCCGTCTTTTCGACGGGTCGACGGACGGGACGGGCGGGTTTTGACCCGTCCGTCTGCCGACCTGATGTTGAGTTGAGGCGGGACGGGTCAACCCGTTGACGGTGTACCCGTCCCCGCCCGTTTGACGGGTCCGACGGGTTTTCGAGAGTCATTGTGTTGTGTGGCCCGAGCGGAGTTAGAATAGGGTTTATATATCATTTTCTCTTCAATTGTGCGAGTAGCAGGGGAACATAAACTTCAGGCGGCATTCATCGTATGCCGATAGGTCTGCACCCGCGTTGATGGTTGATTTCATCACTGTTCCGCGTGATCCTTGATGTCTGTGGCGGTCAGACTGCGTGTTCCACGCCCGCAACTGAAGAGCAGTGAAGAAGCAACCAAGTTGAGATAGATGTGAATTAATTAAGGTATGTGTACAGGTTCATTTATCACCACGAGAATGTTCTCACTCATGCTTTCCTCCACACCCGTCAAAACGGCCGTTACGGGCGGGACGGACGGGACCCGCCCGTCCTGAGGCTCTGTGCCTGCCTTCGACGGACGGGTAGACCCGCCCCGTGGGGAAAAACAGCCGTCTTTTCGACGGCCGTCCCCGTTTAACGGACGGGTTGAAGCCCTAAAAGCGATGCGCTATCGGACTGAGAAGACGGCAGAAATATTGCGCGAGTTGGACGCAAATAATGGCATCCTAAGCCAATACGACGACCTCTTCTCAGGCGAAGACTACATTCGTGCCGTGAAGAGCGGAAAAATCAAGGATAAAGACATGGTACTTATTTTCTCGATAGACGGCGCCCAGCTCTATTCGATGAAGAGTTCCGACTGTTGGATTTACATTTGGGTCGTCTGCGACCTTTCCCCCGATATCCGATACAAAAAACTGCACGTCTACCCCGGTTCTTTTATTCCCGGACCCAACCCTATCGTCAAAACAAACTCGTTCCTTTTCCCGGGTCTGTACCATCTGGCTGCCTTGATGCGCGAAGGTCTTCTCATTTGGGACGCTATCGACAAGAAAATTCATCGGTCATTTCTGTTCTCATTGCTCGAGACAGCCGATGGGCCTGCGATGGCGAGTTTGGATGGAATGACAGGCCATATGGGGGCATACGGCTGCCGTCAATTCTGCTCTCTGAAGGGCCGCAGAAAAGGTACCCATTATTATCCCGCACTTCTGAAGCCCACGAACTATGACATCCCCGGCTCAAACCACGAGGATGTTAACTGCCGCCATCTTCCTACCGTGAATGTCGATGAGTACGAGCTATGCCTCCACCGAGTGCTCTCTTCCCCAACGGCTACCGCTTATCAAGAGAACCGACTTGATACAGGTACTTGCTACTACGTTATATTCTTACCGTCATTTCTAATGAAGCTGTCTCAGGTATCGTCGGACCAAGTATATTCAGTGGCCTACCTTCTGATCGCATATTCCCACTTCCCCGGTGCTTCTCATCGGACTTTATGCACCTCTTTGCCCTAAATATTCCGGATCTTCTGTTCTCCCTGTGGCGTGGCACGATGCCGTGCGATCCAAATGACGACAAAACAACATGGGATTGGGTTGTGCTCGTGGGCGATGTTTGGGACAAGCACAGCAAAGTTGTCGCTCGGGCTGCAAAATATCTTCCTGGTTGTTTCGACAGACCGCCTCGCAATCCTGCTGAGAAGATTAATAGCGGATACAAGGCTCAAGAATTCATGACGTATCTCTACGTCCTATGCCCTGCCCTCCTTCGCGACATCCTTCCTGAAAAGTATTGGAAGCATTTTTGCAAGTTTGTCGCTGGCTTGCGTATCGTATGGCAGCGCAAAATCCTCCGAGAGCAGCTTATCATTGCGCACAGATTATTCTGTGAATTCGTCGAAGAGTTTGAACTGCTCTACTATCAGCGCAAGGCCTCCCGGCTCCATTTCTGTCGACAAAGTATTCACGCACTTGTCCATACTGTCCCCGAGACCATCCGCATCGGTCCTGGAGGTTATCGCAGCCAATGGACGTTGGAACGAACCATTGGCAATCTAGGCGAAGAAATCAAGCAGCACTCGAACCCTTATGCTAATCTTTCCCAACGTGGCATGCGAAGATGTCGAGTAAATTCGCTCACATCCATGATCCCCTCCCTCGCCCCAGAGAAGCCTCTCCCTCAGGGTTCCCTCGATCTCAAAAACGGGTTTGTTCTTCTCCGACCTTGCGACGAGTACTCGCAGACTATCGACGGGATTTACGGGACAACAATCCGGGAATACTTTGAGGAGGAGGAAGGCGAACCGGCTCAAGAGGGCTGGAAACCCCGCGTTGCGAGATGGGGGCGTCTCCGCCTGCGTAATGGACAAATAGTTCGTTCCGTGCTCAAAGAGTCTCGACTCACCAGTCCCAGAATTGCACGGAACATCAAGGCAAGACCATCTATATTCCTTTTCTGCCCATCTAATCATATCCCACAGTACAAAGATGAGGATGATGAAATCCGTTGCGCCGAAGTCCAATTCTTCTTCCAAGCCAAAATCAACCGGACAGGCGAAACCAAATCACTTGCTCTGGTATCGATGTATTCAAACCCAGATCCTGATGGGTTGTCTGAGTCCTCTGGGGCTCTTGCACAATCCGACTACTTTGGTGAAGACGCCTTGGAGGTAATTGATATCAATCAAATACAGGCCGGAGTTGCGATGATTCCCATCGACGATGAGGACGACGAGGGAGCCTATTTTCTTGGTGAAAAATTGGGATTTGATATATCTCTGATGGGTGGGGTCGAAGAGGAAATGGATGATGAATGAATTGAATCATTTTGCTGGCCGATGTGATTTTACTTTCCAAACAAAATCAACATATGAATAAATTCATAAAACATGGGGGCTCTCACTATTCCTCAATTCACAATGAAATTTAATCTTTCCACAACTTGAACCATCCTGTGTCACATTTACCTAGAGCTCTGGGTGGATGTCCGCATTTCCAGAATTCACGACTTCTATTTCATTGGTACAAGTTTGGAGCTCAAAATATTTGGAACCCTGGCTGCTAGAATTGGAGTATAGTTCTGAAAGTAGTGTTGTTCAGAGCAAACAGGTACACCACTCATTTCACATGCGACGGCTTGTATGAAAATCATCAACTGCGCAGATAGGTCCGTCTTCTTATAGTTGTTAAAAATCAAGTGGATGTAAAAATGTCTCCATGCCGATGTATTTACAGTGCCTAGATTATGGGAATTTTTCAACATGCCCTGTGTCCAAGTAAGCAGCCTGGTCAGTGCTTCGAAATTGCAGAGTCTTTGACGCGACTTGTCACAGTCGTCACAAGCACGTGAGCGCATACATCCTGCCTTTTGCCTCTTCCTCCTCAAGCCATTGGCTCTCTCTAGCGCCTCTAAACACTCACCAAAGCTTCATCGACTTCCTGAAATGACATATAGCAACATAAATCAACCCATTCCTCCTTTCATATCCGACAATAGCTCACAGGATTGGACAGCTTGGAATTGGGATATCCCAGGCGACTCTTCCTCCCTCTACACCATGGATGGATCGACCGAATTTCAAATACCTTCTAACAAAAGGAATCTCTCACTCTCAAGCTCAGGTCGCCAAGAAGTCATGTCTATGCAAGCTGCGGTATGCGCTGATATGTACTGTGGTGTCGGCTACTGACAGCGCTACAGATCGCGTCCGCATCACATTTTGACCTTCTTTCCGCACAGAACCAAGCGTACAAGAACCTGTTGGATTCGTACAATAACCTTTTTGAGCAATACAATAAGCTAAGGTGCGTTTTCTACATACTCTATTACTCCTGCGCTGAGCCAGCATTGTCACACAGACTTTCCTTCGTCCAACACACCTCGTCGTCCTCTCAGCCCGTCTCTTCCATTGTACCGAATGTTCCGTCGAGAGCCTCTGCGACATCTCTGGCCACAACCGCCTCGTCTCTGTTCTCAGTCAACCCAGGTGCCTTGGTGCTCGCGGATCGCAAAGAATATCCTGATGTTGTCTTCTGGACCCGTAGGCGCTTCAATGAATCTCAGAAGACCAAAGCCGTCGCGACAATGAATTCGATGCCGGGCAAACGTGGCCGCTCTCGCGCGGCACAGGACATCAATGTCATGACTCAATACCTCGAAAAAACCGACGGCTCCATCGTATCCGGAAACGAAGCAGCAACAATCCGCGCTACTCAGATAACGATCTGGAATCAGATTCTTCAGACTAGCCCCAGCAATCTTCCGCGAACCTGGAAACAGGCTTCTATCACCGTCGTCAATTATCACCGTGCCGAGCTATATACAGCGTACCCCCTCCTGCGACTCTGCGAAAGCCATTGGAAGGCGGATCTTCTCGCTACGACATCGTACCCGAGCTGGTACAAGAAGAATGTCAAGAGTAAGAGTAAAAGCACGAAACCAGCGAAGCGACCAGCTGCTGACTCCAGTGACTCTGAAGACTCCGACTCCGACGATGGCTCTGATGTCGACGATGATCCGCAAGACCTCCTTAACGACGACAATAATTCACCATCGTCGTCATCTTCCACCCCATCTGCACTCGTTCCCAAGAAACGGAAGAAGAATTTCGCTCCTTCTACCCAAGCCAAGAAACCCAAAACAACAGTCGCAACACCTTCATCTTCGACTCAATCACCCACTACTACGCCCGATCCTACGCCCGATCCGTTCCCTCCATCCTCTTTGTCTCCACTGGAGCCTACACCGCCTCTACTTCCACCCAGATGTTCCTCTCCTTCGTCTCAGAGTCCTGCCGAGCCTATTGCGCAAACCCCGGCTCCTACATCCGAGCCTGACTCATCTATCCCATCCACTGACCCTCACCCTACTCCTGTCGCAACTGCGAACACCAACGGCGATGCCGACACCAATACTAATCCCGACCCTATAGAAAACACTAACAGTGTTCCCCGTCCTCGAGGTGTAGGCGACGTTGTAGAAGGTGGTGCCGATGCTCACGAAACTAACTCCCCGGCAAACACTAATGCGGGCTCCGGCGCCAATCACACAGCGGTGAAGGTGCGCACAATTCTTCTGAACGCAGAAGTGCGTGTGATTTTCTTTTCAAGCCTACGGTACTTGTGAATCCGCTGTGAGTTCTGTCTTTCATTTCTTCCTTCCTCTCGATACTGATATGTGCCTACAGTGATGCGGAATTTGGGCCCGCTTCTGGTCCCACGGCACGGAGCGAAGCTGCGGGTATGTGATCTTCGCCATGCGGGTCGTATACTAATCTCGTGTCAGCAGCTGCGGCACTGACGAAGACCGCGACGAAGGCCACAACAAAGCCGCAAGCAAAAAAGAAACTGCAAAAATCCAGTTCGCCCGGGTGAGCGTCTGCTATCTTTTGGAAGCTTGAATCAGAAGTAACTCACCGTCTCCCAAGCAACTTGTTCTATGCAGAGTTCTTGAAGACTCACGACGCCGTAACGCCAAAGGAGTTTGAGAAGATCTGGGAAGAATTGCCTGCAGAGACCCGGACGGTAATGTTTTGCCTGCTTCAAGTTAGCTGCTTTCCGGAAGCTGAGAATTATCTAGACATGGAAAACCCGTAGCAAGGCCATTAACGCAGCAAAAAAAGCTTCAAAGTCACAAGCTGCCGCCGCCGCGTCCGAGATTTCTCAGACTTGGTCAGTACTGCAGTCACAGTTTTCTGCTGCAACACAGGCTGATGCGCTGGGCAGACCTTACAATAACACGAGCAGCCTGTATGTTAGATGTACCTATTCTGCTCCCGCCAACTGTACTGACTTCACCCATTTTGCAGTTTTTCTTGAACGCGCAACCCTGACGCGTGGACCGGACAGACGCCAGTAAATTTTCTTGAGGTTCGTGCATGAGATCGCACATACAAACCCGGTATCGCTGACGAGTACTTGTCACTTCAGATGATCACAATAAGAATTAGAATAAGGTGTGTAGGTCCTTCGGACTCCATCCTATAAGTATTCTGATTGTATTTATGTTCTTTGTCTCGTTCATGGTTATTCAGCAGATCTGGATAGAGCGGGGATCGGCAGTGGCGGGCAGCATAGCGTCGCGTACGAGCGGGGGTGGGGCGGTCGGTCGGGGTCAGCGGTGCAACACGGCAGCACGGCAGCAGCACGGAAGCGGGCGGGCAGGCGGGCAGCGGGCAGCAGGCAGCAGGCAGCGGGCAGGCGGGGCGCAGGCGGGCAGGCGGGCAGCGGGCAGCGGGCAGCAGGCAGGCGGGCAGCGGGCAGCGGGCAGCGGGCAGGCGGGGTGCGGGCGCGGGTGCATTGGGGTTCGCAGTAGCTTGTTGTGGCTTGATGGAAAATTGTTTTAGCTCGAAATGGTTCGTGAATTAAGAGAGCCAGATCGAGCCCTGAGACAATTTGCGAGCCAGATATGCCCAGCCAAAAGCGGTCACATCTGGCTCGTTCTGGTTCGTTCTGGCTTGCGGGCGTTTTCGCTGGGATTCAGGTTCAGCGTTCGGGCAGTGGCCGTTGCGGTAGAGCGCCGAACCAGTCCATCACCGATCATCCGCGAAACCGAGACATTTCAAAGGCAACAATGCCACATTTATTCATGGACCCGTCAAATCTAGGTAGAAGCTCAGTACTCAGTCCTCGGGCCATAGCTTTTGGTCGTACACGCCAATCGTGAAATCCAGTCCGGTCGAAATGAGACGACGAAACTCTGCTGCAAGTGTATCGCCCGGATACCAGTCTTGTTAATCATAATATGCAACGACTTCAGCTCCGGCGTATCGGTATCCTCGCGACACCGGTGAAGAATGTCGATGATGTCGCTGTAGTCAATTGGATAGGTTCTCGTCGCGTGACCACTCTCAGGTAGGGGGTTGTTAGGTGCTGCAGCTTTGTGCCGTTCCAAATGCACTTTTATTATTCCCCCTTGTTGTGGATAAAGCGGGGAGGGCGAGATTAGATAAAGAGATAAGATAGGATTGCAATAGCACTGTTGGTTGGAAGGCTGCTTTAGACTAGTTACATTCCAAGTAGTATATAAGCCTGTAGTACTTACCTGCTGGAGCATCTGATTGCTCTAAAGCAGCCTTCCAACCAACAGTGCTATTGCAATCCTATCTTATCTCTTTATCTAATCTCACCCTCCCCGCTTTATCCACAACACAATCAGATCTCGGTACTTGTCACCGATAACCCGACAAAGCGTCTCATGGACTCACCATCCAGTCATGGCATTACTTATGACATCAAGGGAGAGCTTCCGTCACCTCCTGCTTCCCCTTCGTGCAATTGCATCGCACATCATGCCGCATTCCCACGCACCTGTCATACCGCCAATGGAAATTCACCGGCTTCCCCAGTGCCGATAAATTTCTCACCTCGATGGAAACGTGCTATTTGCCACAAATGCAAAGGCATAGGACATATTTCCCGTGTCTGTCCATCCGCACATTCCGACGCACCTTTTCCGGCCTCCATCGACACGATCAAAGTTGTTGACGCCGATTCCGCTCATGCCTTTTAAGGCAATCATTCATTCATTTCGAATTCACATAGACGGTTAGCGTGCCGTGACAGTAGAACGACTCGGATGTCATCCATCATCGTTTGAAGCTGCCAAACACAGGTCAACCGTGGGCAAATCTTACGTGATTAGCATGTCGTGGCAGTAGGGAAATTCGGATGTAGGGCTAAGGAGCCTGCAGCATCAATTCCTGCAACTGTGAAGCATGGGACAATCATGGGCATATAGAAATTTTGGTATACAGTAGCCTCGCTGAGGGAGAGTGTTGGGATTATTGATTGACAGCTCGGCTATCGGGCATAATTAGTAATACGGACAGTTGAAGTAGATAGTTGTAGAATATTCTAGAAAAAAATATTCTACAACTATCTACTTCAACTGTCCGTATTACTAATTATGCCTGATAGCCGAGCTGTCAATCAATAATCCCAACACTCCTCTTTTTTCGACTTTCCCCCTCTTTTTTTTGAGGACTTTCCAAATTCCCCCCTCTTATTTCCAAAATTTGAGGCCCAAAAAGAGTGGGGGATTTATCGTGTTTTCCCCCCACAACTTCGAAATCCCCCCCTCTTTTTCAGGTCGCAAATTCCCCCCTCTTTTTTTTGGAGGTAATTTTTTTATTGCACAAATGGAGGCCCATAGCTATTTATTTCTAAGTCCGATGCGACTGGCAAATGTACTAGATACGATGAGAGAACGAATACAAGTAGCATGATGTCGTGCCTATTTCCAAAAAAGGAAATAATCCCAAGCCTTCAAGCGGAGTTGACAACTCATATGATCATGCGCTCGCAACAAGATGTCAACCCATGGCAAACACAGCAAGAACGGAAAGGGAGCTGGAGCTGAGACGAGTGGAAACTCCTTGGCTCCTTTGCTTGCTCCTTTGTATTCCGGGACCTTGTGCGTAGGGAATCAAAACAGAGGCACGACAACTTTAGTAGCATTAGGCGTTCACGAGCGCCTAATTTGCGCGTGAACGCCTAGTTTGAGTGTGAACGCCTATTTTTCCCGCAATCGGCTGTTCGGGCTCAAGCCTCCGGACGCCTACTGAGCAATGACGCATCACACCCGGCAGATTGCCGGGTTCGGCTGGTTAGGGGTTCGGGTTAGGTCTGGGGTAGTTTTGGTCAGTGGTTCAGAGGTTAGTGGTTAGGTGGTTAGTGGTTAGTGGTTAGTGTCAGTGAGGGATCTATATGAAAAAAAACGGGGGACTTGTGCAAAATTGTTCGGATGGCAAGATTGATGGGCCATCAATCTTCAGCTAAAAATGCTTCGGCGGGGAAGTAGGCGCTCGATGGGAAAGTAGGCACTCACTGGGAAAGTAGGCACTCACGAAAGCCTAATGCTACTAAAGTTGTATATACTCATCAAAACAGCAACGGCGGATCTCGGATCATCATGATTCTGGTCCGAATCGAGGTCCGACGCGACTTCATTTAATTGAAGGTCAGAAAAACGAACCAGAGGTCCAAGTTGTGGATGCAAAATCATATCTATATTTCACCATTTTTAATGGCACAATTTATGTAAACAATGAAATATCGATCCCCCCATTTTACGCTCTGGCAACCTTGACGGAAACTTCGACTTGATGCTGTGATGCCGGGATCACGGCAACTTTAAGGGGATCAAAGATACGACTAGTTACCTGCCCAATGCGACCGCCTTGGGATACTGGCGGGTTGACAACTTGCGAGCGCATGAGTTGTCAACTCCGCTTGAAGGCTTGGGATTCACTGCGTTCCGGCCCCCAGTAGACGGACCCCGTCTACGTTTGGCTATGTTTGTCTACGTGCGTCTACACTCGAATGTAGACGGAGGTCCAGCTACGTTCGGCTACGTTTCGCTACGTGGCGTAGACGCACGTGCGGCTACCTCCGTCTACCTCCGCCCACATTAGTACACGTACGTACACGTACCTGAACGTACCTCCCCTCCTTTTAATACACGATTACTCTCCTGACATTGGCTTGATATACAGGTCCATCTATGTCCGTCTACCTCTGCGCAGGTCCGTCTACATTGCTGCACACAGGTAGACGCATGTGGATGAACGTAGACATATGTAGACAAGCCTCGTCTACATGGTGTAGACGTAGGTAGACAGACCCCTCCATCTACCCTCCGTCTACCCCCGTAGACGGACCCTCCGTCTACTAGGGGTCGGAACGCAGTGATTATTTCCTTTTTTGGAAATAGGCACGACATCATGCTACTTGTATTCGTTCTCTCATCGTATCTAGTACATTTGCCAGTCAAATGAGCATCGGACTTAGAAATAAATAGCTATGGGCCTCCATTTGTGCAATAAAAAAATTACCTCCAAAAAAAAGAGGGGGGAATTTGCGACCTGAAAAAGAGGGGGGGATTTCGAAGTTGTGGGGGGAAAACGCGATAAATCCCCCACTCTTTTTGGGCCTCAAATTTTGGAAATAATAGGGGGGAATTTGGAAAGTTCTCAAAAAAGAGGGGGAAAGTTGAAAAAAGAGGGGGAATAATAAAAGTGCATTTGGAACGGCATACAGCTTTGGGAGGAGGAGCGGTGCGTGGCCGTATGGCTTGTTCCGGGTATCGATCCCTTCAAGAAGGAAGGAGAAATTGACCTCTAGTGCTATATCCAGCGTTTCGACCTTGAGCGCTTGCCATATGTCGGCTGTCAGATCGTCTTCAAGGAACTCGCATTTGAGATGGCGGACGACGCATTCCGAACGGGATATAAACGGGACCAGCACATTTGGGTGTAGAGATGAAGTGCAATGCAAGCGGACAAGATGGGGAAGGGTGAGAAGATCGACGAGGCGAATCGGAGGGTCACTGCGAAAACCACGGTCCAGGCTGAGAAGTCGAAGATTAGGGAACGTCAATGGTGAGTGAGGAGGGAAAGTTTGTAGGTTCACAACGCAAATGAGGTCTGAATTTTATAGTGCTGGCCAAAATATGATATGGATACGGAAATTCCGTATCATATCCATATCCATATCATATTCACCTGGCTGGCTCCGTATCGTATCTGTAGCGTATCATATTCATATCCAGGTGCCAAATACGAATACGATATGAATATATCTAGATATATCCTACCTCCCATTAATTTTGATTAAATCGGTGAAGTTGACCTCCACCACAAGCCCCAACTTCAACCACTTCTTCGTGACAATGTCCATTGTTCACAAAAGCTGTTTCCCCAGTCATAGAGGATTAGGCATCAGACAGTATATATTTTAGGTTCGAAAATTTGATGCCATCAGCCACGCCAGCTGCTTCGGAAGCTTTGCATCACCATGGCCACTTCACGGCCATGCAGCAGCCTGATGCGGTGAAGGTAAGGGAAGATGCCGTGAAACTTGCCGATGGAAAGGCCCGTGATTGCTGATGGTGTAAGGCTTGTAATCATATCTAGATATATTTGAATACGGCCAGCGTCATATCATATTATATCTATATCGTATTGTATCGTATCTGGCTGTATTCATATCTTTGAAGCATGTCCGACGCCGTATCGTATCCGTATATATCACGATATATCCAAAATTAAATTTTTCATATCGTATCTTTGGCCAGCACTAGTCTGAAAGTGAGGGAAAGTTCTCCAAGATGCCGATGAACTGGGCTGCATCAGGCACAGCATTGCCCCAGCCACGAAGCTCGAGTTTCGTTAAAGTAGTGGTGCGAACCACCGGAAATCCAGATCCCCTTCCGGGCTGCGTGTCCAGGACAGTTCTGTGAGAAGTGGTGCATTCTTCAGAACGTCTTCAAGATCCGAATCTCGCAACGATACGATCAAGTGTTGTACTCGAGGGAGGGGTGTGTTCCACGAGACAAGCGGCAGATGTTCGGTGGCGAGAAAATTGATCTCCAGGCGCCAGAGTTGGGGCAAGAAGACGGAGAGATCCGACTGCAGTGAAGCGCTAATTGACGTACAGAAATGGGTTCTTCGCGCCAATATACGCTCAACGAAAGAGGATGAGCTCGAGCTCTGGAGAGCCAAATTGTGACTCAGTGCATCAGGCCGCGACGAACCTTGCTTCCGCCGGGCGAGGCGTTCAAGCACCCAATGTAAAGGAAGCTCCAGTGTTCGCAGCTCGAAACTGCTGTGGCCTTCCATCGACGACAGACTTGCATAAGCAGCAGTGGAGCTTGTTTAGTCGACAAACGCCCGCTCCCGCTTTTTGAACTTGGAAGACACTCCACAAATATGCGGGTTGTGATTTCCGTTGGGAGTGTGATTCATAAGCGCAGAGATGTAGTTTGCGGAGTACGTTTTGAATCGCGTTATTTCGATTTCGATTTCTGCAAGTGCTGCGCGATGGCTGGCGGTGGTAACATCTCCACCCTTGAGTATGGTGTTCGGTGGAGCTGGAGCAGTGTCCAAGATGCTTTTGTGCCCCATTTCTCGCAAACATAAGGCATTGACGGTAAAAGAAAGGGGCCAATGTGACAAACACTGTTTGTCACATTGGTCACATCATCATCCGACCATCTCCCGTAGCCACCCATGTTGTTGGCACTGTCCCCAAGACTCCTGTTCGGCCCCGAGTAGTATTTTGACCTGGAAGACCTCGATTTACTCTGTTTCCGACGCAACGAAGAGTGTGAGGTACAAAAAATGTTTTTTCTTCTCCAGCGAATGTAGATTTTTGGTTTCTGAGCTCATAGCGCATTCCAGGAGTCTCCGCAACCATTTTCGTGCCCGCTCTGCTCTCCTGAAGTTCACCGATTCCACACTTGTAGCACGCAGGACGGACCAATCCTTCCAAAGGATTTCCCGCGAATTGCTCTATAACAACAGGCTCCACGTTTTCTAGCCTTTTGGACGTTGTTGGTATGCGGATGCAGCAATAGTCAGCCACTCGTCAGAACTTCAAAGCAGGAAGGGACATCAAACATGTTTCAAGACGATACATAAAATACAACCTAGCGGAACTTGTATGACGACAACCTACGCGGCGCCCTGGAACTTGACGCCCTCCTCCCGCTCTAGAACCATGAATTCCATGCTGCCGCTGAACCATCCCGCGCGCTGCGAGCCGATGATCTTGCCCGTCTCAGCAGCCTGCGCGGTGTTGATCGGGATGGGTTTTCCGGCCGATTGGGCCAGGAGCTGCACCTGGCACGCGCGCTCCAGTGCGATGTAGAAGTGGATCGTGGCCTCGATGGAGGACCCGACGACGAGCAGCCCGTGGTTCTGCAGAATCGCGGCCTTCTTTGTGCCCAGAGCTTCTGAGATAGCGATGCCCTCGGTCTCTTCGAGGACGATGCCGTTGAACTGAGTGTAAAGGGCGTGGTCCTACACGAATCGAAAGATCAGATGAAGGGAATGCATGTGGTAACGATAACGCACGTCGTAGAAGGCACAGGCATCCTGCGAGATTGCGTCCAGCGTCTGACCCAGTGCGGAGAATGCTTTGCCGTATGTAGAGTGCGAGTGCGCCGCACAGTTGACATCCGGGCGGGCGGCATGGATCGAGGAGTGAATCATGAACGCAGCCATGTTAAGGATGCGGAATGGCCCGTCCTTCTGGCCGGACTCATCCAGGATCTGGCCTTTGTGATCGACGAGGAGGAGGTCATGCGGCTGGATCAGCTTGAAGTGCAGGCCCTGCGCAAAAGGAACTCAGATCGGGATGAGGATGCAGATATGAAAGGCTCGCACGAATGGGTTGACCCAGAAGCAGTCGGGACGGATGGGATCCTGCATTCAGGATTAGGCGTTGTTAGGTCGCGTTGTTAGGTGGCGATGAACGTACCCGGACTGTAATGTGACCGGCAGGGCCCTCGTCGAATCCACGGTTTCCTGGAAACCATACCATAAGCTTTCATTTTCAGCTCAGGAACGAAACCGGACGAACCGAACATCCGCAAAGCTTGCGCCAGACGGAACTTCAAGAACTCGCGCTCCTCGAGTTTGGTCGCAAACACGGGGGGAGTTGGCAAATGGCCAGAGTGCGTGTTCTCTGGGATATCGTCGTGAATGCCAGACATTGTGAATTACGTGCGGGATTAAGGGTGGGTCAAGAGGGGAGTGAGGAAAGTTCCGATACCTCTATCAAATGCTTTTATACCTCCCACACTATATCCTCTTGGGCAAATCAGTGATCAAGCGGCCCCGTGTTCCACGCTCAAGTCCGATCACAGAGATCTTAGTTCACCAAATTTGAACCAAGTCCTTTGGACCCCGTTTTAGTGGAGTGCTGAGTGTCCGACGTGAGATTGACCGAATAGCTCCATAGCTGACCCCAGCCGTCCGACACGCTTGAAAGTCTCGATTGGAGTCTGGGTTTTGGCTGGATCCCGACAGAGCATTATGTTGTGCATGTCCTTGGTTGAACTTGGTCTAGCCCAAGGAAAATAGCGAGCTTAGGCACCGTAAGTTCCTTATGTTTAGGTAAGGGGCGGTTAAATCGCACTTTTTTGTCAGCAGTCTTACGAAGTTGAGCAATAAACTGCGTGTCAGTGATCCCTCGTTAGTCAGCGCGGAGCCGTTCCGTTTTCCCTTCGCTTAACGACGCGGAATTGTCTTTCCGTTTCTCTCTTCCGTCACACCGCAATGTAGCCTCTCCTCGACACCTTTATAATACTTGGACTGGCTCGTATCTGGGTCGCTGCCTGGCTCCTCCGGCAACTTGAATGGATGACGGTACCCTTCGCGCCATCTCGCTCGGCCGTCACTGGATGTCTTACGGTCGCGACTCTTCTGGATTCGCTTTGCAAATCGTCCTCCGTAACTCCTCCAGGTAATACAATACGCCATCATCCTGCTCAGTTCTTGCCCGACTAATAGCTATCGGTATTAAGATGACGCGTCGGATGCCGATGTTTCGGACCCCCGCATATTTCGGGCGAGGCGACCATGGTGAGCACCTCACGCGTACGATGGTGAACCGAACTTACGCTGCGCAGCGAGAGAGCTGCACACCTACTTGCGTCCGGAAGGAAACGGCCCAATCTTGCTCCCAAATAACTAAGAGTAACCGCTACATTTCATCTGTTTTGTTATTCACCGTCCCTGCGACCATTCAAAACCAGCTGAACGAAACACAATTTCAGCTGATCAACGTGGAGTCGGAGCAAGTATGCGGTAAATCTCGCAACCACGACGGCATCGTCTGGGCAACCGGATCGTCCTTTGGTCGCTGGTGGCTGACACTCAGAGTCCTGCGTTAATTGAGTGCACATACCTACGGCTCAGCTGGCGACAAATGAATATTGCCCAGAGCCGACCGCAGGTTGATGCGACTGTCCCACAGTCGAGGGCAAAACACTAATCTCCTTTCGACCCGCACATCGGCCCCACTCTCAGTAGCATCTGCCGTAGCGCCGAAACTCACTGTGAGCTCGCTCGCTGGTGGTCGGAGCAATTGATCCGCACCTGGCTGAACTTCGAATTTCTGTTGAAATGTCTACTTCGTCCAGATGATGGACTCGATCCACTCGAAGATATTTATGAAGATCCAAATTATGTATGGACATGCGAGCGCAGTACAACCAGGCCAGCGTACGGATCGCGAACACAAAGCCTGCCGTTCGGAGCCAACTGGGAGATGCAACACGAATTGAACCGAGGACGGACCGGCCGGACCGCCTCGCCGAGTCGGTCCTCGGTCCGACTCAGGGCCAACCATTTGAAGAATTTGATGCTGGACTTTCCGACTCCCATTCTTTCTCAAACCAGCACCACCACATGAGAACATCACAAGGGCTCCGTAATAATTATCGAAATTTCAACGAAACGAATAAATTTTCTACAGGCTTTCTCATTGCTTCGTCATCCATTCTGGGACAGTCGTCCTGGACCAGACCGAGCACAAAAGTCCACGACTAGTTCCTACACAGTTTCTCCGATATTCTATCTCACAGGCTGGACCGGGCCCGTGTACATTTTTGTACTTTTTCGACCTTCATCGTCGTCATGCCTGAGAATCGGTGAGCCTAGTGCCGCATTATTATTAGACTGGGGGTATCCTTTGCGCATATAAGGTCGATCTGCAGTCGTCGATTATACAGATTCAGATGACCCCCACCACATTCTCCACTACTACCGTCGCTCTGCCCGGCACTAGATCCCAGATGCCGCTTGTGGGGTAATTAATATTTACATTCTGGTTTATTCTCAGTCTTGACTACAATTCGCCTTATAGCTTTGGACTATGGAAGGTAAATTCATCTCAGATATCACTAAGCTGTCTTATAACGCGCTCCTGGCCAGGTTACAAAGTCAACGTGTGCCGATGTAAGCTTTGGCTCTGTTCTCATGCGGATTGCTTCTCTCTAACTACTACTTACTTTACAGACAGTCTACAACGCGTGAGCCCGAGCCTAAACAGTCGCTACTGTTCTCACAGAGTCCCAGAATCAAAGCGGGATACCGTCTATTCGACGGAGCTTGTGGGGACTTTATTGTGTCGTTTGCGCAATATTCTAACCGGAAACAACTAGGCGACTATGGAAATGAAAAGGAAGCAGGAGAAGGAGTTCGACGCGCCTTGGAAGAGGGTCTCGTTGCAAGGGATCAGATATGTGAGACCAGTACTCCATAACTACATCTCCACTCACTGCTTCCAGTCATTACCTCAAAGGTATTTGATTGGGCACTGCGTCTACACGAGCATGATTCGACCACTTTAGCTCTGGAACACATTTCATGCCAAAGAACACGTCAAGCCTCTCGCAGAAATCCAGCTCGCCGCCTGGGGGCTTCAATGTAGGCCGTCATTTGATACTTCTCAAACATTCACTGACACTGCACCGCAGACTTTGATCTTTTCTTGGTACACTTCCCTATTGCCCTGAAGTACGTCGACCCGGCGGAGAGGTACCCGCCTGAGTGGTTCAGCGCGGATGGAAAGACAGTCGAACTCCAGGATACGCCGCTGCAAGAGACCTGGGCTGCAATGGAGGAACTTGTCGACGCAGGTCTCGTTAAAAATATCGGAATAAGGTGCGCGCGGTGTATCCTCGTTGCCCTCCTCACTAATGGTTGCTGTAGTAACTGTCAGGGCTCTCTCCTCTTGGATATCACCCGCTATGCCCGTATCAAACCACAGGTTTTGCAGGTTGAACTCCACCCGTACTTGACTCAGGAGAGGCTGATTACGCAAGCAAAACAACTCGGCATCGCCGTCACCGCATATTCGTCCCTCGGGCCGCAGGGTTACTACGAAGTCGCGATGGACCGTGGGGCACCCAGCCTCCTCTCACACAACGTCATTACCTCGATTGCACATTCGCACAAGAAGTGTGAGTTCATCCATGATCATTCCGCATCACACAACTAACGTCCTGCAAGCTCCGGCTCAAGTTTTGCTGCGCTGGGCCACCCAACGTGGCACCGCTGTGATTCCCAAGACCAACATCGAAAGCCAATACCTTGAAAACTTGGAAGTCCTGTCTTTCGATTTGATGGCCGATGAGATGAAGGCAATTTCTGCTCTGAACTGCAATTTACGGGTGAGATAGCCGGCATACTGAACCAAAATGTTTTCTGAATACATAAATTTAGATGAACGACCCCGCTGACATTGACCCTAGGTTGGCAATTTTTGCGTAGAAAAAGGAATCGTGTATTCGAATTCACGGCCAGCGTTGTCGCACAAACTACTCAGCCGTTGTTATTTTTGTAAAAATTGTTACATGTTGGGAATATGTTCGTGTAAAGATACAAATATTGCATTAGTTTCTGTTCAAGCCCAGACACGGAGAGAACTAAGAGAGTATGTAACA
The DNA here is from genome assembly GCA_029281435.1 of Mycena haematopus. Lineage (NCBI taxonomy): Eukaryota > Fungi > Basidiomycota > Agaricomycetes > Agaricales > Mycenaceae > Mycena > Mycena haematopus. The sequence goes on from JARJCV010000074.1 coordinate 131,132, forward strand.
GTCCAAAGGTTTCTCAACAGATGTGTTGAAACCGTCTCCGCTTCCCCACGCGCTGCTCGGCCTGCTCCGAATCCTCCGCATCCAGGCCCAATTCCAGCGGACGTTTTGCAGATCCAGAAGAGGACACTGCGGTATCGGCGCTGAAAATATCGGCGAACAGCCGATCGTAGTCCTCGTCCGCGATGCCCATTCCCGCAAAGATGTTTCTCCGATCATCAGCGGCCGTGTTGGGGCTGGTGGGGCCATAGCCCAGATCGCTATCCGGGGAGGACACCATTGGGGTGTTGTTGAAGAGCGGTGGGGACTCGGAACTGACAGACGGCTGCGGCGAGGTGGTGGATATTTGTTGCCTGATTAGTGTGAGGTGCGCGAGATGTTTCTATGTGTAATATTGGTGAGCAGGGCAGGGCGAAGAGTAAGGGGGTACGTACCTCGAGCACGCCGAGCAGTCCGTCTCTTGTGAATGGCTTAGGGAGGATGTCGTTCATGCCTACGGCTGTGTCAGCGATGAATACGGAGAGAGGAGGCAAGGAGGACGCACCAGACGAATAGTAGGTCATGATTTCCGTCGGCCGCGAACTGCTCGTCATCGAGATGATGGGTGTTTGGGGGTCGAATTTCCTGATCATCGATGTCGCGGAGATGCCATCCAGTTTTGGCATAACGATATCCTGCAGCTGCGATTAGCCAAACGAAGGCGAGAGGCGGATACTACACGCACCATCAAGACCAGGTCGTATTTCTCAAGATTCATTTTGTTGACCGCCCCAACGCCGTCCACCGCAACGTCAATCGTGCACCCGAAAATCTGGAGGAACTTGCTGCTGAGTTTACGAGTTACCGCGTCGTCGTCGACGAGAAGTACGCGCGGCGGTACGGCCCAGCCTGGTACGAAGGTCGATCTTCGGACACGCAGTTTCTGACTCCCAGTCACCGCACCACTATCGAACGACACTGTGCCCGAGTTGCTCTTCCCGCGCGGCATGAGATGCCCGACGGTGTACACCTCAAGGCCTTCGTGCGCATCCCAAGTAAGAGGATTAGACGCATCCGCCGCGCTCAAGCACGAGGATAGCGGCGCAATACCATCCGTCCCTAAAGTGGGGGCGCTTGTCGGTGTAGGTAAGACCAGCTCGTCATCGAGGTCTTCCGCGTTCCCTGGAGCGGAGACAGAGCTGGGGTCGAGTGGCGGGATAAATTCGCCGAAAGGTTGCTCCTGTAGCTCCTCGATGCGGGAGACCATATTCATGTCGTCCAGCTCCGGGCTGATATCGCAACCGGCGAGGGGCGCATTGCTGCTACCATTGCCGCCATCGACGTAGATGCCTCTCCCTTCTGCCTGGCCTGACAGCTCGTTCATCTGCAACAAGGTCGTCCTTGCCACGTCTGACGCAGAAAGGCTCTGGTCCAGCATGCGCTGCGTCTCCTTCGACTCCAAAAACAGACATTGGCTGTTCAATCCGTCGAGACCGTCGCTGGTGGGCAGCATTTTGCCTGCAATACAAGATCACAGGAAACAGGATGAGACGCGCGGTAATATACAAGGCAAAGCTTATGCTCACCTGCACCGCCATCGCGCCACAAGTACTGCAGCAGACTCCCCAAGAGTGCGTCCTGTTGCGCCATGCTCTGCTGAAAACTGACCAACTCGAGAATGACCTCTTGGTGGCTGCGTTCGAGGGTTCGCAGACTGGAAAGGGCATCGTCGTGCGCAGCGCTGACCGACTTCAGCTGTGTCTCAAGGGAACTGATCCTGTTGTTTTGTATCTCGAGCTGATGGGAGGTGCTGACGAGGTTCGAGGTGGAGGGTTGTCTTTCGGCTGCGGCTGCGGTGGGAACTATCGATTTGCGCTGGGCCTTGCGCTTGATGTTCTCGAGCATGTCTCGACGATCGGCACGGAAATCTGGGTGCTTGAATACCCAGCTCTGCCGAAAGTATCGATCTCAGTCGAGTTCAAAGGACACGAAAGCGAGAACACGCACCTGCTCATCCAACGGGTTGTCTGGGCTCTTGATTTTGTGAAAATCATACTTGTTCAGCTGGCGCACAAAGCTCGCAAAATTAGAGTGTTTGAAGACGCGGGGCAGTATCGTCGCGGTGAATTCGTTTACATTCTGCAAACGATGTTAGATAACCCGGACCAGTGCCAAGTTGACTTCTGCACCTTGACGACGAAAGAGTCGCCTTGGGGTCTCCAGCAAATCAAGTTCTCGTGGGATCGATCCTCCAACATCCTGTACACGGTGAAAAGGCGCGAGAGAAAAGTACACGTCGCCCTACATATAGAGCTTCTTCACAAATTCACTGGTTGAGGATTCGGACACGTTGTCCTTCCGAGTAGACATGGATTCATCCGAAGATGGGCCCTCGCGTTTGGGACCAAGATCGGAGACGTTCTGCACAATAGATCAACACAACTTTGAAAACGCCAGACTTTGCAAAGAACAAAACTCACAGGCATACTTGAGCGCTCCTCGTCCGTGGGGCACCGTACGAACGCCGGGCGAAGTGGGTCCATTAACAGAAGAGGCAGGCTCGCGGTGACAGCGCGTCTATATCTTATCGCGTGACAGAATTTGTCACGAAGGCCTAGAGCGGGGAGATGGTTTACCCGATGGTCTAGACCTCTCTCTCCATCTTTGTCGTCGAATATGCCAGATGGTGCTCCTTCCAACCACTCTGTTCAGGTGATGGCGAACCACCAGACATGACAGTAAATCTAACTCGAAAAACATCCCATATAGCCGACAAAGCGCTGCGTCCCGTCCCCGTTCCTTCCCTTCCCTCATTGGTGAAGACGCTAAGACCAAGGCACTGCGCCCGCGACCCCCCTCTGCGACGCGAGCTGCGCGAGATCCACACCCACCCACGCGCTACCAAGCGTCATTTGCCAGGTCATTCAGTTTCCACCTCGAGGCTGTCGAGCACAAGTACAGCGCCGTCGATGCGCCGGGGTTCAACCCCATCGATGCGCCCGCGTCGGGCTAGGACTCCATATGATGCGCCATCCGCACACAAGCACAGGCACAAGGGGGTACGCCTCCCCACCGCGCTGCGCAACCCGCTCCCGACGCTGTGGGCCGTCAGCCACCTCGTGTATGGTTGGGAGTTTGTAAGTGTCTTCCTGGTTCTCGTTCTCCTTGACTCGCTCCTTGCTCACCCGTCTTTCATTTTTTCCCCTTTTCCTTCACCTGTCTTTCTTTTCCCTTCGCCCAGCGCGCCGCGCTAACCTCGCTTTTTATGAACAGCTTCACACAGCGTCGCCGGCCCGACGCCCCTCATCGCTTGCACGGGCATTTTCGTGCCGTTTTCGTGGGTGAGTCAGAGTGGATTTCGTACCTTTCACTCTTCTCACTTCTCCATTTCGTCCTTCTTCTCTTCGTCTCGTCTCTCCTATCTCTGATCCTTATAGTCTCCCAGCTCGCAGAAGCAGCAAGCTGTACTCACCCCGCCGTCGCCCTCACCCGCCTCGTCGGGCGCGGGGGTCATCCACCACGCAGACGCGTGCGCTGCGAATGTGAACGGGGACGCGGAGGAGAGGAGGGCTTCCTCGTCGCTGGGCCCGGTGAGAGGGGACGGTGATAGTGGGTCGAGTTTGTTCGCCCTGGGCGGGGATGGGGGTTGGGGTGGCCAGTGGAAGGACATGGCGATTTCGAGCTGCGAACTTTGGTGCTCCCTTTACATTCAGTGCCGGAACGCCTGGTCTGGGGAAAACATGGTTCCTCGCAGTCTGCTGCACGGACTCACAACTTGGCTCTCCAGAGCTCGTGCGCATTCGCTTTCTTTGGACATATATCGGCGAAGAGAACCCGAGGTAATTCCTGCTGCATTTGTAGGAAGAGGTATCTTACTTTTGCTAGATTCGCGCCCGAAACCCGAGGTTCGAACAGCTCGATATCTCCGTCTTCCTGCCCCGACTCTGGCGCCTGGAGATCAACCTCCCCGGAAGCGGCCGTCTGCCGCTTATCTCGTGGAACACACCCTTCCCTCGATTACAGCACCTCAGCATATCGTTGCGAGATTCGGATCTCGAAGACGTTCTGAAGAATGCCCCACTTCTCACAGAACTGTCTTGGTCCTTCAAGTTGGAGACGCATCTCGGAAGGAGATCTCGATTTCCGGTGGTTCACATCCACTACTTCGACGAAACTCGAACTTACTCGGGGGGGCACTGGTGTGTCTGGCGCAGCCCAGTTCATCGGCATCCTGAAGAACTTCCCCTCCCTTTCGGACCTCACTTGCACCGTGAAGCTTCAAACTCTCCCTGCTCACTCACCGTTGACGTTCCCTAATCTTCGATCTCTCAGCCTGCCCTGTGATTTTCGCAGTGTCCCTCCGATTTGCCTACTCGATTTTCTCACACTTCCCCGTCTTGTCCGCTTGCACTTCACTTCATCCCTACGCCCAGATGTGCTGATCCCATTTATATCCCGTTCGGGATGCGTCGTCCGCGATCTCAAGTACGAGTTCCGTCAAAACGATCTGACGTCCGACATATGGGAAGCGCTCAAACTTTTCCCAGAGGTCGAAACACTGGACATAGCCCTAAAGATCGACTTCTCCTACCTTCCTGAAGGGATTGATACCGACTCAGAGAAGGCATATAGCCACTCGCGGCGCCTACTCCTAAAGCTGCAGCACCTAATGGTCACCTACAATGGTGACGCGGCGAGCACCTGTCCAATCAATTACAGCGACATCATCGGCATTCTTCACCGGCGTCGCGAGCATGCTGATACGGCGGAGCTGAAGTCATTGCACCTTATGATCAATGAGTACATTGATTGGGACTGTTATCCGGGCGATACGCTTGCGGCAGAGTTCTGTCGTCTCATTTCGACCGGACTGGATTTCACGATTGGCCTGCACGGACGAAAGATATGGCCTAATGACCATGCTTCTACTTAGTCCTGTCTCATAACATTAACTAAATTTCCCCTGGTCGCGGATGATGGACTGGAAGATATTTACAGTAAGTTTATAGGTCTCAAAATTCCAATTCCGTATCGCGCGCCGTACAGTAGACACAGCGCACCCATCGTGAGAACGAAGCTTGTAGTTCGAAGCCCAAAGCGAACGGCTTGAAAGGAGATGGGTCTCGCAGTCACTGATGAGTCGGGCGGTGCGAACGGGACCAGATCAAGGTGATGGTTGGATGGGATCGTAAGTCAGTGCAAAGACGCGACCGCGAACGCCAGCGAACTGTCGAAGGAAACTAACAGTCTCGCGTCCATCGAGCGAGAGCCAGGGTGAGCATACAGGGCTGTGTATGTGTAAATGCAGAGACACGAACGATAACACCCGGTCACACGTCCATCGCGAGCGCAGACTATGAGAACCAGAGAAAGGTGGAGAGTGCCCGTGCAAGGCAGATTGAGATTGGAAACGGGATCAGGACCGCAGGCTCCGTGAAGAGTACCGTGTCCGAAGGAATCGAACGGGACGGAGCTTTGGGTGCGCGAAAGATCGGACACCTCCGAGTACAAAAGCCGTTCCTAATGAGATTAACACGACCGATAATTTGGAGGTAGACTAAACGAGCAGGCTCACCGCAGCCGTGGTCCGCGGGCATGCTCTTCTCTACCTTGGTCGCCTCCTTCTCGTCTACCACAATCGCTACCTCCACGTCCACGTCCACGCGCGACGATGTGTCCACCCCCACAGAACGCCGGCCCATCTGCAACCAGGCCACGAACCCGGGTATTTAAAACAGGGCAAAGAGCTCCTCGAGGCCGTGGAAGATGTATATCGCCGCCTCACCGAAATTTTAAAGCAGCGGGCGGTGCAGAGATACAACGGCGTCTCCACTGTCTCCGGGCGGACTGCTCTGTGTCCACAGCGGCATCAGAAGCAGGATAGGCATGAGGGAGGGAGCACAGTGCCCTCCTCGAGCGCGATGGGCCCGAGAGTCGCACGGCGGGCGAACCCTTTGACTGCATCGTTCACGAGGCTGCGGAACGTCACGAGAGCTACGCAAAACATAAGGGCTGCGAAGCCGAGAGCAGCCTTGTCAGTGACCCAGTCGAAGGCGGCGGCAACGGGGGCGGGGCGGGATAGTAGCGCTCGATGAGGTACGGTGTAAGAAGGAAGAGAAGGTTGAGAGAAGGGCGATAGAAACACCAATAGAGAAGCCTTTACATATGGGAGGCTTTGACGGCGGCAGAACCGCGTGCCACTGGGAGGTTTCTGAGTTGGATTGAGATGGATGTGGGAGAGAGGGGGGCGAAATTTTTAAAGCCTTGGATCTGGCAAAAATCGCCACGTCATCACGTCACCAGTAGATGTGACTGATGGTTGCGTTCATGATTGCACAGCATCTCGGTAATAACCGGGCTTTGGTTCAATTCATGGTTCGAATTTTCAACGAGCCATAATGTTCAACGAATAAAGAATCAGACTGAACCGGGGGAATTTAGTGGAGATAGTGAGATGATCCTGATTACCAACTTACGCTATAAACGGTGTGCACTGCGCTGAGACACGGGATGTTTTTGGACAAGCTACTAATTCGAACCTTTCGCCGCCCCGATCTCGAAGTATGGTCCAGTTGGTGGCACCAGTTGGTTGAAGCCACGGCGCATTTTCGCAGTCACGGAGATACTGTCCTAATAGTCACATGAGGATTTATATCGAGCATCTGTTTCTCTCCCGCCTGCTATCACATGGGAACTCCGACGATGTGACTGAGCTGCGAGCCCTCACAGTGGTACACACGCGAAAGCTTCCACCCCCCCTTTGCAAAGACGTCGACGAAATCCGTTAAGGTGCGCTGTCCGCCTCCGAGCATGTTATGCACCTAAAATCAGAGTCAAATCCTCGATTCTTACATGTGTAAGCGTCGACTCACCGCCATGTCATAAAAATACAACTCTGCCTTGCCCACGCCCCAGTTCGGCAGGAGCGGCGCGCGCGCCGATGGGCGTGCTGCACCAGGGATCACCTCCTCATCTGAGGCGGGCAAGGATGCGGCGACAGCGAGAATTTTCTCGATGACAACGAGCTGGGTGGTGGGCTGCGCTGCATCGCGAAGACGATGGAGGATCTCCACGGTCCGCACATCGGGCCAATTGTGAACGATATATCGAAGCATGAACACATCGGCATTTTTGACCGGCTGGGAATTGAAGAAGTCGTGCGCTGCACGGATAGTCGTTAGTCTGTGATCGCTTCACATCGAGGCAAAGGATACCTTGGAATTCGACCATTTGGCTCTCTACGTGAGAGGCAAAATTTTCCTTCCAGTGCTGGATCGAGTATGTTATTATTTTACCAATAGCGAGTAGCCGATGGAAATCCACTTACAGCCTTCGCCTCATCGACTTGATGTTCCAAATCCTGAACGACGACTCGCAGGACCGGATTCTTCTGCGCAATTGTCATGGAAGTGTGGCCGATTCCTCCCCCCACGTCAACGAGGAAACTTCCCGCGGGCAAAGTGCTCCATTCGAAGCCTTTAATATTATGAGAAAAATTACTTCGATACCTATCTGAACAAACACGGCACCATTGAAAATCGCTTCTGGTGATTCCGTTGCGGCGGTTCCCTGCATACCAAGACCGAAACGCTGCATCCGCAGTCGATTTTCCGGCCGCTGCATCCAATAATATAATGGCTGGTCTGTGTTGAAAGCAAGGTTGTAGGGCAAAACGCCCTCCTTGGGATCCAAAATTGTATCCGCCAGCACCGCTGAGCTCTTGAAGATGTCCTCGGAGCTGGAGCGGATCAGACGAGTTTCTCGGAGCAGATAAACGGACTGACAAGAATTCAACGAGCGCGGTAAGCCCAGACGTTCCTACAAGCCGCTCTTCCCGTCTATTCGTTCCGTTATCATATGCACTCGCATACCTATGGACAGGAAGACACCTACTTCTCAAATAGCACCCTCGAAGGTTTGTCTTTGTCAAGCGCCGATGATATCCGGTTATTGGCGAAGACGTTGGGCGTTACTTCGCGGAATATGTTGTGTGTCGCGAGGAGCCGCAGAATTCGCGCTAGACCAGTACCACAAGAATGAGATAAAGTAATTCTTCCTCGCGTTCCGCCTCACCAAGCAACACAGGATCAGCCTTGCTTGGAGCTGCGATTTCCTTGGCATGGAGCCCCTGTGGAACATTTAATACTCAGTGCACCCAATAATAATACACGGTACCTCTGGACCGGCCTCGCGTAACAGCTCGACAACATTCAATTCCGATGCGACCCGCAAGCACGAGGATATATGAAACTGGATAAACGAGGATGAATCAGAGGGTATTCCTTGTGAAATAGTAAAACTTACTGCCTGCGACGCATTCAGCACCGACGCAGCCGGACTGCATACCGTCGCGGATAACTGCGACGCGGCCGCCATGATATTCAACGCCGCACTATCCACAAGAGGGTTTTGGAGCAGAGCCTCCGCGGGGTCAGCGGCGTTGAGAGGGACGTCCAACGAGGGAAGGGGCTTCTCTGCCTGTGCGTACACCCTCTCTATGTTGTCGACGGCTTCATTGATTATGTTTGCGAGGCGGCGGAGGGTAGAAAGGCCAATGGATCCCATGGCCAAAGTGAAGAGACTTGTGGTGAGAAGGGCAGTCTTATAGCATCGGATTGCCGCCGCGCGTCGTGATATTCTATTGTGGGTGACCAGAAAATCGGGAACCTCGGAAAGCCTGGACCAGGGTCGTCAAATTCATAATTGGCCGTCACTTCATGAGAGACGGACTGATATGAATGATGAATGTAATGAGCACACATGTATATGTGGGCGCTGCAAGAAGCTCATCAGATCGTAAAGTTCTATGCCGCCCGAATACTGCCGGTCAGCAGAGTTAGCCGAGTGGCGTGCCAAAATGGCTTGCGCCGCTTAGCGGAGTTTGAATTGGCTGGGGCGGGCGGGGATGGCGTGGCTTGCGGCGTGGCTTGGCTTGTGCTCGGCTACACCACACCCTTCCACTGTAAATATTTCGATCTTTTCTCAATGTTGATGCACTGTGAGCCTCTCCCTTCTTCACTATCGTCTCCTCAACATCCGGATCAACCTCGCCGTCGTCATTGATCGCGCCGGCGGCATTTGAACTGGCGAACTCGCCGTTGCTGAAATGTCTCATCAAACTCCCAGACAAACTACTTGGTCACTGCGCAAAGTGATACGAGTTGCGAGGTCAACTAGCTCGCCACTCATAAACCCTAGTCTCACAGTGGAACTGGAATTTGCTGTAGGTGTGCGAGCGGGCGTGGCTTCGGCTTGACTGTGCCGGTTTATTCCCTGTGGGTTTCTTGGACGTGCCTCCTTATTCGATTGCGGTATTTCATCTCCCATCTCCTAAGCCCCATTGCGCCTTGGCACAACCATTGGATTGTAAGCCTCCCAATGATCTTATTTTCATAGATGGTTGGAAGAAGATTTTAATTTTGTCAATGTGCCATGCCCCACATTCAATGAAGTAACTGAGAACATTCAAAGCTCTGCGAACTTCACTGGGTCATTGATTTTTGTGGCCGCACATTCTGGAACCAAGTAGAATGGAATTCAACCTGGCCGAGCTGAAATTGTGGGAAAGAAATTCAATTTTGGTGAGGAACAGTTGCTAATGAACGTCCAATGGGTTTTAGAAGTTGGGGGGCGTTCCGAGCCTCCTTCAATCGTTACAATCCATATCCCCGCCCACTTTGATGGCATCAGACAAAGTGGCGGGTGATGGCTTAAGCCATGTTCAACCCCGCCAAATCCCGCATTAATTCACAGTGGACTCGTCGCAGGATGCTGAAGCGAGGTGAGTTAGGTATCCAGACAATGTTGCTTGGCTCTTTTCGTGTGAATTTCAACACTTTTTAGAACAACCGGTGGCCACGCCCAAGCCACGCCCTTTTAATGGCATCAGACAAAATGGCTTGCGCCCGCCATTTTGTTCCCGACGAGCCCTGTCACTTCCCTCGAGGTTCCTCTACCTGCTCCGACTATGGAACACTGGACTGAACAAATGCAAGCCATCTTTGTAGGTTCGACTTCTTCAAATTTTCTTCGATCTGCCTGATATTTGGAAGTTGCCTTGAAGTCAACCAACCGGGTGAGCGTGGAGATATGCCATGTACTCGTTCTATGGCGTGTGGGGAGTATAATAACCTGATTTTGTGAAGAGAGGCAGCCAAATCCAGCCCGATGTCTCGAAAGCGGTATGTAGTTGAGAAATAACGTAAGTTCGGTACTCGTTTGATGAATGTCACTGTATTCTAGGCAGTTTGTGCATTACCTTTTATCAAGATCAACACCAAGAAGCATGATCTATTGGTTAGCCCTCACAAGCCCGCTGGCTTGCACGCGGAGCATCAGTTGAGTCCATGATTAGTGGCAGCGGCGACGGGTATCATCGAAATAACAACGAAAATTCATGTCATACGGACCTTCAGGGAATGTAATGTAATCTATATACCATACAAGATATGCTATGAGAGACCCGTACGATGTGCTGCAAGCGCAAGCCACTTGTTATTTTTGGCTGATGCCAAGGCGACAAAATGGCTTGCCAAGCCAACAAAATGGCTTGCAAGCCAAAATGTCGGGCGGGGGCGGGTGAACCCACCCAAATCCACGCCCCCGCCCGAAAAAAGCCATTTGGCGCAGGCGCAAGCCATTTTGGCAAGCCAAAAACGTCACTCTCTGCCGGTCAGTAAGGTCGGCTGCAAGTGGCTCAAAGGGAATAGTAAGATATATATGCAAAATCCCCAAGGGTGAGGGCATCCCTGAAAGATACTTAAGAGCGTAATATTATAATAGAGACCTTGCGCAAAAGCCGCACGGCGCGCAAGGCCTTCCCATGCGGCTTTTTCGAAACTCTGCTGCGGCAATCTGGAGGGTGATAGGAATAGTTCTGGGGGCGCTTGGAGGCCAACGAGCACAAATCCGCAAGCGGCATTGCGCAGCCGCATGCGGCTTTGCGCAAGGTCTCTAATTATATATGCAGAATTTGCTATCTGCGTGTGTACGTGTTGTCAAAACCGGGTGGTGTTATATCGGCCGCGGAAGTCGGAAATCTGTGGGTCACGAATTCTCAACACATGGAACGTGTCTTGATTCGTGGTTCTCCATCAATCTTCGTCTGTGGGTCCCAGTCGCACGACTCACAATTGATATTGAAGAAGTAGCCAGGTTAAACGCTGAAACCAATCCTTCAACATTCCATATACAGTCTCCGCACTGCACCACGCATCGGCGAAATCGATAGGCCGGAGACCATCTTGACTAAAACCTTGACGTCCAGGCGGGCTATTCGGACATCCGTAAGTCACATCTATTCGGACGTCCGTGGAAATGTTACTCAGGATTCAATGGCTGACCGGCTTAGTGGCTATCTGGTAAGGATTAAAAACGCGTTGAACCGACGTTGAATCATTCAATCAGTCACTGCAAGTGCCAAAGTTTAAGCCCCTAAACTCTGTGCTAAGTAACCAGAGCAGTGCCTTGCTGGTAGTCCGTCCGTACCGAATTCCACAGACAGTAGGCGAAGTTTAAATCCTTGGGAAGCATATTGTATCATTATGCGCATAAGTAATGATACTGATAGCCGTTTCATGGCCGAGACTACGGCTAGATCGGCTATGCACGAGTATTCCTTCGGCGGGATTCGGCTGACCGGCCGATGACCGGCCCACTTGCCGGCAAGCAAGTAGCAATGATTAGGTGCCGCAGCAGGGGTTTGGCTAGATGGCTAGCATATGTACTGTGGCGGAGGTTCATTCGTGTCCAGTTTCCCAGAGTATCGGTCTTGACAACACGTCAACCATGAAGACGTGATTTGTGGGTACGAGTGGACACCGACCAGGCTTCATTTACAGTGCCGCCAGAACTGCGATGTTTGTTTCTCTATTCATGAACAAGCTTCGTGGAGGTACCAGCAGTTTTTTGGAGGAATACTACTTCATAGCAGCGACGGGAGCATGACAGGGGCTCACGCGGAGGAAGCAGTGACTCGCAATCAGATCATGAATCCGATCTGAAATGCCCGCATCTGGTGAAGTTCAAGGTAGCTTCTGGAAAGTTTTCTTCCGTCGGGTGGAGCTGGCGCTAGTCTCGCTTAAAGCGGAGACATCAATTTGCAGGGTATAAAGTCCGTCGCCCCGTTTCCGGAATCCCCCTACGTCCGAGAAAACAAGACAAGACGAATGTCTAGTGCTCTAGCACCTACTTTTGGCATATGGCTGGTTGCGCAGTTCTTTCAAGCAATGTACGTCGTCCTCGTCAATGCATGTCCAAGTTTGTCCGTTTATCACAACTTAGTCTGTACGGAATGGGCTTGCTTCAAGTTTATCTGTAACAAACTTTGCTCGATTGTATCCGCTCTGAACTCATGGTCACCCAGATACTTCTTCTGGTACCCAGAGGACAGTTGGGGAACCAAAGGGACGGTATGAAATCATGTGTGATTGCTGGGCACGTAATCAATGGCCGTGGCCAGGTGCTCTTGATCACGTATGTACATATGTGCTGCAGAGCTACCAAAAATCGCACCGTGACGTCTTTGCAGTGTCCTGGAGACAGTTCAAACAGGAACATATTTTAGCGCCACTTATACCTTGCTCATCGACGACTTTGGCGACTTTCAGCGCCTCGCTTTGTTTCCATGGTCGGCCACATTTCGTTGCTCCAGCATGCTTCACTTATCATGTGTGAGATGCAGGCAAGCCCTAGCGCAGTTGCTCGCAGTGGTGAGTTCTTTATATCCTATGTCCCATCGAAATAATCCCTCATCCGCTCGTAGTATACCTCGACATTCGTGGCACAAGCGTGGGCATCCGTTCTCCCGGATCGAGGTTGATTTTGAGTTTCAACAGATACTTCGCACGCTGCATCTACCTGTGTACGTGGAGTCATTCAAACCGGAGTGAGTACTGATTGCCACTGCAGTACACAAGAAAAAAGTTTTGCTCCCGCTGGTTATAGTTATTCTTTCGCTGGTTGGTCTCGGTATGCGGACGATGTACATATATCCTGGGCTGTTTTAACAATTGGGCATTCGGATTCGGTTGCAGGTGGTGGCGTAGGTAAGGAAGTTGAAGGCCATCGTTGAACAAGGCTTACCTGATCATTCCCCAGCGCAAATCATTCTTGCGTGGGTTGAAATTACGCATCACTCTCACGTAACTGACGGCGAGGTAGTGTTCGTATCCAGAGGTTCGATGAACTACCCACAACCTCAGTAAGCCGCATCGAATTAAACTGATGAGGCACTGATCCACAACTACCATAGGCGGCGTCGAATACGCAAGCGGCGCTGGCGCTTGCCTGCGATATCTTGATCACTGTTGGTCTGTGTTGGCGGTTGAACAGCAATAGGACTGGGATTCAATCGTCAGTTCCCAACCCGTCACTTTTGATTCCTCCCCTTTCTCAGCCAGCTCACCATACAGCACTAACAAACTCCTCAACTTTCTGATCATGACGGCTATCAATCGCGGTGTTCTCACTATGGTCACGGCGCTTCTCAACATGGTCTTGGTACATATTTCGATAGTTCTCCCTGATCGGTACCCTGACGATGCATCCCTGTAGTTCTTGAGCCAGCCTGGAACGTTCTACTTCATGCTCATGATCCTGATCAGTGGGAAATGTCTGTGTTCCTGCTCTCACTCATTCGCTCAACCGAGATGGCTAACTACCGCGCAGTTTATATGAACAGCATGCTAGCAATGTGAGATTCACATTGATCTCCTCGGTCGACTGTTCCAATTGCTCATCTGCTTTTGCAGGCTGAACACGCGCCAACACGCTCATTCAGTTGGCCAATTTGGGGCTGTCATAGACCACATCTCCATGCCGTCGCTGCGGAATGGCAATTCGCGGAACGCCCAGATTTTGGCCGTAGATGTAACTGTTAGTTGTGAAACTAGTCACGATAGGTAAGCTGATGCTACCGCGGGGCATTGTCTGACCTCTTTATAGGGACAAGGCAGGATTTTAGCGGGCCCACCGGGGAAGGTTCGATGAGGGGAATGTTCTTCATTGCAGCAGCAAGATTAATTTGATATGTCGCTGGTGTATTTTCGGGAATTACAATGAAAGGTCCTCTTGTTTGCTTATATATGATATTCAGTGAAGTCAGTTTGAAAGATGAGGACGCAGAGATAATCCGGGGACTCAGCTTCAGCTTGTTGAAAAATCGAACCTGGAATTGAACCAACGCCCGGCTCTTGCCGAGATGCTGTGCACACTGTTCTCTTGCTTTCCACGCTAGCCCTTCATGTTTTCGCATCGCAATCCAAGTCTGTGGCGATCACTCTTTCAGTTGAAAGGGTTTCAACAATTTAACTGTTGAGTGACAACCCTAACTTACTTACCTCTTGCTCCCTGTTTATGTAATTTCTCGACCTGGCAGTCTCATGTCACAATGCGTCTCACGTTCGTATCCGTAAAGCGGTGGCATGCATATCTATCAGCAAGCAGCGGTGCTCGAAGTGCACACTATGAGATAACCTGTGTCATGCTCGATTTCATTCGTCAATCAATATATACTGTAATGCACCTCAGAGCGACGCTTGGGGAGCAGACATCATACCTCCTTGCGTGGTTTTCCATATCGAGCACGGAATAGATGGGCGATACGGCCCGTGGGGCAATCCGATGCGAGGTGGTCCTGCGAGCCGCAGTGATAGCTGAATATACAAAATGGATGAATGAGTGGACGAAAGAGGAAGCGGACGCACCAAGCCCCCAGGCGGGTGCATTCCGCAGCTAGGTGGTCCAGCGAGCCGCACACGGCGCTGGGTGAGTGTTGATTGATGAGCCACGCACGAACTGGAAAAGTTGAACAGAGCCAAAAGGACGGACCAAGTTTTGGGCCGGGTGCATTCAGCGACGAGGTGCTCAGTTGAGCCGCACCGGAGGCTGGATCGGTAAAAAAAACAGTGGGATGAACGACTAATTGAGGCATGGTTGGGAGACATACCAAGATTTTGGGCGGCTGCATTCAGTGACGAGGTGATCGGTCGCGCCACACCGTACGCTGGATGCAAACGCATAATGTGTAATCAGCGACGGGAACTTGATGGAAAAGAGGCGGACCCACCACGTTCGCGGTTTGCTGCAGTTTGCAGCAAGGTGCTCGTTCGAGCCACACCGTCGGCTAGACGCGGACGCAATGAATAACGACAATCAATAAGTGCACGCGAGACGGAGACACACCAATTTTTGGGGCTGGTGCAGTCTACGACAAGGTGCTCTGTCGAGCCGCAGCGCAAGCTGGATTGGTAATAAAAACACAATGAATAACTAAAACAAGGCATGATGGGAAGGCACACCAAGATTTCGGCCACGGGCAGTCCACGACGAGGTGCTCAGCTGAACCGCACCGGACGCTGGATTGGTCAAACACAATTAAAAAAACAAGGAATGATCTAGAAGGCATGATAGGGAGACAGACCAAGATTTTGGGAGGGTGCATTCAGTGACGAAGTGCTCGGTCGAGCGGCATCGTCGGCTGTATGCGCCCATGAATAAACGATGGGACACAACACAAAGCCATACCAAAACTTTGCACTCGTGCAATCTGCGGCAAGGTGTTCGGTCGAGCCGCACCGGCCGCTGGATTGAACATAAAACACAATGAATAATCAATCAGGGAGCCATACCAAAATCTTGGGCGGCTGCAGTCTGAAACAAGGTGCTCTGTGGAGCCGCATCGGAAGCTGGATCGGTAATAAGACAGTGGGATGAACGAATAATTGAGACATGATAGGGAGACATACCATAATCTTTGGACGTTGCAATCTGGGGCAAGGTGCTCGGTCGAGCGGCATCGGAAGCTGGATGCCAAGGTGTAACGGGTAATCAGCGACGGAACCGGGCGGAAAAGAGGCGGGGGGCGTGGGGACCCACCATGTTCGCGGTGCACTGCAATCTGCTAGAAGGTGATCGGTTGAGCCGCACCGTTGGCTAGACGCGGACTCAATGAGTAACGACAATGAATGAGTGCACGCGATACCAAGTTTTGGGGCTGGGGCAGTCTGTGACAAGGTGCCCTGTCGAGCCGCAGCGTACGCTGATTTGGTTAATAAAAACACAATGAATAATTAAAAAAGGCATGAAGGGGAGGCACACCAAAGTTTCGGCCACGGGCAGTCCGCGACGAAGTGCTCAGCTGAGCCACACTGCACACTGGATTCGTAAAAATAAGATAAAACAATCAGGGCATGATTGAGAGACAGACCAAGATTTTGGACGGGTGCATTCAGTGACGAGATGATCGGTCGAGCGGCACCGTACGCTGGATGCAAATGCGGGGAAATCAGGGACGGGAACTTGGTAAAAAGGAGGCGGGAGGCGTGGGTACCCACCACGTTCGCGGTGCGCTGCAATCTGCGGCCAGGTGTTCAGTCGAGCCGCACCGTCGGCTGGTCGCAATGAGTAATGCCAATGAATGAGTGGACGCGACACAGAGGCACACCAAGTCGTGGGGCTGGTGCATTCTGCGACAAGATGGTTGGCTGAGCCACATCGGAAGCTGCAAAAGTAGCAGGCAACATGAGATAAGTACAAGAACGCTCTGCATCCAGGGATCCGCAAAAAGAAGATGTACCACGTCAGGGGCAGGCGGGCGGGCGATGTGATTAGTGTGCGTGGCAAGAGGTTCATTGGACATCGTAACTCGAGCCTCTGTGAGACAGATACGCGAATTGTTGAATTCCGGAGCGAACTGCGAAACATCGCGGTGGGGGGTTGTTGGGGGGTTGCGTGAGAGAGAGTGACATGTGTGATCGTGTGATGATCGTCACGCCTTCCTTTCTTGAAATTCTTTATAAATTCCTTGGGAAATTCTCACTTGACTTCAACCTCTCGTGTTCCTTCGTTCTCGATTCACGCGGTTCTGGCGCTGGGATCTTCTTCTTGGGGCGTTTATCACACATCAGAACTCTGTAGCCAAATAGAGCCAAATGATTAGTGTTGCCGCGGTCCGGTTCCGTCCGGTTCAACACCTAAGTTTGCTGAACCTAGAACTGAACCCAGGGTTCAGTTCAGCGAAAACCTTGAACTTTGGACTGGACCTTGGGTTCAGGTTCACCGAGGTCCAGTTCAAGTTCAAGAGCGGTTCGGACACGTTCGAACCAATTTTTCTTCCCACGCCAAACAAAGTACTTATTTTGGATACAGCCGAGTCTCTTCTCTACGTCCTTGGTGCTACAAATGGCTAGCCTTCCTCTTTATGACTCAAAATCCCCGGCCTTTCTAGCCCTTTGTCAGTATCTTGGTGACTTCTTGCTGCGTTGGACATACATCAAGACCGCCGTCGCCGACCTCACTCCACACAACAGTCGTGACTTGAGCTCTCGAATCCAGGCCCTTTCGAAGGATATGAGTCAATTCACTTGCGACAATGCCGTATGTCTTTCTGTTGTTTTTCCTACGGCTGGGTCTTGACATTATTTCAAGGGGCCACCAACAAATGGCAATGATAGTAGTGATGGGCGCGCGCACTGGCATGGGCATACAAATTTTACTTGTGATGGGTGGTACAGCAACAGTGAAGTGCCAGATGACGCAGACGATGAACTACCGGGCCTTGAATAACACTTAGTACAGTTTAATGTGTATATTCGGTTCGAAGTTCGGACGGGTTCGGACGGGTTCAGCAAGGTTCAGAAAATTTTCAAAATTCTTGAACCATGAACTGGACCTTTGGTTCGGTCCAGCGAACGTCACAGCCACTGAACCGGACTTTTGGTCCAGTTCAGGTCCAGTTCAGGTTCAGGAGGGGTTCAGAACCGAACCGCGGCAACACTACAAATGATGTGCCATTGAAAAGGTTTCCGCATGCCCACATTGCTGTCGACTGACTGTCATGGCGCAGCTAAGCCTCTCTAAGCTCCCTATTGCCGCTCACGCCGACGCCGTTGGTGGGTTTGCCTGTCCTGTTGGATTTTGAGCCTCCGCGAGTGAGCACAGTGACCCTCTGCAAACGCGCAGAGGTCTCGATAGATTCAACTAGTATTTATACAAGGAGGAGTAATTAGAACGAAAGGGGATAGTCCAATGAACAACAGTGAGCGCGAGATGGATGAGTCGGGGTGAGTGAGAGCTGTGGATGAAGCTGTAGAAAGCAGTACGCTGTCGGGGGAGTAAAACTCCGCCTCACAGCTCTTCGGCGGTGCGTGGGTGTTTCAGTTGCTATTCTAACACACCCCCACAAGCGATAGCACCAAGGCACCCCCACAAACTGGACAAGGCATTCACCAGACACCGTCGTAGCCCGAGTCCGAATCGTACTCGGCAGTAGCGGCGGTCGTGGGCTTCGACTGTTCCCAGCGAAGACGCTCGGGGCAATCCGACTTGAAGTGACCCTTCCTGTCGCAGAAGTAACAAGTCTGCGACGCAGCGGCAAGGCGGCGAGCGGCGAAGGCGACATTATTGGGGTCGTTGTCGGGGTCGACAGTTAAAGGAACGTCCGAGGAGATGTTGGACTGTTGGCGAGTCTCCTCGTTGAGTAACCGGCTGATGACATGGTGGACGGTGAGGTCGTTAGGGTTGGTCGCATCGAAATTGATAATCACGGCCTCGTATGTCGCGGGGAGACCCATGGTGAATGCCAGAATTTTGTCCTGTTCAGTGACAACAATCCCAGTATATTCCATCCGGAGAACCATGGACTGAATGCAGCCAATCCAATCCTCCATCGTCTCGGAGTCGAGCTTCTTCGCCGTGAGGAACTGGCGGCGAAGGGCGAGGCTAGTGGCAAAGCCAGCAGCACGGTGCACGCGCTGGAGATCTTGCCAAATGACCATCGGATCGCGCGATGTCATGTGGGAAAGTTGGCTTGGCTCAACGCGTAGAACCAATTCCGCCCGCGCTTCCGCCATCTTCGTTGCATCCCGCATCGCGACCAGCGTCCTCATCTCCATGTCCATTTCCGCTTCCGTCTTCTCAGTCCCATCAGAGTTGGTGTCGCTCACCACAACTTGAACCACACTCCACAATCCCTTCCTGACAAGAATAGCCTCCATGCGTAAGTCCCAGTCGTTGGCATAGTTCTTGTTGCCAAGACGGGCAAAAGAATAGCGGTCGGCGTCGCCCATGGTAGAAAAAATCGAGTGGCGGTGAATAAGTGGATCAAAATAAAACAACGGATCAAAATCAGTGCTCCTTCGTCGTCGATGAAGGGTCTCGGTGCCTCGGTGTCACGAGGGCTTTCTCCTTCGTCGTCGATGACGGGTGTCGGTGCCTTGTTGTCGCAAGGGCTTTCTCCCTCGTCGTCGATGAGGGGTGGCAGCAGTAAGAGTCGGAACAGACGTCAATGGAGTCCAGACAATGGCAGCAAGAGTTCGAGGGTATGAGTGTTTGCGCGTTTGTGTTGGATTTTGAGCCTCCGCGAGTGAGCACAGTGACCCTCTGCAAACGCGCAGAGGTCTCGATAGATTCAACTAGTATTTATACAAGGAGGAGTAATTAGAACGAAAGGGGATAGTCCAATGAACAACAGTGAGCGCGAGATGGATGAGTCGGGGTGAGTGAGAGCTGTGGATGAAGCTGTAGAAAGCAGTACGCTGTCGGGGGAGTAAAACTCCGCCTCACAGCTCTTCGGCGGTGCGTGGGTGTTTCGGTTGCTATTCCAACATGTCCTCTCCCTGGCGAGTCAGCTTACTGACCTCCGCAGCAGCTCAGAGTTAGGGCTTCAACCCGTCTGTTAAACGGGGACGGCCGTCAAAAAGACGGCCGTTTTTGTCAACGGACGGGTCTACCCGCCCCGTACAAGGCAGGGCTCGAGCCTCAGGACGGGCGGGTCCCGTCCGTCCCGTCCGTAACGGCCGTTTCAACGGGTCATCATGGCACACTTCTATCTATGTACAAATAATGTATCAATTGTCACCCATTTGCTTCTTGAGTGCCGCGCGCGCGACACGCAATCTGGCCTTCACAAACATCAAAGTTCGAATCGTTTCCGCCTTCAAACTTGCTCGACGGATGCCGATCGTATCACGGCCTCCCGAAAACACACGCTCTACTGCGACGGCCGAGCCTTGATTTAAAGATTAGAACACTGTTTTTTTAGCTATAACGAGGACGCACCGGGAATGCAAAGGACATTGCGAACCAGCATGTACAAGTGAGGAAACTGCTTACGCCGGCTATACCACCATTGCAGCGGGTCCACCTTCCAGGGCTCCGGGATGGCAGTGAGTCGGAAATAGTCAGCGAGCTCGTTTTCGGTTGACGCCGTGACAAGCTTGCTATACCGGCTGGTGAAATCGATTTTTTGTGGAGACCCGGGCTGTAACAAATCATCAACTATGTCGTCCGACGGTTCACTCGCAGTGGTTCTGGAGGCATAAACAGCGTCGAAATGGGTCTGCAACCGTTCCTTGGCAATCTCCAAGTCAGCCAAGAGTTCGGGTTCGTCTGCGTAGTCGGCTTTCAGACCGGCATAGGAGAGCCGGGGATCGAGCACTAGGAAGGCCAGTGAGATTGAGTCAATAAACACAGAAGAAAAATTCAAACATGTGGCCCAGGAGTAATATCGGGACTGATCGAACTTGGTAAAGTAATCACTCAGCTTGAGATGCGCCGGGTCGTACCCACCCTCGTCACTTCGTTACTTCGCTTAGTTGTGCGAATCTTCGTCACTTGATCGCATTTTGGGAAAGTTCGTGACTTCAGCTCATTTTTGTGGAAGCTCGTCATCTCACCTCAGCACGTTCGGGAACTCGGAGGCATCGGCCATCAATGTTTCTTTTGCACAAGCCGGCAGGTTTTTTTTATATAGATCCCTTACCCTAACACTAACACTAACCAAAACCCCAACCAAAACCCCTAACCCTAACCACTAACCGCTAACCACCTAACCAAAACCCCTAACCCCTAACCGCCTAACCAAAACCCCTAACCACCCAACCCGAACCTAACCGGCCGCGCTCGGCACACTGGTGATCTCCATCGCTTCGTGATGCATTGAGGAGTTGCCGTCGCTTGCCGAGCCGACGAAGTTTTCCAAAAACACACCAGCGTGAGAGCATTCCCACGTTCCCATCAAGTGACGAAGATTCACCACCTTAAGCGAAGTAACGAACTGACGAAGATGGCGCGGACTCAGATGCGCCTCGACTAGGCCCTGGCGTAGGATAGGATCGGTGCTTGGGGACAGCTTCGCAAGTTCCGTCTTCAAATGCCTCTGAAGGCCAAGGAAATTTGCATGGGTAGATGAAAGCATGGGCTGTTTCGTCGCCGACATCTGGGTTGTCGCGTCGCGGAAAGCCATCAGCCAGTTTGTGACCAATTTCAACGCAGCCCAGTCCGCACTAGACAGCTCATGCTCACGAAGTTCTTCGTCCTTCGCCACATAGTTGAAGATAGCCCCCGGAATTGCAACGCCCGGCCTGAATGCATTTATATCTGAAGAACGAATGAAAATCAAGGAGCTTACGGAGCATCTGATGAGACGACGACCAGCGTGTCTTGACATCAAGAATGAGCATGAGTACGGTCTCATTGGTAGTATCGATGTCGCGAACACGGGGCGAGTTTGAAGAAGCTGCGGAAAGCTCTTTCTGCTCCTTGTACCAGGTCTCGACCTCCTTCTGCCACGTCTTTCGGCGTTGCGGGCTGGAGCGAACATGCCGTACAGTTTTGCGGAGCTTGGCGAGAAATTGTCAGAGCAAAAATATCAGGTCGAAAGGATTGATACCTTGAAAATGGCTTTACCGATAGCACTAACAGGCTTGTCGTTCTCAGAATCGGGCACGTCAAGTGTTTGGCTAGCCTCATTGTCGTGGTCGAGGCTAAGTGATTCCGTGGCAGTCTCCTGATAGACTCCTCGAAGCGACGCAGATTTCTTCGATTCCTCCTTGGTGAGGACCCCGATTGCCTCCAAGAGCTTCGAAAAAAAAATCAGCAAAATCGGGTACTCAAAGCGGTAACACTACCTTAAGCGCCGACAAGTGGATGGTATGCGGCATACATCGCATCTGTGCATCTTCGGCAGAGAAGTAAATACCCTCCGCCACGCATCGCCGTTCGAACGCCTCAACCATAGTGTCATTATTGGTTGCGTTGTCCATGACGAAGGCGGTGATCTATTGGAATTCAGCGAGGCGGGGGAAAAGGGAAGTATTGATATACCCGGCCCTTCAACCCAAAATCTTCGACTGTTTGCCAAACAACTGCAGCCATATTCTCTCCAGAATGCTGGCCGACAAACTCCCGGAAATCGATTAAACACTCCTCTACCCATAATGTTTGAACAAGAACGTGTGCAAATTAATAAAGAGCGTACCAAGTTGGCCATCATTCCCAATGTAGTGAACCACGATCGCCAAGAAAGCATAACCGTTACTTGAAGTCCACGCATCCAAGGACAGAACAAAATCCGACAAATTGTCCTACAAAATTAGGTGAGCGAAGTTCGGGATCCACCGGCAGGAGGAAGTCACCGCAAATATCTGCTGCAATCCAGCCTTCATCTCCTTCGACATTTTCTCGATGCGCACTTTTACGGATGGATGATGCGGAATGTTGAGTGGCTTGCGATGCGCGTATTGAAGCATCTCGCGGAATTCCGGAGCGTCCACTGCTGTGAAAGGCTGGTCACATATAGCGACCCACCTGGCGACCAAATTCTCAAAATGTTCTTGATCCCACGGTTCCTAATTAATGCGACACATTACTGCATATTTGCGCGCTTCGAAAATTGCTTACCTCTGCTGCAGCGGCTTGCTTAGCAAACATTGCTTTGATATTTTTGTTGAGTTGGTCGGCTTGCTTCACGTATTCGGTAGCAGTTTTGTCGTCCATTATGGTTGATCCGTTGGCCAGTGCAAGTTCTTCGGGCGTTGCCAGGCCGTCGCGATCATTAAGAACTTGGTAAAGGCGATGGTGCGCCTTGAAGTTCTTTTCGAGGTGTTGTTTCAGCTCTATGAATATGAAGTGCAAGAAAAAGGGATAGGCAGAACGGAGGAGCGCACTCGAGGTATTGTGATTCATCTTCTCACTAATTTTGAAAATCTTCCAAGTGCCGTGCCAACACTTCCAATAGCGGGCATTCTCCTCTTTCTCGCCCTCGGCATCAGTGTCGACACGCTCATAGAAGTAATAGATTGGACTGCGATTATTCTGGTTTTTCATCAGATACAGAGCTACCAGACCTTGAACTGCTCACCGCTTTCTTTGTTGGTTTAGACGGTCCGGCGCCCGAGGACGAGGCAATATTGCTGGGTGTCGTGGTTGGTTCCGAAGCCTCCCGTGCCTAGAAAGATGAGTAATTGTGGCCCGGGCATTGATCAAGGAACGCACCGGAGCAGATGGCGCCTTGGCCTTAGCCTTTCCCTTCGATTTCCGAGCGCGACCTGCTTGGGAGGCCTTTCGGGAGGTCGCAGCCACTGATTTCGTTGGAAGACTCTCCGCGAGCTTGGGGAATTGTGAATAGTGGGTAATTCTGCTGAGAAATGCCATACCTCCTCGTTGGTTATCTGAACTTCCGGTTCGCTATCGCTGTCCGTGGTCTCATCACTGCTGAAATTCTCGTCTTCCGGTTCTGTATCCACTGCTGTGGTCGAGGTCTTGTGCTTGGTCGATTTACGCTTCTTCGTTTTCGGGGCCTTCTTCGGGCGTTCACTGGCAAGGTTGCCATCGGAGTCCAGTTCCTCGGCATCCAAGACTTCTTTCATACGCTCGTCATTGCGCTTGCGTTTCGATCGAGACGAAGACGCCTCGGCATTGACTAACGGGCGTCGTGGGAATGAGTACACGTCACCGCTCAGCTTAGTCATGACTTACCGTCATCGCCGTCAGCACCACCGGGAACAGGGATCTTCAGGAACATATGGGACAACGGACCAATCCCGAGTGACCCCACAGTATCCTCCCATGCAGGCCGCCGACCGTGCACTAGGAAATATAGCGGATAGCGTGGCCCAGCACTTGGAACGAGTGCCAAGTCTTCGAGATGTCGATAGAGTTCGGCCATGGTTGTCTCTTTTGTAACCACTACGAGGAGATGAGCGCTTAATTTGTAAATCAGGACATATGGGACATACAAACAGGCAGGGAGCGCCGGCAAGCTCCAAGAATAAAAATGGTGAAAAGTGATTTCCCGGCGACCCGATCCATGCGCCGTTTCGACATAAATGAAAAATGAGACCGGTGACGGCGGCGACCCAGAATGAGAGGGATGACCAAATGGTAGCGAAAAAAACTGGGAAACAAAATTGAAGCTAATAGCAGAGGATGAGTTAGAGTAATTTAGGGTGCCCCAGTTTTGACTTGCCAATGAAGATTAATGCGGTTCCCGAGCCCAGACAGCAGTAGGCTACGAAGTACGCCACCTCGCGAGGAGAATGATGAGATCGGAAAGCGGAGCAGAAGCCGAAGAGAACCAAAAGAGCAATCAAAAGCGGGGTGAGAAAGAGGAAGAGGTTTACGAGAAACCATTGTAGACATTTAGACCCCAGGGCTTCGGGCCGACTCGCAAATAGCGTACCGCGAGCTAAGGGCATCAATCAGTCAGTGATGGAAAGAGGGAAAGCGGAAACATAACACACATGGCAAGAGCTTACTTCGCGGTGGAGCCTCATACTTGACGAGCTTTTGCGCCATTTCACAATGGGAAAATTTTCAAAATGCTCGGCACTTCTCGACCTTAAATACTCTTACAGTGGGATCTTCGTACCATGCTGTATTCTTGATAACCAGGCAGAAATTTGCAAAAGACTAAATCACAGAGTGATCGACTTGCCGACTATCACTCGGCATTATGGCATACGCTCGAACCCGTCGAACGGGCGGGGACGGGTACCCCGTCAACGGGTTAACCCGTCCCGCACCCGACCCGCCTCCAGGCAACATCAGGTCGGCAGATGGACGGGTCAAAACCCGCCCGTCCCGTCCGTCAACCCGTCGAAAAGACGGACGGGTTGAAGCCCTAGTTTGTAATTCACAGTTCAAAAATCAATGCAATTTTGTATCAAAAATTTGTATCAAGAATACAGTTGAGCCGTCTAAGCGATAGGCAGGGTGCGGACGTGGTTTGCTAAGAGGTCGCGCAAGGCCGGCATGTCTCCCTCATAGACATCCGCCCCGCAAAATCCGCGCATAACAGCGGCCATCACGCAAAGCACCCAAATCCCACAGTCGTATCCATTGGTTTGCTTGGGACTGTTCTGTGTACACGAATGAGCAGGCTGCGAAGACCAGGAGAAAAAAAAAACATACGACTTGAAACATTGGATATGCAGCCCACGGCTCCTCTGCAGTTGAAACAGGGAGGGAATGTCCATTCCTGTTCGAAAGGACGACCATCCTTGTGATGAGGGCCATGATATCCTGACCCGCGGTTAGTTAGAGGAATTTGCAGAGGTTGCAGAGGCCTACGCGGAGGTCTCGGCGCCAGTGTTGTCTTGAAGCCAGGCTGTCAAAGAAAAAGAGGCGCTGGCGGGGAATGTCGATGATGGCAAGAACCCAGTGCTCCTCTGCCGGCCGGTGAATCGGGAGAAGCCAGAGAGCCTTCTCCCAGTAGCGCACTGGACCCAGCCACCGCCATAGCTCTCCATCGGACGCCTTGTATCGGACTCTTGGGAGATCGTACGAGCTTAGAATCGCGCACTGATTTGCAGAGTTAGTGTGCAGAGAGGAATACGGAGACGAGACAGTCTTGTGAAGCGACGCTGCGACTCCGTTGAGCACAAAGCCGTTCAGCCTCCCCGTTGGCGACAGGAGTCGGTCGAGATCTTGAGGCACAATCTCCATCTTGCAGCGGCCTTCACGAATCACGAAGCGGCTGAACCGCTCCATAATTATGAAGCCTGTGGAGTTGTGGTGGCGGAGGTCACGCAAGAGGCTGCGGTCCAGTGCATTTTGTGGCTGGATCAAGGTCAGCAACAGCCCAGGAAAGAAGAGGGATGATGGTCGACTCACCTGGTCGTCCCATCTTATCTCGACAACCATCTCTCCGGCATCGTCGAAGCCGGACGTCTCCTCCTCCTCCGCCTCAGCCTGTCCAACCAAGTCTAGAGCGTCCTCGGGATCGGCAATGGTGCCGGGATCGACATCGGCCATGCCATCGTCAGGATGATGTGAATCCAGAAGGTCTGTGAAATCCCGCTCAACATCCTCCACCTCTACTTCCTCCGCCTCCGCCTCCGCCGTTGCCTCCTCATCCTCCGCTGCCGAAGCCACCTCGACATCGACATCGACATCTGGTTCCTGTCGAGGATTG
The DNA here is from genome assembly GCA_029281435.1 of Mycena haematopus. NCBI lineage: Eukaryota > Fungi > Basidiomycota > Agaricomycetes > Agaricales > Mycenaceae > Mycena > Mycena haematopus. The sequence goes on from JARJCV010000074.1 coordinate 157,302, forward strand.
CGTGTAGGTAGAGTCCTCATATTGGGGCGGTGATCCGAATGCAGAGGTTGCAGAGGTTGAGTCTGCAGAGGATCTGGGCGAAATAATGGAGATTGGAGATGCGAGGCCCAGTGGTGGGCGAGATGGTTGAGGTAGATCTGGCGCTGCTCGAGGAGGAAGGTGAGCGACGAGTCTGCAAGGAAGATGGAGATCAGTGGGGGAAAAAAAAAATCAGAGAACGTACCAGAATTTGATGTGATTGCTTCTTCAACGATTTCAAGCTCGCCCTCGAGCCATCGGCGAAGATTTGCACGCTCGAGTTCAAGACGAGCCCCTTCCTCGGCACACCTATCCAAAAGGTGAAGGCTTCGTACGCCATCGCGTACATCCTCGTCATTCAGCCATCTGGGTATATCACCCTGAGACGGGAAGATCCAAACCTCCTCGTGAAGTGTTGGGTCATTGCGTAGAGAAGCTAGTTGAGTTGGAAGTGCGGAGGGGAGGGGAATTTGGCAGCTGACCGGGCAGGTGTCCTCCAACTTGGCACAGTACTCATTGTATTTACGATAAGCTTGAGAAGGGCAGGCTGGCGCTTGGCTATGGCATGGCGCGTCGCCTGGTACATCTTGGTGCCTAGTTGTCTGCTGAGTAAATGCGATGCGGAGGCCTCCGCAACTCACCTAGAGGCTCTCGTCTACCTGCAACTGCGCGGTCAAGCTCCTCCCATTCTTGAAAGGAGGCAACGGCTCGTTTTCGTATCACACTCTTCAAGGTTTGCACCATCAGCAACAGGTGGGCGAACGGACACGGCAAACTTCCCAATTCTGGAAATGCTCCGCATATGTTGAGTGAGGCGTATAGCTCGTCGGCCTCCTTACTGAGTTTCTCGTGGGTGGTACGTAGGTTGTGGAGGACCAAGAGAGCATCGGGGGACCCGCTGGAGTCCGAAATTGCCAACTTCACCTCCGCAATAGTCTTCTCGACGCTATTGATCTGCGTCTGAAGGGTGACAACCTTGTCTATCTCCCGCTGTACGCGTACAGGAGCATCTGCTAATGTTGAGAAGGTGAAAGAGCTAAAAGACGAAACCATACAAGACCTAATCGACGACTGTGCATTCTTCTGATCTCGCCATTGACGGCGGAGCTCCGCCTCTGGCACCCGACACTCGCGTAATGTTCGGAGAGAACTCCGGTGCTTACGCTCCAGTTTATTCTGCTGCCGCTCAAGCCAAGTCCCCAGGTTCTCTTGGCCCTCTGCATTTAAAAACAGAGCAAATTGGTCGAGCATCCATATCCTCCGCGATGCCTATAAATCACTTCAGCGGACTCCGTTTGAATCATAGGATGAATACTGGCCCATTGGCTCCTCGTCAAAGGCACCATTTTGCGTGTTCTTGACCAAACACGTTCGACATCTTCGTGATCGGCGAGGGTCGCACCTCGACGGAAGCGAGGGCTGAAGACGAGCTGGCACCCCCACTCATGTCTGTATGAATGCAGGTGGTTGATGATAAACGCCAGACGCTCGCGGAAGCTGGCGCTGAAGATTGGATACTGTCACAGTGGTCAGCATGCGGAGGGTGCGGAGGGTCCATGCGGAGGGTGCGGAGGATAAGACCTACCAACTCAAGACTGTAATCAACGATGCACCCAATATCGTAGGCCTGAAGAATTGTGGCCTGAGGTGGAAGCATGGATTGAAGCTCCTCCAACAGCGCTATGATGTACCGTTGCTGCTCCCCCGGAGTGTAGATATTTGCTAGAGATATGATTTGTCCGTGTCGGCAAGTCATGAGAAAAACACCGCTGGCATCGTATCGTTTGAGGTCGGCTCGTCGGCTCTTCTCGTTAGCGGCTTCGAATGTGGACTGGCACGCATCCATTACCTCCTGTGGTATAGGAGGTAAAACATCCGCGTGAGGGTGTTCACGAGCATGCGCAATCTTCCGCGCGACTGCGTCAATCTTGTGTTGGGCAACAAACAAGGACGGGTCATATCCGATGGGCCCATCCCCGGCAGACCGAAGGTGGCGGTAGCTGAAGCATCCATCCGCGCCCAGTTGCACGTCTCCACCACTGTGCTTAGATCAATTTGAAATCAATCCTCCACATGAAAAAAGACGTACTCGTGAAGCGATCTACCCCATTCAGTATGCCCAAAGCATGCCGGGCACCTCTCCCTCAAGGCTCGATCGGCCAGGCCTGGTGTGAGCCCAGGTGTTGAAGGAGCACCAGGTACTGAAGGTGCAGTAGGAGGAGGAGGCGCTGAGGTGCTAGCAGAGGTGGGGGGGGAGGGGGAGGATGTGGGAGCAGAGGCTGCGGAGGTTGCGGATGCTGCAGAGGTTGCGGATGCTGCGGAGGTCGTGGAGGATGTGGCGCGCACGGCCTCTGGAGCGAGTGGAAAGAGGCGGCGCTCAGCCGACCTCAATGCCGCAATAACCCGCTTCTCGACCCGATCCCTGAGGTTGCTGGACCACTGAACGGCTTGTGTAAGGCTGGCACGAAAAGGATCGGCCACCCGGGTACGAGGATTCTAACGTTCTGTCAGTGTTGTCTGAAATAAGGTACGTATTCAAAGAACGCACCCGCTCCGAAACAACGGTGAACCCCCGCCGATTATAAACCGTGTGCAGAGCGGCTGCAAGAGCCGTAATCGCATCGCAAGAGCGTTCAAACATCGCCCGGTATAGATCGAGGACGTCGAACGAGATGCCAAGACGTGGCCTGATAGGTGAGGCAGGAAAAACACCCTGCCGGACGAGGAGCACGCCAACGGGCATGCACTCGCAGGTGATGACTCGCACCTGCATGGCATCTTGAGAATGTTAGCACGGACACTGGCATAAGACAGAGCAAGACACATACGTAGTGGGTACAAGCACTTAATTACTCTATTGCTTCGCTTCGCGCAGGAGCCCATACATTTATGCTCGATTAACGCAGGTATTGTCGAACGCTCTTGAGCATGTGTAGATTCGTAGTAGGCGGTGTAGGGATCCACTAGGAGTGGCAGTAGACAGTCCCATGAAGTAGAGAGACGCTTTCGCGCCGCTGTATTGGCAGGAAGTGTCTGCGGAGGGTCCTGGTGCAGAGGTTGCAGATCGAAATCGTCGATCCATTCGTCATTTTCGGGCTGAGGGTCGGGCTGTGAGGCAAGGGAGGGCCCAGACACAGGTGGAGACGTGTCCGACGTGTTCGACGCGACAGGCTGCCTTCCTAGGCGCGATTCAAGTCGCCTGCGAGCCTCCGCGAGTTTCGCCGCATGTGCAAGACCAAGGGCAAGACCCTTCTTGCGTCTATCCCGCTGCTTGAGGGGGCTAGTGAAGTGCACCCCCATCCCCGAGGTGGACGCCCGATGGTTTGCGCGCACGGAGCGCTTGTTTCCTGGCGGTGCCATGATGGCGGAGGTACAGTCCGAAACCAGAAATTTCCAAATGGGGAAGGTTACCCAAAGTTTACTCAACTCCCGAATAGAAGGCCGTGCCCTCTTCCTACTCTACGTCTAATAGCTCATTTTTGCTCCACACTTAATTCCGCCTATTGGGCCCTCAGGTAACCAATGCGTAGCTTCCTGAGGTGGTGCGCCCAATACAAATCGTTACTCGGCCGTTCTCCGCACAACGGTGTTCTCTTGGTGTTCTCGCCAGTTCTTCGATTTTCAACTGGGCTTACTGAGGATTTATTTTCTGCGGCGTTCAATCTTACTCTGCGCTATATCTTCTGGGTGCCTGCTCTTCTAACAGTTTCGAGGAAAACTCCGACAACCCTCCTTCAAGTTCTTCTAACTTTGCGTTCGTTCAAAGACCGGAGTTCTTTCGAATGAAATGGGCGGGAGATGATCAACATTCACTCATGCCTCCAAATGAATTGACCGGCATTTATCCGCTCAACCAATCAAAACAGAAAAGGGAAAAGAAATTCGCGTTGAACCGGTACTACGGCCATTTTCTTTGGACCGGCTTCACGCCGTGTGCCGGCCCACCTGTCCTACGTCCTGAATGGTTGGTCAAAACGAGAAGTGAGTGTTGTTGGAAATCCAAGCCCATTCTGCATTGCAATACCTCGATTATAGTACAGTAAAATCTCGACTACAACCAAAGTTCATCCAGCATTGAGGTTACATATTGATTACACAGGCAGATTCTTTCCATCCTCTGGAGTCGCTTTATGGTCCGCCGGTCGATCAGCAGTCATTCTACACAAGACCGCGGCCTTGCGCTGGTTGCGCCGTACGATGAGCTTGCGTCGATGAGTGTATAATGCCGCGAACAACGCCCCGATAGTCAGAACCACCCCACCAATGACTCCGCCTACAATCGCGCTCACATGGTTTTTCGTTGGCAGGACAGCACTTCGCATCGCATTACGATAAGTAATGTTCAACCACGGAGTTTCAAACACGTACGTGTAGACGAGATGATCGAACCCAACCACCGTTCCGTTCGGTGTTGTCGGAGCGATGACCAGCGTATGAGGTCCATTTAGCAGATCTGTTTTCGAGAAAATCGGCTGTTGGTCCAGGCCAAGAATATCATCATAAGTGAAGGTCCCTTCGTCCTTGCCATCGAGGACGATTGAGGCCGCCCCGATAAGATAGAGGGAGGTATACAACGCGGTACCTGAATTAATGAGCACAGAATAATGCAGAAACGTCTAGGGCTCGCACCAGTGAACGAAAACGTGATATTTCCGTCGGTGAGCGTTATGGTGTTATTGAATGGGTCCTTGTCCAATATTCCGTCTGGGCACGTAGTGGGGTTGCATGGGAATGCATGCCCGCCGTAGGTAATATCTGAAGATGTATCGTCGACCGTGTAGTTCTGCAGCACGGCATGGACCAGGGTCAAAAAGAGGAGAATGATGAAGGATTGCTGCATGACTGGTTGTTGCTTGGGTGTGGAGACCTCCAAGAGGCGTCCAATTTGGGGCCTATGAGCGGAGAGGGAAGGAAGGGGTGGAGATAGGAATCGGCGACTTATGAACAGCAATAGGATCATGCCGCTCGGCTCTTGAATTCTACGGTCATCCTTGCGGGATGTCATATTGATTGACGCCCACAAGAGCCTACAAGTTTCCGAGAGAGAGAAACGTTGACTTGGACTTGGCTCGAAGGGTTTAGATGTGGTGTTCAATGGCAACGCGCGCAGGAGTAGAAAAGGGACTGTAGGATTGTCATTGTTAAGATACAGAGCACTTGGTTAAAATTCCTATTTACCTATTAGTATCTACCTTATCTTGATGGCGCATTCAAGTTTCCGACACGACGGATAGGAGGCCGCACAATGACGATGGCCATGACGAGTGCGCAGCCGCGCATGAAAGAACAATCGATCTCACAGGAAGTAGAGATGCAAACGTTAGGTTCTTGACGGTACGCAGTGTGTTAACAGACTGAGCAAAGTCACAGTCGGACTCGGAGAATCAAAAACGAAGGAGGGTCCCAGTATTTTTGATAGAGAGCAACAGAGATTACTTGGGCGCAGGAGACGCGGAAAAGGCCATCTCGCGCGGCCATTGACACAGAAATCTTGCAAGTAAATTGGTACGTTGTTGTGGCGGGAAGAAAGAGAGTGAAGTGGCTGTGTAGACGGATCAAATCGCCGCCATGCTCCAAGGGGGTTCGACTCTGTCAAAAAACCCACTTGGGCCGTTATTTTTTTTTCCGACCTTTTCAGCCAACCTACCTACGTCGTAAGCATTCCCACGGACCATATATGGTAATTATTCACGTGATTAGTTCGGCGCTTCCCGCTACTTCCGGCAGGGAAGCCATTTTCTACGGTTCTGCCAAGTGCGGAGGAGTCTCCACTCACTGTCAGTGTCTCCTTGATTTTTGGGGGCTTTTTTTGGCTGGCGGAGCGGAGACTTTACGAAGATCTGCGGAGACTTGCCATCAATTTGTACTTGATATGGTAGGTGATCTTGCCATGCATGCCGATTCGTAGTCCAGGGGCTAGTCTAGAGGTGCAGGACAAGGTTCTGACACCCAAGGAGTCCCTACGAGGCCATTTGGGGCCTATCTGGGACATTTACTGAGAGGTCCGTATTTTTTTTTTTGGCCTCGCGGCCCAACCTACCTACCTGCCCCCTGTCCCGGCTTGACCGGCCCGTACCCCCTTGCCTCGAACCCTCAGAGCGCCACACCGAGTCCAATACCTGAAAGATGCAAAAAGAGAAATTTATGTGGGAAATGTCGAAATTTCGTGGGGTGTCACACCAAAATTCGACTGGTCAGGGTGTCTAATTGTCGGATAGGTAAAACTGGCGAGAGCATCTGGGATATGGGATTGATGCCAACTGTGGCATGATCAGTGGCATTGATAGATTCGTACTTTTTGCCCCACGACTTTGCAATCACATGATCTCGGCGGTCGGCTTCATCGCGGCATAGCGCGGCAAGGCTTTCAAGCCAGGTTCGTGCCGGTGGGTGCATTTGCGAAGGCGGGAAGCGTACGAGATTTTGCGGAAGTCGTTTGGAAGTCGTGGTGATCAAGGGGATAATGGATAAGACCTTTGCCACCCAAAAAATGTGATTTTTTATACAAATGGTGGCGATAATACGGAGTAAGTACTACCACGGGCACAGCGTCAATGAACTCCAATGGGGAATTTATTTTACATAGCCAGAGCCGCTAATAAGACTGCCTCTGGCGAATGCGACCTAGACGCACCTATTCCTTCTTCGGGTGAGTCCGGAAATTGAAGGTCGGGCACCGTTGTTATCAGGTCGGGGAGCCCGAGCGTCAGGCTGGGCTTGCTTACCGCTACCTTCCCCGCCTGCGTACTGATTTCCCCCACTTGAGGTATATCCATCACTGATGTCGCGCTCATATGACCCGACTGGTGCTCTCTGGGTACATGGTGGCATATTGCCGCTGATATTGGAGGCGGACGGCACGTGAATATGCGGTAGAAGAGTCGGGGCCCCGGGTGACAGGCAGGGGAAGAGATAAATGTCGAGCTCAAGGTCGAGCTGCAACAGACGGCGAGCAGTGAAGCAGAGCAGCGAGGACGAGGACGGAGAATAGATGGGAGAGAGTAACAGAGCTGTCAGAGCTGGGTGGCATCTTTTCTGAGGCTCGCCTTGGAATGCCGCAAAGATGCCGAACAAGCGCTCACGTGGTCGTCAAAGTCGTGGGGCGAAAAGTCAAAAACTGGCATTGATTGTAGCATTTTGCCAAACAAACAACCGAAGGCCATCAACGGCATCAACGGCCGGCAAGATTAGGAGTGTTGTCAGGTGTATAATTTGTTATACTCGAGGTGCTCCGGAAATGTCAAAGGAAGGATACAAAAGGGGGCGTGTGTAAACTAAAGTTCGTAAAATGTTTGTTGACTAGGACTCGTAGGGTTCGTTCGTAGGGCGTTCGTAGGGCGTTCGTTCGTTCGTAGGGTGTTCGTTCGTAAGGCGTTCGTAGGGCGTTCGTTCGTTCGTAGGGCGTATTTGTGACTCAAAGTTCACTCCAGCTTTAGAGGGCAAAGGGGTTTCTTGTTCTTTCCTACTGCTACTACAAGGACTTTTATACTAGGGTGATAAAAATCTTAGCAACAATTGTATAATTGGGGGGTAAAGAGTACTTGTTCATTCACCGGGAATACGAGGTCTTTTATACCTCTACAAAGTATCTATAAATATACTACTGACTCATAAGGAATCGTAAAGAATACACTGGAATGTCCTGCATGAAACTAGCTACAGAATCTTCGAGATACGACGAGTTTCGACTTCGCCGAGAAGCCCGAGCACAGCCGTTGTTGCGTGTGTCGGCTTGTTCTTCCAACACTCCCCCTCAAGCCGAACTTAATCCTAATTCCTTCACAAGAGGCTTGAACTTGAATGAAGCCAGCGGTTTGGTAAGTACATCTGCAATCATTTCGGAGGTAGGGCAGTAAACAACTCGCAAAGAGTTATCCTTGATCTTCTCGCGAATAAAATGATATCTGATGTCGATGTGCTTCGTTCGCGCGTGATACTGACCAAGTTCCGCGTGCGATAGCGCAATGGCTGATTGGTTATCGTTGTAGATGGTGAATGGGATGGTGATTACAGAATGTAATAATTCTGCAAGAAAATAGCGGTACCAAATAGCTTCTTTGGCCGCGTGAGTGAGGGCAATATATTCTGCCTCAGTTGTCGAAAGTGCAGTGATTTCTTGTTGCTTTGACGACCAAGAAACTGATCCACCGTTTAAAGTGAATACGTACCCAGAGATTGCCTTTCGATTCTCTTGGGACATGCCGTCGGCATCGGCATAAATATTTAGGCCAGTGTGGTCGGTTGAGCTGTTATAGGTAAGACCTAGAGTGCGTGTGCCCTTCAAATATTGAAGTACGCGCTTGGCGGCGTTCCAATGGACTCGTGCAGGGTTGTCGACAAATTTCGATAGAATGCACACGGTGAACGCCAAGTCGGGCCGTGTCGCGGTTGACAGCCAGACTAAACCGCCAATCAATTCCCTATATGGGATATTGTGCATGTCAGCCTTTGCGTCTGCACTGGTTGGGCATTGCTCTCTCGAGAGCTGAGTATTCGGATCAAGCGGAACTGATGCGGGTTTGCAGTCTGTCATGTTGAACTTGCGAAGTAGAGAGTCAATGTAAGTGGTTTGAGACAGTGTGAGAGTGCGCTGCTCTCGATTGCGCTTGACTTCCATGCCGAGAAGCCAGTTAATAGGTCCTAATTTCGTGATTTTTAGAAGTCTGCTGATGGCATCTTGCACTTCTTCAATTATTTCAGGTGAGCTGCCGGTGATGGTGCTGTCGTCGATGTGGATTGCAATCAGCACAATATCTTCCCCTCGAATTAGGCGAAAGACAGAATGATCCGTGCGCAACGGATGTATGTTGAGTGTAGCAAGGGTTGCGGTCAATTTCTCGTACCACTTGCGTGCCGCTTGCTTGAGGCCATAAATTGTACGGCTGAGTCTGATCACCTGAGACAAATCTCCATTGGGTGTAGTATGGTGGCTGCTCCATGTAAATTTCTTCGTCGGCTGAGAATTCTCCGTTGAGAAATGCGGCTGAATAGTCAAAAACTTTGATGTCCCAGTTGAAACGAGCTGCGATGGATAAAATTGTTCGCAAAGATGATAGTTTCGCAGTAGGTGAGAATGTTTCATAATAATCTACACCTTGTACCTGGGTGAAGCCGCGGGCAACAAGCCGTGCCTTGTATTTGTCGATCTCGCCGTTTGCTTTTCGTTTGATGCGGAGTGCCCACTTTGATCCGACAACGTTCCGTTCCGAAGGCCGATTGATCGGGCCATTACCAAATGTACCCGTCCTTCTCATTGCCTCCATCTCGACGTCCATGGCCTGCTTGAATAGCGGCCAATCCTCTCTCTTCATTGCTTCTTCCACTGTCGGTGAGTCCGTTAATTCTCCTCCTGCCATAAAGGCAAATTCCGTGTTGACGATTGTTGCTAGGGCATCGCCCTCGATGGTATCTGCGAATGCGGCTCTCGTTCGTAGTCTGGAGCCTTCGATGATGTTCTGCAGGTCAATCTTGCTCGAAATATCGTGCGGCGCAAGTTGAGATTGCTCTGGTGGAGTTCCGGGAGGTGTGGTGAGAGGAGATAATGGTGGGGAAATGGGATTTTCGGTCTGAGTTGTAACCGGTGCGTGCTGCTGAATGTTCTGTTGCTGTGTCTCCTTACTAACGGGTTTCTTTCTCCCCCTCATTCAGCACTTTATGTATTCCTCCATCCTGTCTCTTGCTAGTCTGTGCAAATTTCACTGTTAACTCGGAACGAATTGAACGGTTCTCCGGATAATAAATGCGGTGACCGTTGCTTTCTTGATCAAAACCGAGCCAACGGCCTTCTCGCACGCGTCCTCCCAGCTTGCTATTGGTGGGATCGTGTACAAAAACCTTACAGCCCCATTCGTGAAGCTGTCGCAAGTCGGGTTTCGATCCGTGGAACACCTCGTACGGTGTGCGACCTCCTACGGCCTTCGTAGATGTCCGATTTTTCAGCCAAATGGCATGCTTCAATGCCTCGCCCCATAAATTCGCTGGTAGCCCAGAAGCGTGCAACATCGCGCGCACCTTCTCCATCAGTGTCCGATTGAGTCTCTCGGCGACTCCATTATGCTCCGGGGTGTCATGCACTGTCAAACGTCTCTGGATTCCTTTCTCGGCGAGGTAAGCGTCAAATTCATGATTTTTAAACTCCCCTCCGCCGTCAGAGTGGAAAATCCTGATCTTAATCCCGTTCTTCTCCCAACGAGCATCAAGATGTTTGAAGGCTTCAAATGCCTCATCCTTCGAGTGCAGTAGCATCGCTACTGAATAACGAGACGCGTCGTCCGTAAAGGTGATGTAATATTTCTTGTGTTGTGTCGTCTCGACGCTGGCGGGTCCCCAGAGATCACTGTGTATCTGATCTCCCACCTTTCCTTGCGGATCGCGCTCGGCAGCCTTGCTCATTCGCGTCCGAGTCATCCTGCCGTTTAGGCATGACTTGCAGTCGTCCGTTGACTCTGGTAAGCTCTCGTCGAGCTCAATTCCATCAACCAACTGATCCTTGACCAGTTTCTTCGCGGCATCGACGGGGATATGTCCCATGAGCTTGTGTAGCTCGTCGGGTGTCACCACGAGCGGCCCGTCATCCTCGGTGTGATACGCCGCAGGATTCACGGTGCCGGGGCTTCGAATTCGGTATAAACCGTTGACCAAGGGAATCGTTCCCACACGTTTACCTGTCTTGTCAAAAATGCGACATTCTCGGTCTCGGAAATGCACAGCAAATCCGGCTTCGGTTATGCGACTAACAGATAGAAGAGTAACACCAAGAGATGGTGCGTGCAAAACATTACTCACTAATACCCTTGTTGTTTGATCCTTTCCATTAGGAACCGTGACGTACATATCGCCCTTCCCGATTGCTTCAAATTTCTTGCTGTTCGCTCCCACAATCCCGTGGGGTTCAATTTGCTGATAATTCAACAGCCGGTCTCTTGACGGTGTCATATGTCGGGATGCACCTGAATCAAAAACATCAGTGTAGTATTGCTCTTCGGGTTTTACCGCTATATTCGCAAATAAATCTGAGTGTTCACAGATATCTTCATCTGCGACCTCAATCTCCTCCTCTTCGGAGTCGGTGTCCTCCTTGTCCTCAGAGTCACTGTCCTCGACGGCTTGCAGTTCCGGCATGTCGGTGTATTCATCAACTGCCAAATCAAACTCAATGTCGTCGGCGTCATCTGCCAGATCGAATTCGACATCGTCGGCATTATCAGCGAACCATCCTGCATCGAACTCGGGCTCGGTCTCGGCAGTGTTCGCTTTCGGAGAAGACTTGTTAAAAGAACTTCTCTTCGGTCCCTGTCCTTCCTTCCCTCCCCCTTTTGCCCAACAGTCCCTCTTCAGGTGACCTTTCTTATGGCAATTATAGCATTCCACACGCTTCTTTGATTTATCTCCGTCATTCCCATAGAATGCGGATTCCTTCTCGCCCTTGCCGCCGGACCTGATTCGCTTTCGGTCCACTTCGTCACGGACGCTCTGTAGCACCGTGTCGGGGTCGAGAGATTTGCCAAGAAGTGTGGCTGCTCCTGTAAGTCCCGAGAGGTAAGTCTCGTACTTCAAGGGTAGGGAACCTAGAACGATCGCAACAAAGTTTTCATCACCCGGATCAGCGCCCATCGAAATCAGGCTCTCCCGGTAGTTACGCAGTTTATCGAGGTGAGCATGTACGTCTCCCTCTTCTGTGCATCGCTCATCCTGGAGCTTCTTGCGCAGATCAACCGTAACCATCTGTGACTTCTTCTCGAATTCCGCCTTCACCTTGTCCCACATATTCTTCGCTGTTTTCTCACCTTTCACCTTCAAGAAAAGCGAGCCCGGAATCGTCGATGCAATCCCCTGCTTGATAACGGCCTGCTCGGATTTCCAAATCCGACGCCGTGCCAGGTAACTATTCATTTCCCTCGTCTCATCAGCTGATGGTGCCGTGGGATCAGCAACGGCTGGCGCGACAGGTTCAACTGCCATGCCCATCGGTCCATCGTCAAAATGGGAATCAAGTGATGCTGCATCGACTGCGAACACGAAACGATCGCGAAAGAGCACCCAGTTTGTTCCATCTGACTTGCATGCGGGCAGCTTGGCAAAATACTCACCAAGCTTCACAGTAGACGAGATTGTGTTGGTCGACATTCCTTACAGAGTAGAATGGGTAGGTTAGGTCGGAAACAATTCGCTGTAGTAGTTATGCGACGGGGGCCAATAACCTCTTAGCAACAATTGTATAATTGGGGGTAAAGAGTACTTGTTCATTCACCGGGAATACGAGGTCTTTTATACCTCTACAAAGTATCTATAAATATACTACTGACTCATAAGGAATCGTAAAGAATACACTGGAATGTCCTGCATGAAACTAGCTACAGAATCTTCGAGATACGACGAGTTTCGACTTCGCCGAGAAGCCCGAGCACAGCCGTTGTTGCGTGTGTCGGCTTGTTCTTCCAACAAAAAATAGATAATCCCTGCGCACTGGTTTGCACAGTCAATGATGTCGCTTTATGAGTCATTTGCACTGGTTTTTGTACTCCAAATAGTCATTCTGACTCACTTACACTGGTTTGCACAGTCGCCGGAGTCATTTGTACTGCTTTTGCACTGCCGACAGAGTCATTTGCACTCAAAACTCTTCATAGTGGACCACAAAAGCTCCAGCTGGACTTACATTTCCGATTAACCAGGCTCCACAATGTGTCATTGCCGGTTCATAGACTTCTGTCGAACTTCTCATCAATTGGTGATCTTTCTAATTCCGGCGCCTACTCCATCCTGACTCCAAACACTTTTGGAGGCTGACAGTGTCCCGACTCCTAGGCCATGGCGGCGCGCGCGTCCTCCGCAATCTCACTACACACCCAAGTACTGAAACAACGAATGCAAACGGGAAGCTCATGATAGTTATAACTAATAGTAACAATCATATATAGCCTACAAACGCTGAGGACGGGGTGGGTGATAAGGTACGTAGGACCGCGTTCCTCGCGTCTAAACCTCCTTCTCCCGCAGGGCGGTATGATAAAAATGATGGATAGTGAAAGTAACGATGACGAGAAGTACAATGGGAGGAGGGAGAGCAAGGTGGGGAGTGGGGGATATAAAAAGAAAGGACGTACAAATTTATCCCTTTGCCCATTCTCGTCTGTCACAGGTGCAGTCAAATTTGCCAAGCACGATGAGAGCAGGCCGACTCGGAGTTGACCCCGCCACAGATGTGCGAGCCCATCCCGAACAACATCATGTTGCTTGGCATACATGCGAGCCGCGCTGCACCTCGTGCTGCGGGAGAGGCCGATGCATTTGGCGGGGCAGCAGGAGCTCCCTGGCTGAGTGCCGCCGTATGGGGAGGAGGCACGCCTTGCGTGCCGGCAAAAGTGCGCGCCAGCGGTAGTCCAAAGGGGGCGGGAACAAGGCGGGATGAGCAGCGACGAGACTTGAAGGAAAGACTGTGAGGGTGACGTGGCGGGATGAAGAGGAGACGCCATGAGTAGGAATTCAAAGTCCGCTGAGTTGTGCCGGTTGCCGGTAGCATTGATGGTAGCATTGATCGTGGCAAATTCCGTGGCAATCCCAACTCCCAGATTTTGTGAAACTGGCCACGCGTCACATCCCCTGTCGATTTGAACGAAAAATCTCAGTAATCTTCTTCGCATCCTCCCAGTTCCCGAGGAGCTTTATTTTCCTGGCCTCCCGGCACGTTCTTCGGCGAAGCGAAGTTACAAGTCAGCTGACTTCAATTATATTCTCAAGTTAAGATTGATGAAATTCAGAAATATTGTAAGTAGAACCGTAGCTCAGGATGAATCTTGGATTCGCCACTGTGACCAAAATGGCCAGTTCATCCGATATTGGACTTGGCTAAGTCACGGTTCCAGTTTCAAGCTCAACCTGCAGACCAGGGCGAAAAAACGTTCAACTCCGCCACTTTTGCATAGAAAACTTGATTCGGGGGACTACTGCGGTGCTACTTTGTCACCCGGGAAAAAATGGTTCGTCAGATAGTGTTTGAGATGCTCGTGAAAGCGTTGTGCAAAAGCACGGAAGCAGCGTCCTGTGTCGTTGTAGTGAGGATATTTCTCCAAGCAGGCACCAGCGTGGGCGAGTCGGAGGGCTATCTGTGTGATATGAGTATACCGAGATTGGGTATCCTTGACCGCTTTCATCCATTGCGTGCGATAATATGGAATGCAATATAGTTCATGGTCTTGCGCGGAAAAGCCCCCGTGACACAGAGGGTTACGAAAGGGGTACGGCGGGTTTTGACTGAACAATCGGTTCCATGAGAGTGCTAGCGACCCATAACCTGATAGTATTCGCCGAATGTGAACCTGGCTGAGGCCGTTCTCGCTGGGGAAGTCTGGATCGAAGATGTTCCCCCTCTTCTCCCAAAGGCGAATCTGAGTGCAATACGCCTCGGCCAGGCCGTCTCTGTCTTCGCATGCGTCGGCGGCATCAATGACTGGAATAACAGAAAGACCGCGTTGTTCGATGACCTCACACCAGCTCTTCATCACTCGAGTGCGTGCCGATGTGTCTTCGACCAGGTGGTAAAGCGAGTAAATCGCTGGGATATGTTCCACTGGCGTCAAACTGAGGTCGGCAAGGAGCCGAGAAAGAACCTTCAAGCCCCATTCGTTCCAGTGGTGCATTTCGTATTTGTGGGCAAATTTGGTCAGTGAGATTATTTCAGGGAGAGCGTCGATTGTGATGCCGTCGATCTGAATTTGGATCGGCCTAGACATAACAATTAAGTCGACTAATCGTGTACCGCTAACAGCATACACACGACGCATAGATGCACTTCAAGGCAGCCCGGAAGTCCGTAGCCTGCTCGCCGTCGAGAACGATAGGAAGATCGTCGGTCGAGCCTTCTGCATTGCCCATCCCCACCGGCAGATCGAACATGGTCTCAAAAATCGGAGAGAAATGAGTCAAAAACGCCCTGTGGATCTGTTCGAGCTTCTTTCAGTACGCGAGGACATGAAATTCTGTAGGCATGCGCACTTTGAAGAGCGTATTTTCCACCCGAATGATTGAATCTCCCGTTGGATGATAATGGTCGTTGTCCCGGATGCCATTGGCAGATCGCACGACATCCGGACTCCGCAGTGCTGCAAGTGAAGCCATGGGGGTAGTGGGTGACAGTGTGGGCGCCAAAACTTGGCGGCCATCCAACACGTGTTGGACATGCGGTTCTTCGTAATCCCCTCACGCCCAACTAAACAGGCCATCTAATATTTCCGTCAGAAACAAATTCAGGGATCGAGGAATTAAACTACTACTCTCCGGATCGTCAAACGAAATTTCAAAAACCTCGCCTAAAAATTTAGATTTGTTGCCGAGAAACTGGTCGCAGCCCGCCAGGTCGTGCCGAAATGCATTGGCCCTCGGCACGATCTTCGGCGAAGCGGAGTTACAGAGCCATCACCTGGGTCTTATTATAGGTATTTCTCCAGTTGAGATTGAGTCGAGCTAGTAGCGGAATGAATATTGTAGAACCGTATTCGTCGTGTCCCGCAACCTATGCCCCCAGTTTCCGCAGAACCGGAAAGAAGAACAGGAATGCATACCGCATCAGGGCAAGTAATTTATTAGCCTATCTTAGGTTATGCCCGATCCAGACCAAATTTCAAACTTAGGTTATGGAAGGACTCGAGTCATTATTTAAGTCATATACATGTACCGAATGTACCCTACCGCCCCTTCGCTGACGATTACTTCAGAACCTAAATCTACATTGGAACCCAAGTTCGAGGTAGAACCTGAGCTTTCACGTGTTAGAAGTCAGACGCCGATGATAAAGAGACAAAAAAATAATCCATTGTATTGTTACAAATGAAACGACTAGAGTCCCAGCTAGAGCCTGGGACTCAAATCCTGTACGACAACCTAGGTTCTTTCCAATTTGAGTTTCATCACAGAACCTAGGTGGAGATGAAACTCACTTTTTCGGGTGCTTGGTCGGGCGATCAATGTTTGAGGTGAGTGGCCCCGCTTTTCACCTAGCGCGCGCTTTGAGGAGGCAAGTTTCACGCTGGACTTGAGTCCTCGCTCCCTACGGCGAGAAATTATCTCAGTGCTTCGTCAATATGAAACAAGTCAAAATGCATCACCTTACTGATCTATTCGGATGTTTTCTCGTCGCGCTGGATTTTAACGAAGATCTAATAATAATACGAACCCGTGTAGGAGTCGGTGGCACAGCGGTGGTGACATACGAGCTTGGGTGACATACGAGCTTGACGCTCAACGACAGAAAACTCCGAGGTGATCAAGAGGTGATGGCAGTGTGCACCAGTGAGACAGTAGGGAGAAGAGGAGATGGAGGGAAATACCTTGAGACTGCTGCTTGAGAGTTAAGGTGCACATTGTGGGACGAGGAGAAGAACAATTTGTCACACCGGTCACTGCTTGCCCGAAGGTCGGCCCATCAGTGGCAGTGCACGCTTCATCATGCCACCGATCGTTCTCCCTTGCGTTCTACCACCATCTCCTCGCTCCTCCTCGCTTCGTCTGGCATGTTCCTCTTCCCCTCGGCGTAACACAGGCTCATGAGGACCCCACCAGCTGGTAGATGACGCGGATTTTTTTCCCACCCAGTTGAGTCTGCCTTGTCGGGCTCTCCGCCACACAGGAACTCATAATCTTGCGATCTCGTGTTCTTTCCTTACCTTCCGGCTACGTCTATACACTAGTCTCACACCCCACCAGCCCGCTCAATCTCTGCCATGCCACCCTGGACGACAAGCCCGTCGCGCCAGCCACGTACGATGGCATCAAGGCGGAAGCATCGCCTCGCTCAAAGGCAAGCTGCGCACCATAGAGGATGGAGGCAGCGTCCTCTCAGTAGGGGGTGCGCTTGGCATCCTTCCGTACGTCCCTCACGCATTCCTCACGCGTGTATGACCAGCATTGTCGGCGGACATCGCGGCAGTACACTACGGGCGTCGGGGTGGCAGGTGACGGTCCGAAAATTTGATAGCACGATATACAGCGAGAGTGCGTTCCACCCCGCATATATCCCCTGCTCTGTACTGATTCACTTGCATACTTAGTCTTCGACGTTATCCTCAGCGAGCACCTCGACCTCGCCGACGCCCCGCACCGTGCGCACGACCTCCGGGCGCGTCATCCATGTTGCGTCCATTCTCCCTTTTTTTTACCCAATGCTTGCTCATGCGTACTCACGCTCCGCACCAGCCAACGCCCAAACACGGAACTCCTCTGCGCACTGAACTCCCGCACAGTCAACCCGCGCACACAGCTCGTGCGTGTCTTGTGCGATGCAGCTCGGGCTGCTTCTCAGCAGGTGCTACGGGAAGCTTCTGAACCTAAGTCTGGGAGACTTGGGTTGGAGCGACAACTTAGGTTGAGCGACAACTTAGGTTGGAGGACGACTTAGGTTGGAGGGACTTAGGGTACACACACGCCCGTCGGTGAGTACAGGCACACACCCATGGGGGTGCCCCGTAGGCGCAGGGACGCAGAACTTAGGTCATTGAAGGACTTGAGTTATAATTTAAGTCCGAAAAGTGGTCTACACCGACGTAACTTAAATTAGGGTAATTTTATTTCATATCAGGGACCGCCGAGCGGCATACGGATCTTGAATTTGGTGTTCCTAGGGGCTTAGTTGATATCCTAGAATCGCAAAAATAGCCAGAGGACGCGTGTTTGTGTGTCACGCCGTCTCAGCGCCTAGGTGAGTCAGATCCTAGCCTCATGAGTAAATTGGCGCAGAACGCTCGTTGTTGGCGGGAAAGAGAGTGTGGAGTGGCTGTGTAGATGGATCACCCAGGGTGACGACTGTCCCGACTACTTACTATTCCGCCAATGGGTCTGGATTTGCACAATGGGTCTGGATTTCCGATTTCTCTCTTTCCTCTCTTCCTCTTTGCCCTCAAAATCTTCCGGGATAAGTACATATACTAGTCGTCTGTAGATGTGCAGAATAACTAAGGGATTCGGCGAGAGGAAGGTATGAGAAAGTCTTACTGGTACATCAAATTCAGCTGTATTGCGTAACTCGACCGATTTCTGGCCTCTCTCTTCACCTCAAACTTCTGATAAAATTCGAGGGGCACTCTATACACTGTATCATCATCTCCATGTCTTCAGATCTTTTTACCAGGGCGGTGTCGCGGCGCATTGAAGGCGAAATGTTAGGTGTCACAAAAGGTCACAATCTCAATTCGATCTCCGCTGATTTGATCGCCCTCCGACGCTCCTCGAGGCCTGCCCTATATCCGAAATTTCAATGCTGAACCTTGGCCAAACCCCCTCGCCACTTGGGCATCATGAATCGGAGAAACATAGAAGCTGTGGCAGGGATGCTAGAACCCCCATCCAGCCTTGTTCTGGCAGCTCCCAATCAGGGAGACCAACAACAAGGGTTTGAGTATCTGTGCAGACAATTGTTGTAGATTTTTCTGTGGATGAGATAACAGAGCAATGTACCGTGTTCTCCAAGACTGGGCAAAAAACCGATTGCGGCCTCACGAACCTCCTCCTCGGAATCCGCAAGCAATTGCACAACCCCAGGGATTGCTGGCCGGATCTTGTCCTGGAAAGCCACTGGGAATTGAGCTCAGTAGGACTGGAGTTGACGAGGATTAGGGGACCATATATATACCTTGTGCACTGAGACGAGACAAGCAATTAATTGCGGCCCGACGGATATACATGTTGGAATGCTGTAGCAATTTTACAATCCCAGAAATCACTGGCCGAATCTCGTCCTGAAATGTGGCTATGAAGTGGCCTCAGTATGGATATAGCTGAAGGTAAGCAAGGCAATATGTTTGTACCCTGGGCTCCGAGTGCTGATAGACAGTGAATTGCAGTCTGACGAACATCGTAATTGGAATCTTCCAACAATTTTACAACCCCAGGAATTCCAGCCCGGACCTCGTCCTGAAAGGTAGCTGGGAACTGGCTTCAATGGCACGGAGAGAGGAAGGTACACCAGGAAATATTTCCACACCTTGTCCTCCGAGGCTGGATAGACAGTGAATTGCAGCCTGACGACCTTTCCAACTGGAATCCTCCAACAATTTTACAACCTGAGGGATTGCTGCCCGGATGTCACTCTGAAAGCCTGCTGAGAACAGGCTTCAATGGCGCAGAGAGCAGAAGGTACACCAGGGAATATTTCCGCACCTTGTCCTCCGAGACTGGATAGGCAGCTAATTGCAGCCTGACGAACATGATCATCAGAATCCTCCAGTGATTTCACAAGGCTGGGAATTCCAGCCCGGACCTCGTCCTGAAAGGTGGCTGGGAACTGGCTTCAATAGTGCAGAGAGGAAGGTACACTGGGAAATATTTCCGCACCTTGCCCTCCGAGACTGGTTAGGCAGTGAATTGCAGCCTGATGACCTTCCCAGCTGGAATCCTCCAACAATTTTACAACTCGCGGAATTCCAGCCCGAACCACGTCCTGAAAGGTTGCTGGGAACTGGCTTCAATAGTGCAGAGAGGAAGGTACACCGGAAAATATTTCTGTACCTTGTACTCCGAGGCTGGATAGGCAGTGAATCACAGCCTGACGACATGTCCAACTGGAATCCCCCAACAAATTTACAACCCAAGGAATTGCTGCCCGGATCTCGTCCTGAAAGGTGGCTGGGACTGGCTTCAGTAGTGCAAAGAGCAGAAGGTATACTGGGAAATATTTTTGCACCTTGTCCTCCAAGTGCTGATAGGCAGTGAATTGCGGTCTGACGAACATCGTAATTGGAATCTTCCAACAATACCACAACTCTGGGAATTCCAGCCCGGACCTCGTCCTGAAAGATGGCTGGGAACTGGTTTCAATAGTGCAGAGAGCAGAAGGTACACTGGGAAATATTTCCATACCTTGTCCTCCGAGACTGGATAGGCAGCTAATTGCAGCCTGACGAACATCCTCATCGGAATCCTCCAGTGATTTCACAACACTGGGAATTCCAGCCTGAACCACGTCCTGAAAGGTTTCTGGGAACTGGCTTCAATAGTGCAGAGAGGAAGGTACACTGGAACATATTTCCGTACCTTGTACTCCGAGGCTGGATAGGCAGTGAATCACAGCCTGACGACATTCCCAACTGGAATCCCCCAACAATTTTACAACCCGAGGAATTGCTGCTCGGATCTCGTCCTGAAAGGTGGCTGGGAACTGGCTTCAATGGTGCAGAGAGCGGAAGGTACACTGGGAAATATTTTGCACCTTGCCCTCCGAGAATGGATAGGCAGCTAATTGCAGCCTCACGAACATCATTATTGTAATCCTCCAGTGATTTCACAACACTGGGAATTCCAGCCTGAACCACGTCCTGAAAGGTTTCTGGGAACTGGCTTCAATAGTGCAGAGAGGAAGGTACACTGGAACATATTTCCGTACCTTGTACTCCGAGGCTGGATAGGCAGTGAATCACAGCCTGACGACATTCCCAACTGGAATCCCCCAACAATTTTACAACCCGAGGAATTGCTGCTCGGATCTCGTCCTGAAAGGTGGCTGGGAACTGGCTTCAATAGTGCAGAGAGCGCAAGGTACACTGGGAACTATTTTTGCACCTTGTCCTCCAAGAATGGATAGGCAGCTAATTGCAGCCTGACGAACATCATTATTGGAATCCTCCAGTAATTTCACAACCCTGGGAATTCCAGCCCGGACCACGTCCCAAAAGGTGGCTGGGAACTGGCTTCAATAGTGCAGAGAGCAGAAGGTACACTGGGGAATATTTCCGCACCTTGTCCTCTGAGACTGGATAGGCAGCTAATTGCAGCCCAACGAACAGCATCATCAGAATCCTCCAGTGATTTCACAAGCCCGTACATTGCTGCCTGGAATTCGTCCTGAAAGGTGGCTGGGAACTGGCTTCAATAGTGCAGAGAGCAGAAGGTACACTGGGAAATATTGGTGTACCTTGTCCTCCAAGACTGGATAGACAGCTAATTGCAGCCTGACGAACATTGTTATAGGAATCTTCCAGCAATTTTAGAACCACAGGAATTCCAGCCCGGACCTTGTCCTGAAAGGTGGCTGGGAACTGGCTTCAATAGTGCAGAGAGCAGAAGGTACACTGGGAAATATTGGTGTACCTTGTCCTCCAAGACTGGATAGACAGCTAATTGCAGCCTGACGAACATTGTTATAGGAATCTTCCAGCAATTTTAGAACCACAGGAATTCCAGCCCGGACCTTGTCCTGAAAGGTGGCTGGTAACTGGCTTCAATAGTGCAGAGAGGAAGGTACACCAAAAAAATATTTCCGTACCTTGTACTCCGAGGCTGGATAGGCAGTCAATCGCAGCCTGACGACATTTCGAACTGGAATCCCCCAACAATTTTACAACCCGAGGAATTGCTGCTCGGATCTCGTCCTGAAAGGTGGCTGGGAACTGGCTTCAATGGTGCAGAGAGCGGAAGGTACACTGGGAAATATTTTTGCACCTTGTCCTCCGAGACTGGATAGGCAGCTAATTGCAGCCTGACGAACATCATCATCAGAATCCTCCAGTGATTTCACAACCCCAGGAATTGCTGCCCGGATGTCACTCTGAAAGCCTGCTGAGAACAGGCTTCAATGGCGCAGAGAGCAGAAGGTACACCAGGGAATATTTCCGCACCTTGTCCTCCAAGACTGGATAGGCAGCTAATTGCAGCCCGACGAACATCCACATTGGAATCCTCCACCAATTTCACAACCATATCAATCGCTGACTGCATCTCGTCCTGCAACACGGCTAGGTAATCTGCCTCAATACGAAAATGTGTTGCAGGTGGATCCTGAACATGTGCGTACGTTCGGAACGGAGACGGGACTCAGACAGGCACTCAATTGAAGCCCGTCTAATATTCTCTCTTGAATCCTCCAGCAATTTTGTGAGCTTGGTAATACATCTTCGTTTCGTTTCTTCACAAGTAAACACAATGAATGAGGATAAATGTTGTTACATACCCATCACATTAGACTTGTTCCCCTTCCTCAGGCGGTAGGCAGTACCAAATTGTTTATTCCGGGCAGCTGCGTAGAAAGCGATTCCTAGATGTCGATCAACTCATCGGTCAGACGAACTGTGACACTGATACTAGCTCACCGTCCTTGTCCTCTACATGGTGTTCCTGGAGATACCCGACAAGACTCTGATTTCCGACGTGGGCCGCAAACTGTAGGAGAGTCTTGATCGGGTGATCGCCTACGCAATGTATTAGCATATGCCCCAGCCTCTCTCTGCCCGCACCTTTCCGCTCCACATTGGGATCAGCTCCTCGCTCAATCAAGTCCTTGAAATCATGACCCATGAGGGTGTTCTTGAGGACTGCCTCCTCAAGATGCTTCTCGAACTCCCTCTGAATATTTTTGACTTTGTCCCGAACATCCAGAACCGATGTCACAAAGTCGCGCACAGGGATAACTAGAAGGAGCAATGCGAGAACCTGCCCAAAGCCCCACTCGTCCTCTCCGCGAAACTGTTCATGTTGATTACGACGAAGTGTGAGCTCAATATCGACGAGCAACACGATATTGATGACGGCAAGGCAGACTAGCCCAACAACGAGAAATGCTGCACGTCGGTTAGCTGCATGCGCTGACAAACTTTTTTTGTTGTTCTCACCGGTTTTACCCTCAACAGCTCTCTTTTCGGTATCGGGAGTATTCGAGCTCGGATCGCTCCTGAGAGGTGATGGCGAGCCGGTTTCCGAATGCCGGGAGAGAGTACAAGGACGTCGAAATATAGCCCTGGCCAATCGTGGAATGGCTTCTCGAGACATTTGTGGAATACAGCAAACGAGATTGAGGAGGGTATCGAGTCGTCCCCAGAAGATCGGATGCTGTGACCGAGACTTGTTGTACGACAGGTGGAGTAAGAGAAAGAAAAGGAACGGGAGAACAAGGTTTAGACCAGGGATGACGAGCAGCGAATACATTGCCAATGAAAAGGCGCGCAATCCCAGGGATGAAAACGGTACGTTACCACCGACAATGGTAAGCAAAGGATCGCAGGGAATGTACGTCCCGAACTTGGATGGATTGCTCCACAGCCATAGCCCAATGCCAGCCATCAGGGACAGATGGATGGAGCCCAGTGTGAGAACGGGCGTCTGGGAGACGAAGTGCCAAGCACGATGGAGGACTGCAGACACAGATTGAGTCGGATTCTGCACTTGACTCATTGACTCACTTGTCCTTCGCTCGTGAGCTATATGTAAGCCTCCACCCTGGGTGGGTATTCCGCCACTGGAGAGGTCCCGTTCTGCGTCGACGGTTTTCTCGAGATGAGCGGGACCAGTTTTGGCCACGAGTTCACGAAGAGGTGAAACAAGAACCCCCATCCAGGCTGACCACGTTGCAGGGGTACCGTTTCCTTCCCCCGGCCTCGTGAGGTGGTGAGCATACAACAGAAACCAGATCCAAGTGACTGTATTGTTCATCCAGCTCAAGTCGAGAATGATGGCCGCGTGGAACTTGGTTAAGCCTCCACTGCCGACGGAGGTGGCTTGGATGATGCTAGAAATGAGAATGGCGAAGGCAATCGCAAGCATGCCGATGGACTGGTCCTTGACACCGCGTATCTCGTCAACAGAGACCCTTCCGTCCCACAGATGGGCCACGACCGGTGCGAAACAGAGCAGATTTTGGGCATAGATGGCCACACGAACGCCAATGCCGGAGATGTCAGGGTTGGCGGGGATGCACTGAGTATTCATGGATGTCAGAAGAAGGGTGTGTGGTGGCAACGTGCTGAAGATACGCCAAATTTATACGACAAGAAAATACTATCTGTCACCGCTATCAGCGCTTCGGCTCCACTCGCTTTTGGCGCTCATTTAAGCGCTGGCGATTTGACTTCTTTAACCGCGCGCTTGTGATTCCACGGACTTTCTGCACGCCCACTTCTTGATCTGAGGATGTCTCTCGCGCGTAGGAGTCAGTGAGACGATCGTGCGTGCGAAAAACTCCCCAGCTCCCTCCCCTCGCCCGCCCCATCCTCTCCCTCTACGCGCGCCTCTTGGGCCGCCGCGAGACATGGCGTCCTGCTCACCCGCAGTCCGCACCTTCCCCGGTTCTTTGCCTCAGTTTCACGGATACTAACATCGAAGCCCATGCAGCCCCTGACACACGGCTGAATCTTGTCGACTCTGCGCGTCCCACCAGCGTCCCGCGTCGCCAAGAACTGGGATCGTGTCCTGCAGCGACCCGGCTGGCGGGGTACCCGCACAACCGTTCACCACTTCCTTCTTGCTCTATGTCCACCCCGAGACGAGGCGCACGACGCTGCCGAGAGCGGGATGCCGCGCAGGAGCCATCCTCCGCGCTCACATCGTTATTCTCCTTCTCGCGTTCCTGCAGCATTTCCCGCTCCCGCTCCCCCTGGCCCCCGGCCCCCTCTTCTGCTCTGGCTCTTGTTCCCACAGCCTGCCCCTCTCCATCTCTCTCCAGCTCTTGCTCTCCCGCTCCCTCTCTTTCTCCCTCTCGCTCGCTCTATCGCTCCTGCTCACCGCGTCGCTCTCCCTCTCCCGCTCGGCCACTCCTTCGAGAAGAGGGCGTGGGTGCTGATGCGGTTGCAGGTGTGAGTCCGGAGCCGATGACGCATCGTGCGGAGGTACTGGCGTTGGCGAGAGTGAAGATTGGGTCACGGCGAGAGCGCGGGAACGAGGAATGAGAAGGGAAGAGACGACGGCGAAAGGGGACGAGGTGAGTAAGATCAAGATTGGTGACGGATAGGACCATTGATTAGGCGACAAGCGGGTGCAGGGAGTGAAGGTGGAGGCGTTCGTTCTGGGCAGTAGCGACGGGCCACGCACAGGAAGTGCCAGCGAGAGCGGTGACGCAACGTCCACGATACGACGGGGCCAAAGAGGAAGAGGACCCGCACCTCCACGTACGCCCGCGGAACGTCCACGTCCATGCCTATATACATGCCGCTTGCGCCGACTCTGTCTCTCTAGCCTTTGCGAAGACATGGACAACACGGGGCTGACGAGGAGGATGTACATCTCTACGCGCAGCACTCCATGTCGACACATCAATTCGCAGACATCCGGCTCTGACCGACAGAGGCGAGAACGCGGGTAATACGGTGGATAACCCTCGCGCCCACAACGCGCGGCCACCGTACCATACCCTTCATAACAAAAAGACGGTGAGCACGTCCCTACATACAAGACGAGATAAAAACGTACCTGCGTGCCTCAGCGCATCCAAGCTGCGTAGTGTGGTGTACTCCGTACTCCCGCGCCGACCTCGAGGACACGATGGGGACAAACAGAAAGAGGTCTACGCACGCCCGCGCCACACCCGCGTCCAGGAAGTGCTCGCGCCGCCTCCGCCTCGGTAGCGAAGATACTGACGATATCGATTTAGTCCTCACGCCTCCACGCAGACGCAGCCATGCCTCGGTCCCGCTTTCGCGGCACCCGCCCCTCGATAGCTGATTGCGCCGCCTGCGCCTCCCGGTGGACTTCCCCTCGACGGCGACGCTTGAGGGTGAGGAGGGCCTGCGCGTACTTGTACTTTTGGACTCGTCGTGCAGTTGGTGCCTCCGCAGGCGTGTCCCGTACCCGTGGGGCTCGTACCGGCACAGAGCGCGACTCGAACGCGCAGCCGCACCCGCACCCGCAGGAAGATGAAGATGAGACGAGGCGTGTGCACGACAACGACCCGACATCTTCCACAGCGCCGACGGGGACACAGATCGGAGGGCTTGGAACAGGAAGGAGCGAGAGTACGGCTTGCGGAGCACACGCTTGGCGGCAGGCGAGGGACGTTAGTCAGTACTGTGGAACGCTGGGGACATGTGGTGGAACGCGGAGGACGCAGAATAGCTGGATGCGGGGGTGGACATGCCGCGACAGATGCGAGGCGGAGCATGTGCAACGCGGATTTGGATGACGACACAGCACATTCTGTCGGGACGGGCACGGTGTATGGGCAGCACACGTGCGTCGCGTCGGTGTGGGGGAATGGGACCCGACACGACAAGCGCCGGCCATGGGATGACGTGGAGGTGAGCAGGCCGTCAAGTCGCGGGACGCACACAGTATACGAATCGGGGGCGCATGTCCGTCGTCGTCGATACGGGGAATGCGTGAGCGGCGGGACCCAGAAGGGACAGCGTAGGCGATGGGACGACGCGGAGGATGTGCAACGCGTGGGCAGGCTGTCGAGCCTCGGAGGAGCGCGGTGGGGGCGGACGAGGACGCGAGAAGGAGCGCGAAGGAAATGCAGAGGGGCGGCGCTCCTAGGCGGGTGGTAAGGCAGACACGGGCGTCCACCCACCACAGACGATCGATCCGCGCGAGCATCCATCTGCCCGAGCGGCGAGTTAATCCCCGGAACGTTCGCATGTATGTATGTAGTCCCAGCGCGAAGAGCGCGCGCGAAACAGGGCCGAACGGAATAAAAAGGGAAGCTCTCAGGAGGATGTGCGCATGAGTATCTCCGCGAGACTAACGGGCAACGAATGAGCAGGAACATGATCCAATAAAAGAGCAGACGTGCCTTGGTGTACAGAGCGAGCATGTCGAGTAGCCATACTGAGGGAATATGTCTTCCTCCTCCCATCCGTATTCAAGTTCTTCATCCTTCGCACCTACAGAAGTCCAGAACGCGGGTGCGCGCGGTCCAGAGCGGCGGCCACGATGGACTACATGAGGGCGCACGAATACGTAGCGTGCTTTCGAGAGTTCCTCGTTATCCTATACGCGGCCAACCCGGCCCAAGACGACGGTGTGTGCTTGCAGAATGGTTAAGAGACGAGAACTCTACATAGGGCCATGGCACTGGCAGGCGGAAGCATCGCCGAGAAGGAGAAAAGCAGCAGTTATTAAGTTATATTGGAGGATGAGTCGCACACGTCGGGGTGTGGAGGAACGACGTCGCGGAAAAGATCGGAGGGCAAAATGATGCGCACGTGGTGACCCGCCCCTTTCACCAAGTTTCCACGACGCACGGGCGGGCGCAGCTGCTGGCTCGTCTCTCATGACTAGAAAATACTGTCTATGGCTCCCCGGCTCTTACGCCTTGCTCTATCTCCGCCTGCCTTGCGACTTTGCGATCTTGCCGGCTTCCCGATGAAATGGAAAACATTCATGTTTACTCTTCCGAGGGTCATGGACTGGGCGACTTTTCAAGATTCTGCGGAAACTCCGTTTCAATCTTTGGGACCGCCAAGTTCCATCTCCAAGTTTCTGTTCACATGCCATCCGTACTACCGCGGCGTACCCACTCCGAGCCCAGGCCCGGAGCTGCAATTCTCCCTTCAGTGCCCAAAAGTTGACTTCAGCTTCCGACGTAGGATGATTTCGTCCTGCGCCGTCCTCGCCATCAGCGCCTCCCGGAGCCGTCCCGCAGGATAAATTCCACGCTTCTGGAACTGCGAGAATGAACGCACGCCCCCTCCGGCCGGGATCCACACAACCAGCTAGCAAGACCGCTCATCGAGCAGTGTTGTAAGCCTCAATGATACTGCTGTCGTCCCGAGGGTGAGGATACTTTCTCAAAGATTCCCCTCCGATTGTACGAGTATGAAGTTATGGAAAAAATGGTCTGCCATCCCATTCCACTCACTACTAATATCAGCATGACAATCGTGGATGGTCGAACAGGTTGTGGGTTGGTTGTAGGAAGCGTCTTCCAAGTGCGTCAATATTCCTCCCTAAGTACTAACGTCTCCTGCCGTACGGGGCCGAATGGTTTTCCGAGGAACGAAAACACTTCGCAATATCATGATGGCCTAGACATTTAGTTGCGTACGGTGTCAATGTCATGGCCTCACCACCTACATGACGTTGTATGCCCTAATAATGCTGTTCATTTCGACATCCGCCACAACACCGGGTGGATGACAGATCAAATGCAAGGGCATGCCCTCGTAAGTACTTGTATATTCACGCAAAACCTCGGCTAATTTGGGTTCACACAGCGGCGTCGGGGTCCGCTGAGGTCCCGCTTCAACTGCCTAGAGTGTGAAAGTTTGGGTAAGTAAGTGGGCCTCAAGTTTCAGCATCTCTGCTATATTCTCCCACATACAGTATCCCTGCTAGTCCCGACTCGTTATGCCGCATGGCCGACGCGTGGCTGGCTGTGGCTGGCTAGACTCGGCTGGCTGTTGGACAGCATTCGGCGGCATTAGGACGTGAACGCAGTGTCTTACGATACTGACAGTCATCTACACACGTATAAGACGTCCAAGGCAAGCTGTCCGAGTCGTCTCTGTACCGTTCCCAATGGGCCAGCGAGTGTCCCGCCAAAGACCGCCAGACTCAGAGCACCAGTGGCCAGAGGATGAGGAGAAAAACACCTTCTTCTGCGGGTTATTTGTTACGAGACGCCCTCGCACGAGTCGCACCACCGCAGCGACGGTGACCCCGCCGCCGCCTTCATCCTTTGGTACTAGTTGGGGAACTCAAGGCGGGCGGTCGAGAGACAGCGATACATGCTACAAGGTTGGTCAGTTCCAACACCCCCGTTCTGCGACGACACTCAAAACGATTTGCAGTGCGGTTCATACGGTCACTGGGCAGCTGGTATGTGGTCGAGTCGACGCATTTACAGAGATGGATGTTCATACCTTCGTAGATTGCCCGAACAAGAGGGCACAAGATGTGTGCTACAAGGTCAGTCCCAACATCCCCGTTCTGCCGCCTGCGATGAGATTCTGAACTGATATGCAGTGCGGTTCGTACGGTCACTGGGCAGTAGGTACGTGGTCCAGTTGACGCATTTAGAATTTCATCAGGTTCATACCTTGGCAGATTGCCCGAACAAGAGATCTAGAGCACAAGATATATGCTACAAGGTCAGTCCCAACAGCCCCGTTCTGCATTGTCACTAAACCGATATGCAGTGCCGTTTACCTGGTCACTGGGCAGTAGGTATGTAATCACGACAATCCGGCATTGATAGAGTTGAATGTTTAGCGTTCAACTGTCATAGATTGCCCAAATGGCAGCCGGTAATCCCAGCCATTGACACCACCTAACCTCGCAGGATTGGTTCACAACGCGCGACTCCGGTGTGCCTAGCTGTGTGTCAATGTCGAGGGACAATGCCCACGGTGTGGCAAAGAGAAGAGGAGGGTCAGGAACCCACACGATGGAAGCGCAGGCACAGCCGAGAGAATATTTGCGGGGGTGATACCTCAAACCTGAGTCGACTTGGAAGGGCGACAGTTTCTTTTCGGACTTTGTCCTGTTAACACTGAACAGTAGCTAAACATTTAACCCATTAACCCTTTGTAAATTGAAATAGTCCTAGGATGTCCGAAACGTATCACAACTACTAATAACACCGACCACTCAAGCCTGATACACGAAGCAGTTGTCGATAAACGCCCAGGCAGGCGCGGGGCTGCCAACGAATGCGAGAGTGTCGCTGCCCGTGCCGGTTGCAGTCGCTTGGACGAATTGCCAATCGCTGAACCCGCTGAAGCTGCCCACAGTGGCACCGTTCCATTGGATGTCGACATTAGCAGCTGCCTCGAGGTCTGACCCTGAGAATGCCGTGTTCATGAAACACTGGATGGAGTAA
Organism: Mycena haematopus; assembly: GCA_029281435.1. NCBI lineage: Eukaryota > Fungi > Basidiomycota > Agaricomycetes > Agaricales > Mycenaceae > Mycena > Mycena haematopus. The sequence goes on from JARJCV010000074.1 coordinate 186,829, forward strand.
GAAACACCGGCTTTGGTCGCGAGTGGCGAAGCGGGCGAGAGCGTGCCCAGAAGCGAGTCGTCGCCGAACACCGCACCGAGCAGACCGACGCTGTTGCCGGTATACGCGTAGGGCTGGAAGAAGAAGATCGTCGCGTCTTGATCGCCGCCGCTGGCAGAGGTGCCAACCCAGGTCGCGTCCGAAGTGGTGAAGCAGAAGTCGTCGCAAGCGGCATAAGCCTCGAAGCCGCCGTCGGGGAGAACCGAGGTACGTGCGTAGCCGCGGGAGTAGGTTACAACGAGGTCGCCTTGGCCCGTGTTAACAGCCGTGGATTCGTCGGTGGGGAGATAGTACTTTCATTCTCGGGGTAAGATGATGGTAAGAGCAGAGTAGAAAATGCGTACGAAGGAACAAGTGTACGTGGTAGGGTTGCCATCGACAACTGCACGCCAGATGTTGAAGAAAGCGCAGCCACCACCGACAGGGTCCGCTCCGCGGCTATTGCAGAGCTGGGCACATGCATTGACATCGTACTGGTCGATGAAGGCAAATCCCATATACTAAATGGTGGTCCGTCAGCATTGATGTCAGAGAACCTGTCTGCGAGTTATTTCGCAAACACCAAGAGACGATTGGCAGGAAACCCAAAAACAATGGATCGAAAAAAAGAAAGAAGAACACTCACACCGGGAGCGTTGTTGGCACCGCCAGTAGGGCCAAAGACAAGTGAATAGCCATCCGGATCCGTGGGGTCAAGCAGGCTCTGGAGACCCCACCCGCTGCTCTGCGTAATGAATGTGAGGGGCACAGTCTCGTTGCCGACCTGCATGGGGCGTGAGACGAGGCTACAGGAGACATAATAGTATAGTCACGTACCTGAGGGTACGACGACTGCCCACCGAAGTTGGTTTTCTCAGAGGCGTCGTGGATGTCCCCATATGCAGCACACTTCAAGTTAGATTCCTCGCTGAAGACAAAGTCGAGGAGGTAGTTGTTGAACTCATAATAGAGATTGACGAAGACTAGATTCAGGGTTGCAAGGTCAGCAATTTCGAGGAGAGAGGAGAGACACGAAGGCCACGCACCGGCGCCATCGATAGTGGCTGCCCATGCCAAACAGGCATCAACATTATAGGTCGAATTAGGAACGAGTGTGTACGTAAGGTAAGCTGTGCCTTCGATCGCCGCGTCATCCTGGCCGGCGGGCAGGCCAGCGAAGATCTCTTCAAAGCCCGACTGGCGCCTGTCAAAGCGACCAAAGTAATGGCGAGGCCGACGACGGCGGCTAGCGGAGCCAGCGACATCCCCGACGGTCGAGCTCGTCAAGACCCCATCGATTGCGGTGACACTGGTCGAGGCAACATCGGCATCTGGCGCCTCGTCGTCGGGGACCCCCGATTTCTGATTCACTTGGCCGACCGTCTGAGCGATGAGACTAGCGTCGGTCGACGGCCCATCGGACGACTGCGTTACTGCTTGACTGAAAGCACCTTGTTGTCCAGGCGGGACGATGGCGCTCGCCGCTATAATGCGTGGTCAACGAATGTCTTGGACATAGAGACGGACAGCCCACAACTAATGGCGAGGCTTATGATGACTGCAAGGAGGCGTAATGACAGCATTCGGAATGAACCAAGGCCAGGCGATGTCCGATGTCGGTTGCTTGTTTCTTGCTTGTTTCTTATACATACGCTAACCTCGGCATCAAGGGACGACTCGGAGGAAAGCAAAAATGTTGTTCGTACCTGCGGTCACCTTTCACCCGTCTGAATATGCCAACGTGGCTTGTCAAGAGTTTGATGCTCAATAGAAACGTCCGCAACTGTAGCCGACAAGATGATTGTAACGAGATTATAACTTCATCGCCGCGTCGTCCGCAGAAGGAAATGAAGCCTGCCCAGGCCGAAATGGCCATCAAAGACATTCAGGTCGCTCAACATTGAAGCTGATCGCCAACTTACTCACTTGATCCCGTTCTTTTCCGTACGCCCTCAACTCAACTAAACCCGGCCGCTTAAACAAGCGGTATCTGCAACGTCGTCAGAGGTCGTCAGCGCCTTCTAAATTTAATCCTAGGAAAATGGACGACGAGGCTTCTCCTCCTGCCAGCCAAACTAGACATCACCGTTTTGAAGAACCCAGTTACACGTTGCCCGTCCCGTCATTTGTGGTCGGGACCAATTGGAAAATCCCGGTAGATGGCAATAGAAGACTGTGTTCTGAGTTCTCCCGGAAGAAATTGAATCATCAAAGATGTCAGCATTCAAGACCGGTATGTACCTGCCTTCGAAGTTCGCGGCGCCTTAACAACTCGTTGTTGACGGCCGCGGCCGATCGAGGTGCGCGCTCTGCCAACGAATATCGCGGGATGAAACTGATTTTACATCGTATTTGTCCAATGAACTGAGGATGTGATGAAAAGGTTCGGTGTATCAGATCACCCAAATTACGGGCACCGGAAGCCTTTTCAAACTCAGCCATCAGCGCTCTAGTGACACGCGTTTATTTATGTAGCGCTCAACAAGGGGCTCCGGAGATAAGAAAAAAAGATATCACCTACAAAAGTTTTTTTTCAGAGGTTTGCTGACCCCTCCCCCCTTCCCCTCCTTCCTTATCGGGAAGGTGGTTCCCACGCCTAGCCCGGACCGGCGACGCAGCCGGCTCCCAGGATCCATTGATGGTCTCGCTGCCGAGCGGCAACTGTACCAACGACCTACTGACAATACTGGACGCAAACTGTATGTGCACGGTTTCCACTCCAATTGCCTGTTACTTCAGTTCCGCGCCCACAAGTCTCAATTTCAAGCCTCATCAACTTAATTGAAGTTGATGAACACCATCCTTCGTGACGGCCAGTGTCAAACAAGTCAGATACACTTTCTGTGCTTTATCGTGTGTAAGACTGCAAGTGGAGGACGCGATCGCGAATTTTGCCTATGTTGTTGCCTGAGCCGTGGTCCCGGAACGCTCCGAAGCTCACTGATGGTTGATAGCGGTGGGCTCGGCGGGGCCGATGCTTGGGGTATCGACTGTAAAGTAAAATTGAGGTGTATATTGAAGAGTATAGTGCCGATTGGTTACCTAGGTGGTCCTAATAGGTAAACAAGGCCATTTCAGACCCAAAAACCTTTGACCTACAAAAGTTTTTTTCCAGGCCCTGCCAGACCCCCCCCTCCCCTAGCCGATGTCGGCTATTCTTATCTCCGAAGCCCCTTGGCGCTCAATCAAGCGCCATGTTCAACGCTTGTTCAACGCTCAACTTTTTTGACCTGAGTGGTGGGCCGCGAGGCGCCACACTCTTGTTAACCGAGGGCCAATACAGTACATACGTACTTAGATCAGGTACTACATATCCAAGCTCTCCGTGCAAGACGGCAGGGCTAAACACACTCTTCCATTTCCAAGGTCACACCACGGTGCCAGTGCCCGAGAGTCCATCTGGAAACGCGTTCTTGGCGTAGAATGGCGGTGTCTGGGTGGCAGATCCGAAGTTCTCACGCAGTGGACGTAGACTCTCGAGCTCGACAATCTACTGTAGACCCTTGTACACCCCGCGCGATATCTCTTATCTACAATAACCCTCGCCGGGTTTCGGATCAGTGTATTAGTCTCAGTACGTACCGCCCGTCGCTGCACAAGTCATAAAAAACAGGACTACATCAAAATGTTCGTACCTTCCTTATCTTCCTCACCTGCCACCCGTCCAGTCTTAATCAACATCTCAACTGTTCACAAGCCCACTCCGGTGCAGCGGTTTCGTCGTTTATGTCAAAAATGACGCCAATTGGGTAAACCCCGGCTCTACGCGGTGACGGCCGGCGGCGACTACTCTGATATTGAAGCATTCCAAAAAAAGCGAGTCCGAAACCCTGAGTATTCTCTGTGGGCATCCGGGGTTTGGGCTCTAAGAACAGTGTATGTTATGTAGGTAAGGCCGATCTCGGCCGACGATGCCGACAAACAACGGAACCCACTACCAAATTATTACTTAGGATGTAATTTGCGTAAAAGATTAGATACATTTTGGGGGCTCAAAGCTCCGTCGATCTCGCAAGACTTACAAGGTGTGATGTATCTCTTTTCTCTCTTCATAAAATTACGGATGTCCGTCCGAAGCTTTTTAAAACTCCGCTTCCGATGTATCACTCCGGCAGATCCATGCCGAACCTCGGCTAAAGTCCTAAAACTACTTATTTATCTCACTTCCCTTGCTATCCCATTGGGTGTTTCGTTCTCTTCAATTTGGGCGCTTAAATTCCCCAAGAGGCCCAGCAACCGCCTGTTATAATTCAAAACAGAACCGAACATATTTTTCGGCGATCTCGGAGATGTTCGAAAATGGCAGAGAGAGCGTGATGACCAAGGCCCGAACTTGATCTGCGCCGCGATGTTGAGGGCGAAGGAGGCCGGGATCATGAGGATATGTATCACTGAGAGATCGGCGTTTGTGAGGAACTTCCAGACTACAATTACCGAATCGAAAACATCCACAGCGGCCGTGAGAAGCATATGCGCATCGCAAGGGCGTGTCGATTACCGTTCGAACAGTGTTGGATAACAAATCCACGACTAAGTGGGGTCAAAAGACGGAGCGTAGAAGGATATAGATATAAGTAGGTATATAAGCTTACATTCGCCTGTTTGTCTTGATCTTGTGTAGGTTGTGTATAGAGGCCGCTGAAATAGCGGCCCGTTGCTGGCTCGTTCGTTGCACAACCCTTTATAGGCCTTTTTCACTGGCTATTGCTCCTGATCCATCGCTACATGTTTCAAGAAGAATTTATCGGCTATTCACACACGAAATTTACCATTACTTTTGTGAGATACCCCGAACAAATGTATATATTATATAGTTCATGACGAGCTCCAGGCTGTCACCGTCGACGCAAAGCCATTCAGATTTTGGTCCTGATTTATTATCGGCACCTGATTTATACTAAGCTGCGAAGTTGTCCCAATGGTCGAAAGGCTATAGATGTCGACCGAAGACTCGTTATCGACGTTGACCAGCTGCGACTGGCAGTCGACGGGCGTCAGACAATCTTGGCCGTAATTCTACGGAAAACAAATCGTGAGTCCACCGTGTCCCTTGAACGTTGTTCAAGTGCTCACCGAGTAGAAGCTGTAAAGAGCAGCACCGAAAACGAGGATGTCCTCCGATGATGTCACCCAGAGCGCCCAGGCTTGCGAAATATCTGAGACAGGATCTTTGAATGCCGTGTTGACTGTGAAAGGTGCAGGAGCCACTGGATTGGGCTGGAAGTAAGGCTACAGAGTGTTAGATCTTTTTCCCCAGCTGTTACACAGCTTACTGTTTCCGTCTGTATCAGCCCCATGTAGTGATTTTTTGCGTTGGCTAGATTGTACTGGTAGCTAACATGGTGCTCAGATGCTGCAGAACTGTTTATTTAGTGATCGAGTCGCGAATACAGCCACAAGTCCTTACCGGTGCCTATCATCCATACTGGAAGAAAAAAGGTTAGATTCATTCTCCGCACCAGTGCGAAAGATCACTGACCCGGACCAGCTGATTCACACAAAATCCCGCGCCCAGAGTAGATCGACACCATATCTTGTCCACCCCCAGGCTCATCCAAGTCATGATCCGCGAGCCACACCCAAGTGCCCTGGGAATTCGCTCTCTGAGAACGAGTAAATTATGGGGGAAACGAATAACCTCTAAATAGGCGGTCGATTCCGAGGTCAAATGGAGGCCCGCGAAGGCAGCCAGACACGCCGTCGTACCACCACTTCCATCCGATGGGCAATTCGCAGCTTGGAGATTCGTTCCGGCAGCTTCGAATTACAGTCAGAACAGAACACAACACGAAACCTTGATTTGGAACTAGAATATATATGCGTACCTCCGCCAAGACGAATATGTGAATCCCACATCCCTGCTCCACCTTGTGTAGTCTGTTTTACATTCCATTCCACGACGATTGCGCCTCCAGCGGGACCAATGGTTGAAAAAATGATATCTGTGATCTCTAACACACCAGAGGAACCCGGCGCGCCAACTTGGACGACGGGCTGTGGGTTATTCATATCCTGGAATGTTGACCCTGACCCTGCGATTACCGACCAAGCCTCGCCAACCATCTGGGTCCCCGCAGGAATGGTGAGAGTAGATGTGACGACGTAGGTGCCTGCATCGAAGAAAATAATTTTACACCCGGAGAACTGTGGAAGGGATTGAGAATTGTAATATAATATTGAGTAAAGAAAGAAGTCAGAAATTAATACAACGTACGGCAGCGAAAATCGCTTGGAGAGCTGCGGTGTCGTCTGTCACCCCATCCCCCTTGGCACCTTGGTCCCGGACGCTGACAAACTGGTCGACAGCGTAGTGGACATACTGCGGATGAGTCTTGCTGAAGATATTTCCGGCACTGTCGAGTAAAGCGGCAGGTTTATTGGGAGCTGCGATATAGCTCTGTGTGTATGTGCCTGTCCCATTCGATCCGGTGTAGATGTTTCCTTGACCCCATGAGGTAATTGTCGTCGTTCCCCCAGCAAGCAGAACGGCGCCGCCAAACAGTCCAATGGCGGTAGGAACATTGGTGAGCTTTATATTGTTCAGAACGAGTGAGCCATCGAGCTGGCCACTGTTGGCAGAGGTTCTGAGGAAGATAGGGGTATTCAACGCCGTCGCGTCGATAATTGCCTCCGCAGCAACAGGCTGGTTTTGACTTTAGCGACCATGCGAAAAAAAAATGAGCTCGATGTTTCACCTGTGGTGGGCCTCCACCGGTAGACAAGTCGAAACCAATCTGAAGGCAGTCAATGAAGGCGGGAATTCCTCAACCGAAGATACACACCTGGCAGTCACTGAACGTGACTGCTTGAAATGTCCAACCCTGGCATGACGGGTAAGTTGGGGGTGCTCAACGGATCGAAGACATTCACTTGCCCAATTCCAAGCTGCTAAAATACCAGTTTGCGCATTGTTCACGGTTACGTTGCGGACGGTAAATCTACGATCTGTCATTTGGTTTGACGTGGGCGGACTCTTCGTACTTACTGTTGGTTTCCGACCGACATCCCGATCTTCCCTACCATTCAACTTGCATCAATTTGTGTGATCGAAGGTAGGACGCCAAAATACCTCCGTTGAACACCAAATCCCCCATGAATCCACCACTGCAATTGTTAGCGGTATTTGATCGAGTCTGTGCCATTTTACCTGCCGTTCTCCATTACAAGTCCTGCAATGCGATCAGGATGGCACCAGGAAAGTGTGAACCGTCTACCTTGATGAGCGGTGTTGGGATCGGTGGACATGTTGATGACAATGTTCATCAACGATGTCGCCTGAGCGACTTGCCAATGAATCCCAGTTCCAGACGTTGCGGCCGGAATCCTTTGAACGGCATCAGAATACATCTGTCCAAACTCGAGCAGGTCCACTGACTGGGTGAGGTCTATGATGAAGTTTCTCACAGAACGGAAACTGTCTCCGCAATGAGAATGACTTTTGACAGCACCGTTCGTGTCTTACAAGTTGTTCGTATTGTCGTAAAACTGGCCAGTGGCGATGTATGGGTCAGCGTCTGAATGAGAGTCGAGATCAGCTCAGCAATACAATCGGTTGAACCTTTACACACCTATCACACCGATACCGTTAAAGTCGGGTGTAGCCAATAACGTGGGCGTAAAGATCGCGTCCCCAATTAATCTTTTATCTCAGTTCAACATACGAATTGAGAGGGTAAAACACGTACTGTGTATAGTAGTACGCAATGATTGGCGCGGAAACCACATATTTCCTTGCAAAATAGATTTCCTGACGCATTGTCGAGTCTACATGATAGTAGCTTACCCATGAGGAAAAAATACAACGGCCGGTGTTGTTCTGTGACAAAATGAAAATCGATGTGACTTGAGGGACGACGGTACACACGTAGACGAGGGCATGTACCTCCGCCGCATCTGTCGCCCGCTGAAATGGCAGCACTGTCGATGCATTGAGCCTATCAACGTGGTTCAACATAGAGTGACGCCAACACACTTGATAGCTATTGATCATCCTACTATTTTAGACCAGTTAGTTGGCCACGTAAGCATTTATGCCTCAGCCCTACACTTCTGCCGGCGCTGGTACCAACCAAACTGTGTCAGAATGAACGCATGCATCCTGCGAAGAGTTTGAGTCCGCCGGCACCAAAATATTTGAGGATTTGAGTCCGTAATGAATTTATTTTGACCGGCGGTCCAACACTGCCAAACAATAAGCTAATTGGCCGCCCCTCTAATTAACGAGTTGGGCTCTTAAATGGCGGTCGGCTGCACCTGGAATGATAGATATAGACTATGTTCACTATTTAAAATAGTTATGGTGTAGATATGAGGTATAGAAATGGTCTGAATACATGCTTGCGACTGAGTTAAACCCTCAAAATTGGGGCCGTAGGATGAACGCGTGCTCTGTAACTCAGAGAAAGGCCAGGATAGGCCAAATAAAGATCCAGGCTACTAGATTAGAAGTAGATAGATGTACCTGGATGCCCAACTCTATCCCAAAATGCCGACTGCTCCTCCAAAAAAATCCGACTATCAGCACGACCGAAATTGGGTGACTTGAGATTAGAGCCTCCAGAGTAATCAGAGGTTGATGAATAAAATCTTGAAATGCCTCTCAGAAGGAAGGATTGGATCGTAAGAAGTCCTGTGCAAGATTCCAGACCTATGTCATAGCCGTGTCGTGGACCGCGAAGGTGGTAGCATGACTGACCTAGAAATCAAGTCGTGCTTTTCCCGAGTGTGTTAAGAATGGTATGTTGGTCAATTGACATCGAGCAACCTTGCAGAGGGAAGTCCAGCATCGGGGGATCCGAACGAGCCCCCAAAGTCGCGGATCGGCGAAGAAATGGCGGAGCAATGGCGAAAGCAAAAAGGCTGGTGGGCCAATTGATAAGAAATTGATGTCCCCACGCTTCGGATCCTGATCCGCGATGACGTAGCTGTCGATCAACTCATCATTTTCGGCTGAAATTTGGTCTGAACATTCATTCGAGGTCGTACTCCCTTGGTACATTCTGCCCAGTCATAATTATAAAGCCCTGGCCTTCTGGCTTCCAATGGCCAACTAGGTGGGGTGGCCAACTAGGGGGTCTCAAATAGTATTGCTGCACAGCGTGATTGAGCTGCCTGGGAAGTTGAATGATCAGGAATATTCAATAGTCTGAGCATGGGATAAACCGTACCAAAAAATGAGAAACCACAACGGGGAGAATACTCATGAAATCCCTGGTGGAGGGCGCAAGGTTAGGCAGCCATAGCAAAAGATAAACTTGTAGTGTACTGAATTCGGCCGTGCTGAAATCTCAGTGTAGCCCCTGAATGGATTGTCGACTAGAGGGCCGGTGCGGGTGGTAGTCCACTGGTCAAGCTCCTGATCAAACGCCGTGCCGTTGCGCAGCAATATATTCCAGGTAAGTGTCGAGTTGATACGAACGGCACGTATGCATGATCGGTAAGATTCTGGCCAAATGAAGGAAGGTTGTGCACGAGTGGGATTCCCAGCCTTTGAGCGTCGTGTGATTTCCGATACCGGGGATATTTGGCGACCGGATACTCCAGCGTAAAGGGTCTCTCCTTTAGTCGCGTTCAGGGTGCGCGTAGGTCCTAACGTCAAATTGCTACGAGTTCAACCAAACGACAGATGCTCGGGGAACTCTGTAGAACACGCATGACTCTCGCATTCAGCAGAACATATAAACTGGGGAAATAACTGGCAGTCAGAATATGGTATACATGGTACTTCAGGAATAGCAGAATCATCCTTCAAACCCGCAGCTGTAGCGGCAGGATCGGGGACGGTTTCCATTCGAGTCTTGGGCTTTAGTGGTTGGCTTGGTGTGATGATTCGGAGAAATCAGAGTGAGGTCTGAGTTTGCCGGTGAGCGAGAACAGAAGAGTCTCTGGTCCGCAGTGATAGTAGGGGTTGGACCTTTCGGATTCTTGACTAATGGGAAACGTGAGACATATGTTGACAGTAGCATGAGAATAGCATTCACAAACTCGGATGAGACCATAGATGTAGAGATGTGCCAGGCCGGCGAGGCGCTCAATGTCGCCGTGACAAGCATTGACCTCTCTTGCCACACAGTCCCGTCCGATGTCATTGGGTGCGAAGCAGAGGGCATAGCCTAGCGTCCGGCCAGCAACTCTGGGCGAATTATCAAACATGAATACTTCCAGCGACGGATTGCCAATCCTTCGGAGCGATCGTCACTGTCTTACAAGTGTGACGGTAGAATGGGAGCGAACCTGGTGTCCAGGTCCTTAACAAAGGCACCCCATGAGCTCATGGCTTCTAGGTCCACACATGAGTTATATGCGTTGTACGCTGGGGTGCTTGCGGCGAAAGCGTTGGGCGGAAGTGCTGATAGTGACATTACTGGTGACATGTGGGTAGAATAGCACAGCCCTTGATCAAAAGTGATGGCGGCTAGAGTTGATGCGCAGCTTGGATCAAGTCGGCTTCACTCGGCAACCAGTTAGATGATAATTCCTCGCATTAAGAGTACATAGGGCTAACTGCAGTTGTTGCCACAAGAATTAAGTGAGAGGCCACTGCAGATAGAAGGAAAACAAATATCATTGGTCGCGAATTTGTATATACCACATATATGCCTGGCCGGCATGTGGCGGCATCACGAACGAAGAGTGGGTCGGCATTCGAGGAAGGTGGGGTGGATGTTTGAGCTTCGCAGAAAGTCTCACAATGACCTGGCAGTGGTCCAGGAGCCAGTATCCCACAATATGGTGAGCGGTTGCACGAGGGCGATAGAGTTGATGCCGTGCAAGCCGACCCGGGCAGCCGGACGCAACATCAATCTACGCGAATGCGGGATCCCCCGCCAGATGTGATATGCGGTGGTTTATCTATGGACAAAATGCCTTCAAAAAACCAAAAGCGGCATGCAACCGATTGGTCCGGAAATTCCCGGCGGAAAACGGTCTGCGGGTCTGCGTGCGTTTCTACCTGCGCTGAAATTTTTCTATTTTCAGTGTGAGTTTCCAACCAGATTTATTGCGTCTGCGGATCTGCGGCACAGCAGCCTTCGGGGCGAGGCTGAGACTCAATCCTTACAGATACGTCGAATCTCAGGCACTTACTAGACGAAAGAGGAAGCTCGTCGACGCGAGGCGGTTCAATCCGGGCCGATCACTAGCGCATGCGGCACATGTCGACCAGCTGCCACACACCGCCATGGACACTGACTCCGCTCAGCCAGACAATGACCCCAGCTTCAAACGGCAATTCAGCCTCATGGAAGCCATCCTCCATGGCGCCTGGGACTCTGACTCTGACGACTCGGACTACGATGACCCTACTGCTTTGATAGCAGCAGCGACGAGGACGACTCGGATGAAGAATTAGCACTCGAAGAATGTGATGCGTCATTTGAATGGATGTGGACACCAGTGGCCCCGCGGTTCACCCATAACGTTGATGAGCTCCAGGGCAATAATTATGAAATTTCTCCGTATCCTGCATATCTGATCTACTATGCAGCCTTGAATGCCCTGTGTCGCCTTGTTCCGGACAAGTACAATGCGGCCCAATGGCGGGACACTTGGAAGAACCACCCACAGTGGTGGACCCGTATCTGTGATCACTGGGAGGCGCAGCTCCGAGCAGCATTTTTGCCTCAGCGCCTGGCACTGTACTGTCTCTTGTCCCCACAATTCTCGCTTGCTGACTGTATTGTAGGAGGAAATTTCCGCCCAGATTGCTTACGACAACGCTGTGCTGGTACTTCGCCAGATGGTCAGATTGACAATCCACCTGCTGGTTGGGTGGAAGCTGTCAAGGTTTCGTCTTTGAAGATATGTTTTTATGCTATCTAATTCAGTCCAGAGCACCAAACTGGGTACCACAATCTGCGACATTGCTGATGCGGCCACCCTTATCGATCCTGGAAACCCGCATGCGGATGAATTTTCCTCAAAATACGAGCGCACGAGAGCTTGTTGAAATTCTCCGACAAGTGGGTACCTGAGTCTAGCAGTGGGCGAGAACCCCATCCAATTTAAAACCGAACCCAGTTTGTCAATCACACCATGACAGCACATTTCCTAATATCTAAGTAGCTCCCTCATGCGCGTCTGTTCGATTCCGAGAAGCAGGGACGCGCCCTGTGGAAAATCTTGACGAACCCGAAGTATGAAAATATCATCCCGCACCAAAAAGTTCCACATACTATTCAATTATTCGTGTCTGAATCCAATTTCACACTTGCATGGCACACTTGGCTGGCTCTTGCTTTGCAGCACCACAAATTTGATGTACCAGACCTGACTTCTCTCCTTGCACGCTAACTCATCCAATGCACAGGTCACTCATGTCCAGCCCCACAATCTCTACTCGGAGTTCATGGAGCATCTCCAGAAGCAACGGGCTCAGCTCCCGAATTTGAAGAATTCAAGTCTCTGCCAAATCCTCACCCGAACCCTTGAGGTACGGGATTACGAGAAGATCCAGCGGGATTATATCTATGATCGTGTACCGATCGTAACTCTTTCTCTGTCGAAGCAGTTCCATGACTGATTTTTCCCTTTGCAGAAAAGTCGCAAAAAAGGAAAGGAGCAGCGAGATAAACAACAGCATCAGCGCACAACCTACAATCTATCTGGCGAAGAAGCATTCCCATCTGACGCCTGCCTCGAGTGTTTTCGTCTCCCACCTGAAAAACGTTGTCGTCAGAAAATCTATGTTAGTGACCAGAATGCTGAATTCCTGCGAGGCTGTGGGGTTACACGCGCTCCAGAGGCTGCACGGATGAAGCCTGGCAAAGTAGGTCACCCTGGTTTGCCGGCTTGCCATGGTCTGATTTTTCAGTCGCCCAAATCCAGGTCCAACAAACATCCACCTCCAATTTTCACCCCAGAGGACATCCAGTCCAGGGGGTGCAAGTTTGTCGGGTATGAACGCGATGAGGAAGTTATGCAACGATGCGGTATGCAAATACGCTTTATTTGCTATGCATCCACAGATGAATTAGTAAGACTTAATATCGACGCGAACTCAGCTGTCAACTCATATCAACTATGCTTGTTTTAGATCGATGTCGTCGTATATGGGGCGTTTCATCCTGAAATTATGAAGCGCTTCAAAGAACACTCCGACGCACCAAGCGAATGCAAGCCTTTGACACGCGGGGGCCAGTTTGATTTTTATTCTTCCGAAAAGGGGATGACCGCCTACGGAAGCATTGTGCCCAAAGGCGGTCTTCCCGGCTCAGGATATGCACCTGTCGCAGGTTTTAACACACGAACCAGTGCTGGAATCGACCTGGTCTTCAACGAGGTGGAGGTCATATCACCTGTTATCTACTATTACTACTCCATGTTGATTCCCTCTGCAGTGTGCTACCGTCATGAATGTTGTACTACAGGCCTTTCACCCAACAGCTTATCAGGATCTTATGGCGAAAACCGAGGCAGCAGACCGCATGGGCAAGGCTGGGTTGAACACCTATCGCTGTGATGGGTATTATGCCGCTCAGCACGAGGACGAAGACGCGTGTCGTGGCATGTGCGCGCAATGTGAACTGGTAGCCCTTCCATGGGAATATGCATTTTGCCAGCCATCCTACGGTTATTACTTGCAAACGTATCCAAACACGTTTTGGTTTGCTCCTTCTGCTAATTTCATGTCCAGCACCACTTATATATCACTATAGGACGTTCCACGGAAGCCGAATGCATGGGACAATGCTGCCTGCAATCACACCGCTTGATCAAGCGGCTGTACTACGGTTGCGCGGGGGCGCACGCCGTCGACGTCGCACTAACCACCCAATAACTTAGGGGGGGGGCCGACCACACGATCTCAAACCAAAGCAAAAGAAAGCGGTGGAAGGAAGACAAAAGGCCCGCACGTTACATCAACTAAGAAAAATATATCAAAAGTGAATTCACGTCAGGCCGCAAAGGAGCGGACAGAACCACGTAGGCAATATTGGGGAAGATAGACATGACGATGATCTCGCAGCGGGAGAGGGGGAGAGGAGCGGATGGTGACAGTGTTGCCGTGAGCGGCTGGGGTGGGTGCGAATGCGAGTGCCGGTGCTGGCAAGCGGCGGATGTACACTCCACGCGTGTGCGGGATGGCACGCGGACGCAGACGGAAAATCTCCCCCCCTTGTTTTTATTATCCTCTGCCCTCATCTCAGCTCATTTTTCTTTCAATCATTACCACTTTACTTTACTTAGTACCCGATGTGCTTCACCGCTTCGCTTCATTCCATTCTCCTCTCAACTTCGGTCTGGTATGTATCTCGTATCCCATATCTCCCATCTCTCCATTGTTTCCTTTCTATGGTATGTATCCAAAGAAAACCAGATACAATTCGCTATGATGGTATGCCTTGAAGAAGAGAGGAAAGTAAGATAGCTAATGAAAGTGACTGTGCCATTTGTTTTTGATCTAGGGTGTATGAGAAACACCCGTAGCTCGCAAAGGAGGAGCTTGAAGTCAGGACGCAACGGACATGGCGAGCGTGAGCTTCCCTCGGACAGCATGCACGGTGGAATCGGTGGATAACCCGACACGATGAGTGTGAGCGGTGACGGTTGCAGCTCCGTCGTGCCCCGTGCAAGGCGGGTACCGTCCTCCCGGGTTACTTCTCCCTCTGCTGCGGCGTCCCTCTGTTCTCAACCTCCGCTGACAGCGGAAACAGATAATGCTGGGCACCGCCATCGCCTTCTTCCCTTTGCTCCTCGAGCCCTTCTCCGCCGTGGGCGCGAGCGTGGGCGGTGGCTTGACGGGATTGACCCAGTCGTCCTCAATGTCTACCTCCCCGCCACATCGACGAAGCTGTCCTCATCGTGGAGCTCCGCGTACACGTCCCCAACCCTGCCCCCGCTGAAGCACCAAGGCGCGGCGTAATGGGCGCCGCCCAGGTCCTGTCTACGCACCCCGCAGCCGCTCGTCGACGCCAAGTGCGTGGTGGAACTCGAGTGGTGGTGCGCGCGAGTGTGCGAGAATGTAAACGTCGCGGCATGCGAAGCATTGGAGGAGGGTGTGCGAGGCGCTCAAAAATGTCGCCGTCGTCGAGGCCGCATCCACCTCCTTCGGGTCGAGTCCCCTCTCGTCGTCCGCGCCGGGCAGGTGGGGGCGATCGCGAGTATCGTGCGGAAGCTGCAGGAAGAGATCAGTCCGAGCATACGAGAGGTAGATCAAAGGAGGAACGCACCGCCTTCCTCCTTCGCAAATGTACCCAATCCGCCTCATCCCTCACCAAAAACCTAATGAGCATGCTCAGGTCCAGTCCACTCAGCGGCATCTCGCGAACCCGCTCGCAGTGGAACGTCCGCATCTCCGCCGCCGAGTACGCCTCCGCTGCGGGTGTCACTGGCTCGCGCACCGGGTGCGTGTGGGGGTGCGGATGAGTGGGAGTCGGAGTGAAACTCGGAGGTGCCCTGGCAGGAATGCGCGCCGGAGGTGCACGACTCGTCCTCTGCCATCGTTATGGTGCCATGCCCGTGGTAGAAGTCGTCGACCGCCACGATTATACACCGGCTCCGGGCTGAGAGATGCCCCGCACGCAAGGGTATGCCCGTGCTCCGACTCGATGCTTGTCGATCTGCCGCATGCTTAGGGCTCAGCGAGCGACGCTTGTGTGAGTGGCTGGACATGGAGGATGTATGCGAGCGCGAGTGCCTGGCCCGTGGGCTAACCGCGAGGGATGCCGCGGTATCACCGTATTGACGGCGACTCGCCAACGAAGAGCCGTAACGGTATTGAAGAGCAGGCGTGGTGCGAGTCGATATAAGAGGCCGTTGCCTTGTACGGCGACGAAGGACTGGGGAAAGGGGGAACGTGTACATGAGCTGCACAAAGCATTGACGTGAGGTTTGTTGTAGAGCAGGACAAGGGAGAGAAACACACCCTAATAGTCCCAAATTAACATCGTCCAGCCCCAGTCAAATACAAGGCAGGCGGGTCGTGTCACCATTTCACTTCCTTGCCCTCCTTCAAGCCGTGCGACAAGGAAGAGCCGCGGCCGTGCGACGGAATGGACGTGGCGAGGCGCGGAGAGCGAGTGCAAGGCGGGATTCGGGGAATGGATATAAGGTACATCGGGAGACGGGTGGCGGCGAGAACACGAGAAACGTGGCGCGGAGGCCAGGGTAGGAGGTCAGGGTGGGGACGTAGAATATCTAATGTCGACTGTGAGGAGTGGAATATGATGGAAATGTGGATAGCAACAAAGAATAGCAATGATATAGAGACGATGAGGGGTATAAGGAGGAGGGGAGGAGGGGAGGAGAAGAATGAGTAGGGTAGCGATGAGGAGGGGAAAAGATGTGAGACAAATGCGAACTCGCTTGGTCAAGGGACAGGGGTAGGTTTGTGGGAGACGCGAGGGTGAAAACTGAGATTGCACTCCACCGTGGAGGGGAACATCGCCTGCGCAGGGAAAGGGTTAGCAAGCGTAGGTGACGGTATGGAATAGGCATATGAAAGATACCTCATGCCCATGCCCTCCTCGACCGTCCCGGGAGCGGCCGCAGCGTCAAAGTCCTGAAGCACAGCGCCAAACACGATGAAGATGGAGCCGGGATCATGTGGCTCGTCATGCGCGCGAGCCGCGCTCCGTGTTGTCCGCCTCCTGCTCCTGCTCTCGATCGGACGCCGCGCAAGCCGACTCGTGCCGAGAGGGAGCGCGTACCCCGTGAGGTTAGCCAATGGTGCCGGCTTTGGATGTCAAGGCAGGCTGGACAACGCGCTCCATGAACAACGGAACGGTGCCACACAGGCGGAGGCCTGGGACAAGAAAGATCAGATACTGTATGTGAAAGAAGGAGAGATGTAAGCACACCCTCGATGAAGGTACTGAGGTACTTCATGTCGTTAAGGATCTTGATATCAGAGATGGCTCCGGGGTCGGACATGCGTCGATTTTCGTCACAGAGCTGGTGCAGGAGGGTGCGTACTACTAGCCTCAGGTAGGCTCCCGGATGAAATACGACGAGGGAATCGATCCGTGCAGGCCACCCTGAAGGACGATAAGTCCAAAGCCGAAAAAGATATCAAAAAATGACGCGTACATGTGGCCTATGTACTGGCTGACAATGTCGTTCCCTGATCGTTTGACCGCTCGGTGCTTGTAGTTAACGAGTTGCGGCAGCACGTAGGACTGTAGGACTTGTCGGTCTCTTCGAAGATTCGAAGAGGAGTCCTCGGATGAGCAGGGGTTGCGGGTAACGAAGCATGCGATGATGAACGGGTGAAGGTCGGGAACGCGGACAAGAAGGAAGGGATACGATCTTCGGCGCTGGGATCGGGATAGGAAGAATCGGCACGGGTCTCGTACCCACAGGTCGGGACGAATTCGGTTATGATCTTGCGGGAATCGCACAGGAGCTTGAGACGGGGCTCGGGCTCTTGCACACGAAGTCACACCAAGACGAGATGCGGGCGGCAGCAAACTTGGCACAAGCGCAGAATCAGCACCTGCATTGCATGATAATCAGCGCAATCTATGACTGCAACTGCCGAAACGTACAAGCACGGCAGCATGGCTACACTGTTCAATGAGCGTCCCCGCGCGAATGAACCGATTAAAACTGATCTTTGACTGTTTCTCATACGAGTTGTAGATCTGCAAAACACACACAAAAATGAATCAAGCGTTTCGTTTCCAAGGAAAAGTGTAGGAAATGCACACACCTCGCGTTCCTCATCGGAGAACTGGAGTTTTGGACGTTCCCTCATCTGACTCCGCCCTTCCAATCTCGAGGGTCGAGGCTTCGTACGCAGGAGTAGCAACAGCTTCAATACTACCTGCGCGCGCGCTGACCCGCCAGCGGCGCGTCGCGCCTACCTAAATAATTAATTAATTGATATTGCATTATGGCCCGT
>JARJCV010000740.1:0-14200 GCA_029281435.1 Mycena haematopus
TTCAAGCCTCAGAGAAGGGGCTTGCCGGTGCGGAGACAGGTTTGCTCCGAACCTAGGTGACCTAGGTCACGGCGGTGTGTGGGTTGTTTGGTGTCATGTGACATTGGGTGTGACCGGACGACGCCATCACATGGAATTGACATGGAACGCGTCGCGACTCGCAAAAGTTTTAAACTTCAGCCGCACGAGCTCCTGCACTATCTATATGACCTTTGCTATCCAAAAGGTCGTCCGAGTTCAGGCGCCGTCGGAAGACGTTTCAACCCCGCTACATGAAACGGCATTTCGTTGGCATTTGTGGACTGCCGACGTCGAGTCGTCGACACCGGCTCTGGAGCCACAGGGACACGCGGCACGTCGTGTCTTTGCAGAACAAATACAAGTAGCCTTCAAGGCCCGCTTACTTTCTTTCTCGTCCCCTGCACCCACTTTTCGGTCTCTATTCCCCTATCTCAAAATGTCTGCGTTCAAGGTCAAGATGGGTCTCGCAAGGCGAGTGCTGGCTACTCAGGCTCCTACTGAGTCTAGGTGTGTCCAGACACTCAGTTTGCCAAGGTGTGTGTAGGGTAGGTTTTTGTCTAGGACCTTGTGTGCCGTTGTACTTCCATGCCTCACTTTTCCATCGAATCTTTTACCATCAAGTTTCCAGGCCATGTCCGTCTTGAAGCTTTCCAGGCGGGGTGAGTGCTATCTCTTTTTTTCTTCTCTTCGCTCTTTGCCCTGCTCGTCCGGGTCTTTCTCTTGGATCTTCTCCGCCGTATGCAAGTCATATGCATTGTCTTCTTCTGGGTTCTATCTGTGCACTTCCTCCCTTTTCTTTCCTTCTTCCTTCCTCCTTCGTTTTCGCGTCCTCGTCTCGTTGCGGCGACGTTGCCTCATGCATGCGATCAGTCGCGCACGTGGCTTTTTGCTCCGTCCCATCACATCACTTCGTGATCGTCTGTCGATCTTTTGTCAGTGTCCTTCTGTCCCTGTGGCGATCATACGAAATTTGTTCCATCTTCTGACGGCCCACGGGAAATTACAGGGTATTACACCTACCTGATTGGTGCTGCTGCATCACCTTCGACGAATTAGAGTTGGCCCTGAATAGGTGCACGTTGGCATCTGTCAAGCCCGGTCTAGGTGCGGCGATTCCGCTCTCAATCGCCCTATTCTCGGAGACCCAACTTTAGCTATGTTCACTCCTCTTGACCCCGTAACATAGCTCGGCTACAGATCTCAGGGCTGCCCAAGCGACCCTTTCCATGGTTCTTACCCATTGCCAAGAGGAAGAAGTGATATAATGTATGTTGACAGATGGAGTTGGCATCGCATCTATCAACGCCGTTACCCCTTCTCCCCAAAGGTAATCTATGTTCCGAGTTCGCGACAGTTGAACAGTTCGTCATTTCCCTTGTGGCCGTATCACTGGTTCACCTCAATTGGTCGTAATATTTCTCGTTCGCCAGTTTATCTGTTCCCTTGTGGCCGTGTTGCTGGTTCACCTCAGAGGTTTTCTGATAGAGCTTGGCTGAGAATCTGGTACGTTCAGACGACAGGTGCAGCGTCCCCCAAGCGTCCGCCGAGTGGCTTATCGGTGGATTCCGCAATCATAATCTCCTCTCACCATGATTCGCTATTCACAGGGCTCTATGTTCACTCCCCATACCATCGGCCTCAGCCGAATCTCTAACGTAGCTCAGCTGTTGCAAGTTGAACCCTCTTGTT
Organism: Mycena haematopus; assembly: GCA_029281435.1. Classification (NCBI taxonomy): domain Eukaryota; kingdom Fungi; phylum Basidiomycota; class Agaricomycetes; order Agaricales; family Mycenaceae; genus Mycena; species Mycena haematopus. The sequence goes on from JARJCV010000740.1 coordinate 1,711, forward strand.
TTCGGGCAGGGTCCGGATACTTTTGCGTCTTTCCCTAAGTGTTTCCGTAACATGGTTTGGCCGTTTGACCTTGCGATCTTTCCCTAAAATTCGCCCCAATCTCCTGCTGTAAAGAAATGCACCTTCTCTGGCCATAACGGTGCATAAATCCGCACTGTCTCTACAGATTTGAAACAATTACCAAATCGATTGGCCACAAAACAATAATTTACAGCTCTAATCTGTATTGTAAAGCCGTTTCCTTCACAGCAGACCAGCGTTGCGCCAGTATTTAATCCACGCCTTCACATCTTTTGCCTCGAGTCGAGATTTCCCAGCACGCAGGGCTTGAGACGCGGCCAGAGCTTGCGGCATGGGCAGCTTCGGAAACCCAAAGGCGTCCTCTCCGCCACTCTTCTCAAGAGATCGGAAGAACTGCAAAAGGCGAGAGGCACGCAGGGCGACCGCATTATTCCCTGATTTGTCAGTATGCTCGAGTCGCTCAAGCCATTCGGTGTAAGGAACGAGCGGAACGTTCAACTCAGCAGCCACAACCGTCGCGAGGGTGCTCCACGCGATGGGCTGCGGGTTAATGAGATGAATGATTCCTCCTGTGGGCGATTCCAGGAAATCCACCATCGCGTCGGCGGCGATGTGAACCGGGAGCCACGAAACATCCTCGAGATACATACGCATTTAGTCTCACTGAGTTGTAACATACAGAACGTACCCTGTCGTCATCGGCTACACATCCGACGACCTTGGCACTTTGAACCAGCGCTGGGAGCCATTCCTGTATATTCCAGGCGCCATTCGGTCCTCCACACAGCTGACCAACTCGCACGACCAACGATTTCAACGGCGTCGCCTCTATCGTCTTGCGGAGAATTTCCTCTGAGATCCACTTGGACTGTTGGTATCCTGTTCCGGCCGCTACTTTTGGATCGATGGTTGCTTCCGTCAACGACGTTTCGGAGGTAATGTCTAAATCGACGTCAATGTCATCGGTGCAGGTATTGATAATATCCTAGACATGCTTACGTTCGAAGACGCCGATAGAACTCGCGTAGATCAATACCGGCGGCTCGACGAAGGGCGATTTCAAGGTAAAGTCGATGAGTTTGCGGAGGCCAAGGATGTTGGGTTCGAAGGAGCGCAACGCAAGGTTGAAGTCGACTGGCCAAGCTATGTTATACCATGCGCTCAGCGAAAGTTTGGGACCTCCAACACGCGCAACTTACCAGTGTGCAGAATGTGTGTAATACTCTTTTGCATCTGTGGAGTTTCACGTCGGTTGAGGTGAAGAAGATATTATGAACGCAACTCACCTCCTCGTAAACTGCGGCAGCCAGCCCGAAATGGCTTCTGGTGAGATCGCCTTCCAGGAGACGAAGTTTGGGCGAATCAACGAGGTCTGCGGCGAGGCCACGATCCACGAGTGCGGAAACTTGTCTGTCGCGTAGAATCCGATGCCGAGTAGGACGGTTTAGGGCGTAAACTCGAACTACGCGATCGTCGGCGAGGAGATTCTGCAGCATATAGCAGCCCAGTTCCCCGGTCGTTCCAGTGACTAGAACGACTCTCGCTGTGGGAACCTCCTGGTCTCCCGCATGACGAGGGAAATCGTGCGTATATTTCGCGACCGTGGCTCGCATCGCGCTCGACTTGGTATCTAAAGACCCGTCCTCGTCCAGCCGTCCCGAAGTAAGCTCAAAGATATACTGGGCGAGGCGATGAATGGTTGGATGGTCATACACGAAGTTCCGTGTGTCCTGACGGGTGTCGAGCTGAGCCTTGCGCAAAGCACGCAAAAGGGCATTGCGAATCCACGTCGCTTGCAAACTGTCGCAGCCGTGTTGGAAGATGTCGTCGTGATCTCCGAGGTCTGTGTCGAGAACGCTGAAGATCGCATTGCGCACAAATTCGTGGATGGATTTTGCGTCCCAATTCAACAAGGGTGGGATATTCAGCGCGGCTGTCTCGTCAACCACGTCATACAGCGTTGCGATTTCATCCTCGTAATCTGCGATCACAGCCTGGCGGCGCACAGTCGTTTTTGCGGTGTACGTGAATCTGTCCGACATATAATCAACCAAACGGCGCGTGAACATAAGAGCCGACTCACGGCTTGTTGGGCTTCGCCACCAAAATCATCTGGGCATATATTCAGACACAATTCACAACGTCGGTGAAGTACCTAAATACCTCCTTGAACAATCGCGATTGTTGGGGAGCAAAGTCATTCATCTTCACGACAGTCGGCCTGATCACGGAGAATTCAGCGCGTCAATCATCGGCCGGCACTGCCACGGACCAGATTTTGTTACGGAACTCTGCCAACTTCATCTCGTCCGCTGGATCGAACTTGAACTCGGGCTTAGGATCCACGAGGACACCAGCATTAAAACGCCCGCGTCCAAACATGACGGAAGACACCACATGAGGGTCTTGGTTCAACAAATTCTCTGATATGGGGTCAACAACGCGAATTGTATGCGCAAGTGAGTAATTACCCAGCGGTCCTGGATTTGTCTAGAGCGAACAAATATAAGCCTTGGTGTTACTCACAAAAAGAGAAAAAGGAAAGCTACGTACCTTTTCGCCTGTACTGTGCATAATTTGATCATCCGTCCGACCAAAGATTTTCCAATATCCTGGCTTCGTTGGATGTGGCTCCATGAGGTCGGACGTCGCGTATGAAGGAATCCCTCCGACGTGCGTGTTCAGCACCGCTGGTGTACAGAAAACGTTGGACTGGTTGAGATGGGCGTTCAATGTGTTCATCGATCTTCGACAAAAATATCACACACCGCCATAATTAGCTCAAATTTACCGGCTTCGTGCGGAATCATTTCGGCGGCGACCAAATCCGCGAAGGTAAAGTAGTCCCAGTCATATCCCGACTTTGCTGTTGATTTTCTCGTCAGCGTTTAAACTTGAGCGGTACCGGTAGATGGCCTACCCGGAAGAATGGGGCTCATCACGCCGCCCTCGGAGCTATGCTTGGGTTTAAAAAAAGAAATTGGGATACAATCATGCTTACGATCCGTAAAGGACGAATATGGAGACGCCCTCAGAGGTGATATAATCTCCAGCTTCTTTGTTCAGCGGACCGCCGCCATAGAGCTATAATTTACGAATCAGCTGAGAACGCTCGGGAGAGAAAATTTAGGCCTCACAACTCCGGCGCGTGTAGCGAGCCATTTGACATACTCCGGTTCCCGAGACCATGCCTGTGAAAAAAAAATTATATACGGAAGAATTCCCAGACACCGCAGTAGAACTATACCTCAATCAACGTAGGTACGCAAAATATGATGTCGGTGTTCGTGGCCTTGCATGCCTGGAAAACACTCCGCGGAATGGGGATGGTCGGTACTGGCTTCGGCTCGAACGCGCTAATAGCCAAACCGCTAGACGCCTAAGGGAACATTAGATAACCCTAACCCTAAGCAACCCTAACCCTAAGCCGGAGTCAAAACATCCACGTACCGACCAAAACGCTTGGATCATGCCCATACCTGTCGGAAATCAGACGTTGGAGTGGATTGAGGTGCGAAGATGAACAAGTTACCGTGATACATCGGCATAGTATGCAAGGATAGAACTTGATCCGTGAGATCGCGCTCCCCAAACCAAGGCGTCAAGGCGACTTGGAGACACCGATGATCTGACCAGTAGATCGGCTTAGGAAACGCGGTGGACCCTACGGCCGACGTCAATAACGCGCCGAGTAATTGCAAATGAACGAACCCGAGGAGTGCATGATGCAGGCGGTCGCATCCGGTCCATGGTATTCGTATGGAAGAGTATCCGGTGAAATCAACGTTGAATTTTCAAGGAAGAGATCCTCGAATAGAGGAGCAAGGGATACGTCGGGGAGATTTCCAAGCGGATCGGTCTTGAGGATGGTCAGAGCGGCAGTCATAAGCTCCTGCATGGCAGGCTCGTGTCCGAGGAGAACATATTTCACGTTGGCCTTGGCGATGAGGTGTGCGACCGCAGCCGGCGAATTGCGAGGAGAAATCGGGAAGATGACATAGTTGGCTCGCATACAGCTCATCATCAAGGTGAAGTAGGGTATCGCGTCTGAAACCTCGTCATATTGCGATTGGCTACAAAAGGTCGCAGCACGCACCGGATGATGCGAGAATCGACACTACAGGCATTTCAACCATGCCGGGAACCCAGTTGAAACGATTCCGCAGAAGCTTGACCCCGACATAGATTGCTTGAAGCGCTTCGGGCCAAAGGATAGTCCTAACGGAGCCATCTGCGTGCGCGTACACGAACAAGCGATGATTCGGAGTGTTGTGGAAGTGCCAGTCATAAATTTGCGCGATGGTCAAACTCCCATCTAGCGGGGGTGGGACGAAGGTCTGAGAAGACCGGGCCTGGGTTTGCGGAGGTGGGGGTAGGTGCCGTGGTTGCGACATGATGGTGCAGGGTCGAACGAGTATCGGAGAGGTGGGTGATAATGAGTCCTGAGAATCAGCGGTGTCTGTTTCCGAACCAAACCAAGCGTGGGATCTGCAGCCAACTGATCTGTTCATCAGGTTTTGGCAACGTGGCGTTAATTGACGAGATAGGAGTCTTGATGTTCCATTTCTGATGAAATACGACTCCCTTGATCATCTTCCCTGTACCGCATTGTTGGATGCTCGGAAACCGTCGGTATACAGATTGTAAACACGTTCTTCTGCATCTTTTCGTTCCGGCATCAGCTCGCTGGCAAGTGCTTGTGGGCGGGACAGTCGGTGACTGGTGGCAAGGATCCGGAAGCTTCTTAGACGTACACTTTTCTCGCACTCGATTTAGATCGACCTTCTTCGCTCAAACCGCCATACCGAAACACACCAGCGAATGTCCGAGCCCTCTCCAAACTTGAAGCCCGTCGCCGTGGTACGCCGTGAATCCATCTTCATATCCCCGTCGTACTCATGAGCTCGCGCAGGTGGGGATCTCTGCGGAGTTTCCATCAGGCACATTCTCTGAGACAAATTTTGACCACCAATCCTTTTTCGACTTCCTGCTTACCGGTCAAGATGCGTCTGAGCGCGTTCCAAAGGAGAGATTCAATATCGACGGGTGTGTGGCCAGCTAGACCCAAGGATTTAGTTTAACCTTTCGGACAGTTGGCAGGGCACCCACCTTGGACAGGTCTTACCGACGGAAGCGTGCTTTTTGAAAGACATCCACTTGTTTGACCATTTCGAATTCGGAATCTCTTCGAAGGACGCCGCGAGCCTGGGGGTAGGCACTAGAAAGCTTGTAGAGCACGCTTTCCTAGCGCTCCTCGACTCCGGAATCGACTCTCGTTCCCGGAATGTGGGAGCCTATACGTCTGCGGTGGCATTCGACCTTTTGAGTGCTGCTGATGCGGTAATATTTGGTGCACTTACAAAATACCGAGACTGATTTCTAGTTTGACAGGACGAATTCGATGTGAGGGATGGCTTTGGAGGAGGTGCGGCGGCTGTGGCCAACCGAATTTCTTATCATTTGGATTTGTTGGGGCCCTCGATTCCTGTCGATACCGCGTGCAGCTCGTCGCTGACGGCGCTCCACCTTGGCATGCAGGCATTGCGCGGAGGGGACTGTGAAGCCGCTGTGATTGGTGGGAGTCAGATCAATCATCGGTACGCCACGGTGCCGATGCGCCCTACCGTGACTGATCGTCACTGTCACATAGATTTCTCGACTGGGTCTCCTATAGCCAATGGTCTATCTTATCGCCTAGCGGCAGATCTGTGCCATTTGATGCTTCTGCAGATGGGTACGCTCCCGCTAGTCGTACCGTCTTCTTTTACTCATCGTCCACAGGTTCGGGCGCGGAGAGGCTGTTGTAGTAATCGTGATCAAGTTGCTGGAGGATGCTATTCGCGACGGCGATAAGATCTATGCTACCGTAAGTACAGTCTACCGTTTATTCAGTACAGCTCGCTCATATTGTTTTTGGCTAACGCAGGTGTTGAATACGGCTGTCAACTCCACAGGTTCGTCGTTGTGATATTATGGATGAGCGAGCGATATTGAATTCCTGCGTCGTGTGGTAGGTTCTGCAGGACCAGTTAAGACACCCGTGGCCGAGGCTCAAGCTGTTGCGATGCGCAATGCGTACCACGGGATCGGTCGCTCGCCGACAGAGGTAGACTTTGTCGAGTGCCACGCCACGGGCACATCCGTCGGGGACCCAATAGAGGCGAACTGGGTCGGATCCCAATTCAAGCGAGACCGCGAGTTACTTATCGGCAGTGTAAAGGCGAACATTGGGTCAGGACCACGCACTGCACGAGAACCATACATTGACTATTAGGTAGCCACACGGAGATCACCTCGTTTTTGGCGTCGTTCTCGAAGGTGTGCTCCATGTTCGCCACGAACAAAATTCCGCCCCAGTCCAACTACAAGACTCCGAACCCGGAAATCCACTGGGATGAGTATAACATGCGTGTCGCCACGAAGGTCGAAAAATTTGCTACTCGCAATCCATCCGGAAAAAGACTCGTCTCAATGTATGGGTTTTTTTCGCTTTCGTAACTGCGTGTAACTTACGTTTTCAGTAATGCGTTTGGACTTTTGGGCGCAAATGGACACGCGATCGTTGAAGGCCCGCCTTCAGAGGTACATATGCCCTCCTCATAGTTAATTAGGATTAACGTGCTTCACCAACAGTCACATCAACCGATCACGGTTCCGTCTGGGTTCCCTGTGTTGCTCGTCGCCGCAGGTCTGAGTCCGCGCACAGCTACAGCTGTTGCCACAGATCTTTCCCAACTCGCCTCCGAAATCCCAGACGAGCTTTCCATCCTCTCGACAATTTATGGACGGCGCGCGAGACAACTCACCTGGCGCACCGCCGCCATCAGTACGTCCGGCGCTCCCTTCGTATTTCCCGCACCCCGCTTTGTCCCGCGTGGCTCTCCCGATATCGTCTTCGTTTTCTCGGGCCAAGGGCCTCAGCACGTCGAAAGTACGTCATGATTTATTTCCCACATAGCGAACGCCTGACGAACTGCATTCAGTGGGAAGACAGCTCTTCAAGACGTACCCTGCATTCAGGGAGAGCATTCTTCGGATGGACAAGGTCCACGTCGAGCTCACTGGGACCTCAATCGTGTCCGATCTCGGCTTGTTCGGCGACGCGAGGCCTAAAAAGGTGCTTCCCGACACCTGGTCCGTAGCTTTGACTGTCCCCAGCATCGCGATGATCCAGATGGCGCTCGTCGATCTTTTCGCGGCGTTCGGAGTACACCCCAGCCTCGTCTTTGGGCATTCTGCCGGAGAAGCCGCCATGTCGTATGCCTCGGGAGCCGTTCCTCAGGAGCTTGCTATGGAGATTGCGATCCGCCGTTCGCAAGCGATGTTGATTGTTGAGGGCGCCGGCGGCATGGCTGCAATGTCCTGCATCCCGTCTGTCGCTCGCGAGATCATCCGCGGCGTCTTGCAGGAGGGCGGGCCGGACGACGTTCTCGAGCTCGGGTGCTACAACGCCCCGGAGGCTGTCACCATCTCTGGAACCCACGCGATGCTCGACAAAGCGGTCGCTGTCGCGCAGAAGCGCGGCTTGTTCGCCCGCAAGATTAAGGCTCGCGTGGCGGGCCACTGCAGCCTCCTCGAACCCTGCAAAGCGCGTTATTTGGAGGAGATGGAGATCGCCTTCTCCCGACATCCCGGATCCCATGCTCCCACCGTCCCCACGTACTCGACGCAGACCGGTGCAAGATGGACGTCGGAATTCACGCCGGAATATATGTGGACCAATGGTCGTAAGTGATTTCAGTTCTCAGTCGATCGATTGACGTACAAATAAATACCTTAGGCGTACCGGTGAAATTTGAGCAAACGGTTACCTCCGCCGTTAAAGAGATGCCCGAAGCCATCTTCATCGAGATGGGTCCTCACCCAGCGCTCTCCTCCTATATCTCAGGAATGGGCGCTAAACCCGACAAGGTCCTTTGCCCCATGCGTCGTACGAAGAACATAACAGAATTCAACGAAATCTCCGATTTCCTTCTTGCTCTCGGGAACCTATGCAGTCTCGGCGTCAATACGATCGACTTCCACGCCGTCAATGGCACCCACTCTCTCCAGATATCTCGACCGCTTCCCGCTTATCCTCTGGCGCCGAAGCCTATGCCGATTTATTCCGAAAACTCGCGGTTGGCGGTTAAGCAGAAGCGCACTCGCAAGGGACCTCTCAACCATGAATCCTTCGCGATGAACGCTCAGACCCATCCCGATCTCGCCCAGCACATCATTAACGGCGAGCCGATTGTACCCGCCACGGGTTATGTCGAAATGGTACGAGCTCCCGATTGCGATTTACTTATCGTCTGAATGATATTTCACAGATCTTCGAAGAGGGTGCGCGCACCATCTGGGATATCAAGCTCCGCGGTTTACTGCCAATACTTCCGGAGAAAGTGTTGAACGTAGAAGTCAAAGTAGATGGTCACGCATGGAGTATCATGTCGTCGTCGAGCGGGCGAAACGTGAGATACCTTGTTGCACCTCCCCGTCCGTTTGTCCCTAACAACCTTCCTCAGCATCGACTCCACGCTACTGGGTTCATGATCCCCGAGGCCTCTGACGAGAATCTTGGGCCCCTAGACCTCAAGTCAATTCGCGCGCGGTGTACTACCCCTACGGACATGACCAGTTTGCGGGTTGATTTTCCTTCGCGACTCGGTCTCACCCTTTTTCTGAGCAGACTTCTACGCTGTTCTCAGCTCCTCCCCAGGATTTGGTCCGCTTCATCGTCGAATCCAGTCATGTTTGGAGGGTGAAGATGAGATGCTTTTCCAGGTTCTTGGAAAGGCTCAGGATCTCACCGAGTGAGTCCTCGCGTTCTTCCTCGCTCCAGAGTCTCACGCAGACGTAGACATTACAACTACGTGTTCCATCCATCGGTCCTGGATTGCTGCCTCCACGGCATGCTGCACCCCCTTTTTATCGGCCACGCCGACAGGAGTGTCTATTACTTGCCATCTAGCATCGATCGCGTAATCCTCCATGACCGCGCGATTGAGGAGGGAATTCCAGACACGCTATATTCGTATATGGTGTCGCGTGATTGGAAGCCCGGTATGTCGATATAAGATCTCTCCTCCATTTTCCGCACTTAACGCGCTCATCCAGAGTCTGTCTCGTGTGATGCCGTCATTGTCAACGAACGAGGAGAGCGGTTGGTAACAGTGATAAATTGTACCTTGTAAGCGGCTCTTAGCCGTTCGACCCTGCATTAGTTGAGCAATATCCAGGTCGAAACACTGGACCGGCGCGAGTCTCACGCGGCCGGAGACAAGTTACGAGTACATTTATCAACCGCTGGGCATTCCTCCTGCCGAACTTCCCTCGCCTTCGCACCACTATGCTTTCCTGGATTCCATAATCGTTCTCGCTGACGGGAAGGTGCGTGGATGATTGTTCTGTATTCGGCATATACTCACAATCCACAAGGTCGAGCACGCATCGACCAATGGACACAGTCCTGCCCACGGCAATTCTAATGGGTGGGCAAACGGGCACTCGAACGGGCATTCGAACGGGCACTTGAGCAGGCAGCCCTCGAACGGGCACTTGAACGTGCATTTGAACGGGCACTTGAACAGGCAGCGCTCGAACGGGCACTTGAACCTGAACAGGCAGCGCTCGAACAGCCACTTGAACGGGCACTTGAACCTGAACAGGCAGCGCTCCAACAGCCACTTGAACAGGCAGCACTCGAACGGACACTTGAACGGGCACTCGAATGGGTACTCGAACGGGCACTCGGATGAAGATTTATTGAGAACCTTCCTCGATGAACGTAAGAGCTTCGAGGATATTGTGCGATCGATCTCTTCTGGGATTGAGGTACGATTCGATTCGATTTGCTCCATGCTACGTGTTTATGACGGATACAGGTTAAGCCCTCCTCGATTCTGGGTCTGTTCTCCGCCTCGCTAGAGAGTTGCGCCGGACAGATCCTTCCCCTTCTGGACCACGCTGTGGAGTGCGGGAAACAGCTTGTGCGTATCCTCGATATCGGCGACGGTCAGTCTCAGTATTTTCTCGCTTCATATCACATCCTGACGTCGAATTCGTAGCCACCGCCTGCATTTATACCTCACTCGTCGACACTCTGGCGTCGGAATATCCTAGTCTCGTGGTGGATTTCACGGTGTGCGGACACGAACATGTCTCGTCCGATCTGCGATCGACCGCCTTCGACGTGGATGCTCTCACGAAACAAGCTCTCGCGGCTTCCACCTACGACATCGTTATTGTGACGCATACCCTCGGTTTTGCAGCGGATCTCGAGAAATCTCTCCAGGTCTTAAACGGCCTCCTTGTTCCCGGCGGATTTCTTGTCGCGCTGGAAGCAAATGGGACTCCACAAACCGGGGGTGGAAAATGGATAGATTACGTATTTTCGCCGCAAGGACAGTGGTCGGGTTTACGCTCCGGAAAACAGCACCATCGATGGTCTCAGTCGGAATGGGATGCCCAACTAGCACGAGCCAACTTCCGCGTCATTGAAGTGGCACCGGACGTCGACCACTCGTTGTTCCTTATACTCCGGGCGCAGAAACACTCCCTCCCTCTCATATCGCTGTCCTCCGCGTCTCCAATATCTTCATCCAGCATTGAACCGCCCGTCATCTTCACCTTCCGGCTTTCACGTGCGTTGGAGCTACAGGAGACTGTGAGCGAGGCCATGTCGTCGCGCGCCGCTGTCTGGATCGAATCCACTTCGGGAACCTTCGACGGGGCTGCTGCCACTGGCTTCGCTCGCTCACTGATGCGAGAAACCGTAGCTGTCGATATCCGACTGGTGCTTTTCGATCCTGTCTGGACAGCCGACAGCAGGGTCGCCGCGATCCAGCACCTTTCTGGACTCCCATCCCTCGAGCCCGAAATCGTCCTCGACAGCTCGGGCGCAGTACTGGTACCCCGTCTGCGCTCATATGCCCCTCGCGCCCCCGAAACCTTGGACCATGATAAGTACTGGACGATAGATCATTCGTCTGCTGTTCAGTCCGCACCGCCCTTGCCCGGCCCGTGTCAGCTACTCATCAAGGTGTCGTGTCTGTCAGATGCAGAGGGTGGGCTGCAGGGTCTCGTCGGGACCGTTGCACGCACCGGATCATCTCGCTGGCGACTGGGATCGCGTGTCGTGGCGGTCGCACCCTCCGTGCTGTCCAATTTCGTTCTCGTTCACGAGGGCTGCGTCGCTGAAATCCCAGAGACGGCTGACGAGCGCGCATCTGCAAGCCTTGCTTTGCCGTTAGTTCTTGCGGGACTTGGTCTTGGTCTCGCCACCAGGCCACTGGAAAGCTTACAGCAAGCCCAAGTCATTGTCGTTGGCACCGGAAGGATCGCGTCTAGCGTCACGCGCGTTCTCGAGCGGCTCGGCATCACGCCGATTTTACTTGCCCCCTCGCTTCCCTTGCTCCTTCCTCCTCTTTCTGTCGGGGATTCTATTATGGGTGGGTTACCAGACGCGTCGGACCATACCATTCCTCGCGTACCCGGCGTTGCTTTCTTCAATTGGGATCACACCGAACAAGGTGCTGTCGCGGCCGTGACCGCAAACCCCTGGTTCATTGGCTCCACACTCAAAGCCCACCTGCCTCGCATCCTTCGAGGGGCCAGCCTGGACGGCGGCGACTTGTTCAACTCTTTCACACCAGAGCAACTACTTTCACCAAGTTTCGATACGTCGTGCTCTCTCGCTTTGGCCGACGATAAGTTCTACCTTATTCTGGGCGGGATTGGGTCTTTGGGGCTCCAGCTTGCGATCTGGATGTACGGAGTGAGTACTCGTTAATGATGAGGCTGTGTGCTGAGACAAACATCATTACAGAAAGGCGCGAGGCGTATCGTGCTGACTTCCCGAACAGGCCCTACCCGACTTCGTGGTCCTCAGAACAGGGTCTTGCGTGGTGCCGTCAATTATCTCAAGAGCCTTCCCGATCTCGATCTTCGGCTGGAGGCATGCGATGCTTCTTCCGTAGGGTCGCTCACCGCATTGATTAGCTCGTTGGATCGCCCCCTCGCTGGATGCATGCTCACGGCTGTTGTCCTATCCAACCGACTTTTCATGAAACAGGACGCCGAGAGCTTTGCAGTTCCGTTCAAACCGAAGACGGATGCGTATTTCGCACTTGAACAGGCTGTGGCTATTGAGAAACTCGACTTCTTGGTCGCCATCTCGTCTATGGCGGGCTTCGGTGTCGCCGGGCAGACAAATTATGCAAGGTCAGTCGGTCAAACCTGGAGTATCATCACAATCTCACATCTCGCTCAGCGCTAACACGGCTATCGAGTACCTGACGGCGCGGTACCCTAATGCCTGGTCGCTGGTCGCGCCTGTTATCTCTGATACTGTGGGCCTGTTCACTGCCATGAATTCTCATCTGGAGCAATGGCGATCCTCGGCCATGAATAGCCACGGTAAGATCTTGACAATTCGTCGCGAACCGATCTAATTTTCGATGTCCAGAGATCTTCCTTTGCTCGAGGA
>JARJCV010000741.1:0-14196 GCA_029281435.1 Mycena haematopus
CAATCCGCCCAAAATCGGTTCGGACAAAAATCGGCCGATTGGGGTGTTTTGGGATCTAGCCTTCAAAGGTATTATCGGGGGTCCTGTTGTTGTATTCCCGAGCAAATAGACCGGAGGCGAGTCATCGACGCAGTGTAGGACATCGGCGACAAGATAAATCCGTTGCCGGCGAACGCGTATGACTCTAGCGCTCCGAAGCACGCATATGCATGGCCGCCCATTAGGCAGCACCAATATCCACTAAAGGTTGACAGAAACCAAAAAGCTGTCTGTGTGGAAATTCTCTGTGGAACGTCTCGAGCGGCGGCTCCCGCGCTCCCCGGTCTTACTGGGGTAAGGAAGCTCACGCTCGCCGTCTCGATAATCCTGTACACTAGGTATATAGTTCCTCCTTGTCCTTTCTGTGCCCCACCATCTCACACGACCTCTCCTTAGCTGCCGATATCTTGGATTTCCACTCATGGGAATGGGGCTTGTATCAGCAGCGACCCAATGTCAAACGCGGTTTCGGCGACTCCATGATCTCATCGAGTATGCACATTTTGTTTTCGCTTCCGTTCTCTGCTGAGGCCACCCCAGGTCATTCATCTATGGCCTTCAAGCATTATGGACATGGATAACCCACCTTTGTACGCCTCGAACTCCAGAGCTGTCTTCTGGACCGCCAGTGCTGGTGGACCGCGAGAAGGGGTGGCCAGTAGTCGATGTCTATCAGGTTCGTCGCAAAATCTCGAAGACTCGCAACGTTATTCACACTCTGTAGACACGCGCCAGCCTCATCGACGCCCTCAAGCGGAGGGACGCCGCCGACGTCGCATTCGAGGCGCAAGTGGCCGCCCTGCTCGATCCGGTAAGGCGGCGCCTTGCGGAGATTACACGCGACCGCGGTGTTTCGCACTGGCAAGACGTTTCGTGCCACACGGAGCCTAGTACCCTGGATGCCGAACCCGCTATGGATTTCCCGCCTGCGCCCCAGATTTTCTACGGCCGTGCACGAGAGCTTGATGCCCTCGTCGATATGCTCGTACAGCCGCGACGGGCATGTGTCGCACTCCTCGGTGAGGCCGGCGCGGGCACGTCCACCCTTGCGCTCGCGCTCCTCCACCGCCCGGAGATCGCTCAGGCGTTCGGCTCGCGGCGATTCCTCGTGCGCAGTAGTGGTACACTCGCTGCCGCGTTTGGTTTTGCCCCATACACGCCCCGTTCAGCTGTGCTCGCGACGCTAGCTGCATGCCCCTGTCGCATGCTCGTAGTCCTCGGTGCGTCCCGCTCTGTGTGCCTTTCTGCAGCCAACTGACCCCGGGCAGACGATCTACCAGATCACGAACCGCTCCTCGCTGCCCTCGAGTGCATGCCATATGTGTCGTTTCTCCTGACGGCGCACTCTCCGATGGAGCTCACCTCTGACTCTGGCTGCACAACCCTCTCCATAGGCCCTCTCCCACTTCCCGCAGCACGCACTCTGTTCCGCGCGATTGCGGACCTGCCCGCGGGCGCTTACGACCATAGTAATGATGCGCGCTTTGTCGATGTCTCCGTGCCTCCTCCCTTTGCCGTTGCCTCCGACCCTGCCTTCCCCCTCGTCGACCTCTCTCCCTTCGAAACACCCCCAGCCCCCAACTCAGATGTCGCCATAGTCGACGCTCTCCTCAAACGCACGCGGTACCTTCCGCGAGGAATCGTTCACCTCGCACAGCGCGCGCAATACGAGCCCTTGCCGTTTCTGCTCGCCAGTTGTGTCGAGGAGGGCAATAGCGCCACATAGCCACAACGATTCTACGGGTGCATGCTACACCAGGGCTCTTGCTGTGCTATGCTTCTTTAGGAGCAGGGCTCGGAAAGCTTGACCGGAACGTTGTGGCTATGGGCGCCTAAACGGAGTCACGTGGACATATCAGCGCTTAATCCAGCGCTTTACCGTGGAACAACGTAAACGCACAATCGACTGTCACCGATTTCCTTGGGTCAGGGTTTTTAATTAATTTCTTTGGGCCTCGTTCGACGCTTGGGTCATTCTATGTGCATTGTACATTTCATACACGCAATCAAAGCATTAACGCTGCTATTGAACCACCGTGATTTGACCCGCACCCCACGAATTCCGCGGTTTTATGTTGTTCTCTTTCGGCGGATCGACATCGACAACCGTTTTGAGCAATTTTTGTGTTTTCGGGGCAAAAATTTCCGTTTCTTCGGGATTTCCATCTCCCCTTGTCCGACAGGTGGGTGGAAGGTCCATTCATTCATGCCATCAGACTTCATAAAGTGATACAGCGGTGATTCTGACCCGAGCACTCCAAATTCTGATTTTATTTTGCTTCCTCCCGATGGCCTGACACTGACAACTAACAGGCAATAATCTCTTTCTGGATTGCTCCAACAGTGATGCTAAAATTTGCTGGGTTCCTATTGCGTGCTATTGCGAGTTCAACTTGAACGCCCATATCGATTGCCATCACCCAGCTAAGCGATATCTCAGCGTTTATCTCGAGCCTAAGACTTGGCGCTCGATGCTCGGGTGAAAAATTGCTTCTCTGAGTCTTGAATTAGCATTGAGGCACTCATATTGACGCGGATCGTAACATCCACCAAGATTGAGGTACGAGATCATATTTTTTTAAAAGCGTCTGTCTGGGAAGGTTAATCTCAACATGAGTTGGTATGATATGGTCCCGCCACTGTCCACATGAGCGTTCCGAATGCTCCGAGATACGAGCTCAACTGAGTTACAGATGGGCGGGAGATGAACTTGACCAACCCCAAAGCTTCCTCAAATCCTCAGTTGTTTCAACAGCATTCACTGCCAGCCTGGGAGACCGCCCGATGACGGGTTTGGATTCTCAGGCAACCTTCAGGCATCGCATGCGTCAACGTTCAATGTGCATACATACGTGTCCGTATCACGTCCGAAACTACTAGGACAAGGCCCGAAAGCACTCTTCTCACGAATCATTCACCTTGACTGGGGCGGTAGCCGCGGGTTGGGCCCGGTTGGCTTTGCGGTGTATGCGGAGCAGGTTTAACTGCCTTCATCTGCAAACCGTCTCAAGTTCTTGGTTCCCTCGGTGTTTGTTCAATGGGGCTGTGGGCTTGAACCTAGAGGTAATGTGTCGAAAGGACGAATGCCCAGGTAGGTAGGTAGGTAGGTAGGTAGAATTACACGGCACGGTCCCGCTCAGGAACGCCGGTTCCACGGATTACTCCGACATATACGTACTAGTCACGCACTCCTAGGCCGATACATCATCTTCCGTGGGCCCTCCCAAATCCATCTAGACGAGCTCACGGACGCCAGTAGATACTCGCCGTCGTAGATCTAGACAAACGTGGAAAAGCAAGGGAGAAAGAATAGTTAGTACATCAACACAGGATAGGTAGCGCCTTAACTATCTCCACGAAATACGGGAACATCGGTAGAATACCGCTAGGACGTCATGCGCGAATTTCGCAACCAGTGCAATCGTGGATCGTGGATAAATGATGGCCTTCAGGAACTCAGTATTTGAGAGTTCTGCCATCCGATTACGTAGGTTTGGTAGGTTGGTGAAGAGTTTCCTTAGGAAAATACTTCTCAGCTCAACTAGCTTGTCGGAGGACTCGCAAGTTAATAAAGCATGTTCCGGCGTCTCAATTTCTTTCCTACAACACCGGCACAATCGATCCGATCGCGGCACGGGTTGATGCTCATGATCCACGTAACGCAAGACTTCAACGGCAAGTCGGTGAGTCGAGAGCATGATTGAGGTGATAGCCTCTCGATGCTTCTGGGTGTTCACCATTGACAAGTAATGCCGCATACACGAAGTGACTTGTGTTGGTCCTTTGTCCTTTTGGGGTTCTCGACGACCGTGTAATAAGTAGAGCTTATCGGATGAGTCAATTTCCGCCTGTAACCATTCCTTCATAAGTTTTTGCACTAATTTTGAGTAATTTTCGACATCTGCCTTAGTTGTTTGTCGTGTCAAAATTAGCACAGGGCAATGGAATGGTAACCTCGATGCAGCCTTCGTTAGATCACTGACCCATGATTTTTTGCCGCTGTCTGCGAGTTCGAATGAACTATTGAGAGCCGCGCGTGCATAATGATCATCAGATAGGTCAAGCATATAACATAAGTGGCTTAGAGCGAGAAGAAGGCGGCGAAACTCTGAGAGGCGTGATCCCGGTCTCAGTAAATAGCGGCGCAATCATGGACCGGCTGTGCATATTGAGCATTTGACGAAGAAAGTTGATTTGAACTTTAGCTAATTTTTTGACATGTAGGTCTTCACTATCCGGCGAAATTTCGCAGCCATGGATTAAGTGACAATCGACGCGAGCCATATATAGCTGTTTTAGTTCCTTTGGTGTCAACCTTCCTGTCATATCCTCGATTGCCATGATCCGGTGTCCACAATATCGCGCGTACGTGCTTTTGCCTCGTAGTGATCTGCAAACATGTTCCGCAAGTCCGATCTGATGTTGACGCCGACATATTTCTCCGCTGTCTCTAATTTCAGCTGTGTGGTGCCAAGAGAAAAACTGGATGAGGGAGTGTCATAGGTCCGAAAATTAAGATAATTGTCTTAATCATGTTGACCGTGATAAAATTCTTCGCACACCAGTGTTCAAGAGTAGCTAACTTGGCTTGTAGTCCACGGGCAGACAAGGAGACAATAAGGAGGTCATCAGCTTGCGCAAGCAGGGAGATTCTAATCCCTGCCAGAATGACATCATCGAAGTCTGGCAGCAAAAAAAAATCGATCCATGCTCACAGCACGGAATCAGATTTATCTCGGTCGACTTCCTGTCGAAGCTGGCTTTTCCAGAAAACGACTTCCTCATTCATCAGCAGATATATCGAAAGCGTGTGTGAAAGCGCCCCGCCGATACAGATCGATGTCGGCGATAGAGGAGAATATGATCGCTGAAGTTTGTGGTATGAATGGGTATGAAATTGCAATGTGAACACAAGGAGGGTCGCAGCCGCATTCATCTTCTTATATGCCGTTCGACCTGGGCTGTGGCGAGCCGTATGTGTTGTAGGCCGCACTGTATTTGTCACTGGGCATAAAATGAAGACCGAAAGATACTAATACGGTGTATCGGATTCTAGCGGCACCGATAGCCAAAATCTTGATATTCCCGCTTGTTAAACGTCCCGTACATTCCGTTCTCTTCGTCCCGTAGAGAAATATGACAGCAGTATCATAGCAGATAATTTTGGCGGTAACTGACACCTATCCGCACAGCGCAAGTCAGGCGTTCATTCCCGTATTTGCAAGTGCTCACCAGTAGACGTCTTCATTTCGGGATTCTGGATGGGTGGTTCCGAAAAGCCTCAGGCAGAGCTTTTAATCTGGAAGCTTGGAGAAGGGCTTGCGACGAGAACCTAAAATATGCAGTGAAGTCGCCACTGCCACGGCCACTGCACCATAGAACGCAGGCAGATATTGTAGGAGCTATTGAAATAAAAGGCGGCTCTGGATCTCGACTGGCGTCAGTCTTGCGTATCACATACCATCTTGAATAGATGCGCCGGTCATGGTAAGAATCAAGTCCACTTATTCAAAGTCCGCCCGGCGTCTACCGCCTGATGGGGTTATATATATATTCATAGCAAGCGGCAACGCGCGTAAAAAAGCTGTATGTCAAACAGCTTGCCAGCATGCAGTGAGCCGCCGTCCCAGAATTTGGTCGATCATCGGAAATGTTTCAGATGAAGCTGTGGTGATAATTCTGATAATGGAACTCGGTACGTCAAATTTCTTCTCCAGATCGAAAGTTTTGGTTTTTACCTTGGTATAAAGCAAACAGTATCGTGGACTCATTTGTGCAAGAACTCTATCCAATGGACGTTCAACTTTCTATCCCCAAAAATGTGATAGACAGCGTTGCCATTCGGAATGAAGGGTCTCTTCGTCCCATTACCTCGTCCTCGACCAAAAGATACGACAACAAGGCCTTGTGAGTGTCTGGTTTGTATCATACCCTCCGATATTAAACAATCCCTCAGGGCAGATGCATTTGTCATGGAAATTTCCGTTGGATTATTTACCGCGTCCAAAGAGCCGGAGTATGTGGCCGGGAATCTTCCGGGACTTGACTCGCTCACCCCTGTTAAGGCCAGAATATCTCCCTCCATTGTGGTCCGCGCACGTTCATCCGGAAGGCCAGTTATATTTCTTCCGGAAAGGCCCACTGCGTGTGGTCACGGAGGCATATCTGTATCGCCCCGAGACCTTCGAAACCGTTTGTCATTGGATTGAACATATCGAACGCCTTCTTTCGGACGTGAAAGTCATTATTTCCGGAGACATCGAGCTTTTCGTCGAATTGGAAGGACAAAATTGCGCATACTATTTTGTGGACCATGCGACTTGCGCTGAATTTTGGCTGGAGAACTCTGACACGGACAAACTAGGCCTTCCGACTGTTGCATCGACCTCACAATTGAGTCAGGATTTTGGGTGGTTCATATCAAGAAATGCCTTCTGATGTCATTATGTCAGAAATTGTGCTCGAAGAGTTATACTGGGTCCACGTCGAACATTTCCCGATGCATTTGCGGACTCTTTCAAATGAAAAACTCGAAGAGATAATAGCCATTTTCTCTCATGGTCTATGTGGTCAGTTCCGAACGTTGAGTTGGAATACCACGCTTACTTTAGTGCGCAGATCAGATGACATCTCGCGTCTCGACGTTTCCTTACGCGGCGCAAGATTGTAAAGTTTTCGTGGAGATCTTACAGGGTCGTAGAGGTTTGAACTGCTTTACACAAATGACTGGTTCAATCCTGACCTCTGCACTGCAGGGAACATGAACAACGGACACACCACTTGGATTATCGGTATGTGTTCAGCTTTCTCTTTGTATATATACCTCCTCATAACTCTCTACGCAGCTCGATTATGGAGCCTTATCAGTATGACATCCGTTCGAGTTTTTTTCTCAACAAGTAACATTGTTCCCAGATAGCAATAGGTGTTTGACTTTCTATGGTCAAGAGCATTCACGGCTGTCGAGAAATCAATCTGTCCTCTGGGACCCAGAACAAAGGCATCCTTGGATCTCAACCATCATGAGTTACTTGACGTTCAATACATCGGACATACATCGAGCCCGCTTGGAAGATGTATTCGTGGATCACATGGTATATGCGGACCGCTGGGCACAGCTTGTCGGTGATTCCTTGAAACAGTGGAGAGCCTCGGCGTCTGGAGTGCGTTTATTTTTTTGCCCCCAATCTGGAACGAATCTCACCATAATATAGGCATTCGCCGGACTAGTGTGCGTAACAGCGACTGATCTCAACATATATTCTGTACTCATCGTGATTCCAGGCTACACTTGCCCTTCTTGGTGTTAAATTCTCCGTGCCCTCCGCTGGTGATTACCTCGATGGCATTACTTGGCTCAGCGTTAGGGTCCTCTATCTTCCTGGACCATATATACGAAACTATGGAAAAGCTCAGCGCTACCGACGCTGTCAGTTTAAACTTTTCTTCAAGTTGCAGGGAACAAAGCTCATCTTGAACATCCAACAGATGAATTACCTAGAAAGCATTCAATCACCTGTCTTCAAATTCCAGTTCACTGCCTTCGCCTTCTCTCTTCCCAAGGCGCTCTTGCTCTGGGGATACCTAATTCTTCTCGCAGATTATTTACTATTGGTCGGCAAATATCTTGGCCCGGGAATGGTTGCGGGACTGGCGGGTTTATCTTTCTTCGTTATTCTCGTGCTTTGCAGCACGATTTCGGCCAAGATTCCTGCCTCATGGGGCAATTTCACGAGTTTTTTCTGTCGACGGAATAATGCCGTGATGATCCAAGTCGTGTAAACAAGCATTCAGACCACTTGGAAGGTGGGAAATGTCTGTTATCCCAAATTGTATGCCGAAAGACAAAAGTAGGCCGTTCAGCTCAGATTCTTGTGCAATTTGAGCGGAAGCAAGCTATATACGAATCTGATGTTTGAATATCTTCAGATTTTTTAGTTTCCAGAAAATAAATAAATAGGGGCCGACACAAAGGAAACGTAGTTACATAGAGAGATGAACCCGGATATGAACCGTGGGAACCGTTCGGTGATCTCGGCCTTGTTGATTGAGTTCAGCGCGACATTGTCGAGCTCTTCAGTAGCGACGATAGAAGAGGACAAGTCGTTTACCCTCACCTTGCGCAACACGATACGGCAAGCCGGTGAATAATACCACGGTTAGAGTAACTTGAACAGTGCTTATATAATATAATTTAGATAAATATCTTTTTATTTAAGTCATCAAATATTCCATTTTCTATCCATGTCTAGCGGCTTATGGCTGGCAATTTGGGGATGCTGAAAGGTTTCAGTATCAAAGGATCCGAGCCCAGACGACTTGATTACATGAGCATCTCGATACTTTTTCCAAACCTTTGCGCGCAGGTGGCGATCACGAGCCAGTCCATGCAGCGTGTGACTGAGAAGGTCATTACTATAGCATTCGAATCTATGTAAACGATTAAATACTTACCTTACGTCTGTGACCAAATCCCTCAATGTCGGGTGTGGGTCCTTGCGCAAGACCTGTATCAATGCCTGAATGGAACACCCATCATGGTCAGTGGAATTGAATAAGAAACCAAGAACAGTGGATACAACCTGTGTCATTCCGATTCCCTCCTCACTCTCCCAACTCAATTCCGAGTCTTTGCAAGATCCAAACGAAATGACATCGGCAAGTTTTGGACTCGTAATCTCCCGGCCTGCCAGTGGCACGTCCCCACTACCTGACAGCCGGCACCAGCCCTGACAAAATGCAGCCACCGGGCTCTCGCACGACGTCCAAGCACTTGAGAGAGTGGACTGAAGCGTGGGGGATGTAAGTGCTGATGATTGGGATATATTTTCCTTGTTAGTCTGCAACTTCAATGGCGCTGGGATGTGTAATTTCCGCGAAAAAGTACGAGAATCAGAAAGGCTTTCTCCGAAGCTTGTTTTGCTGCCGGATACTCCAATGTCGTTCGCCTTGGGATCCGCCAAGTTCGATGACATGGTACGGAATGGTGTTAAGGGGCTTGGTGGACCATAGTGACTCTGGCGCGGCGAGAGTACAGGGCTGTACAACGTGTCGATGGAGGGGCGACGCGAGCGTATGTGAGTCGGGGATGTCCCCGCTGATCGATAAACAGTAAGTGACGTCGGGGACCGCGATGGGGTTTGGACTGGAATAGCTAAACGTCGTACTGCGTAGATCGGGTGAGAATTGTGTTCAATTGTCCATATCGTATGGAATATAAACACACCCATGCGGTTTCGAATTTCCTCAGTCTTCCGTTTCCTTTTGGATAGCCACGGAACGAAAACGCGATTGCACCGCAGATGCTCGAGATCTGGGTTACGGCGGCCGTCAGGACAAATTATCCGGATCCACACATAGTCAACCACTCAACCAAGAAGAGATGCCGAATGGCAAGAGTCAAAGACAGCCACTAGGGAAACACCAACACTTAGACGGTCTACGAGTCGGGCCCGCAATTCCTAGTTTAATAGACAATGTTTGAACTCTCCGCTCTGCTGTGAAAAAAATTCAACCAACGTTGTCCTTGATTACGTGATTCTCCCCGTCCAATGGAACAAGACCTGGAAGATTTGGAGTCGGTCATGATATGCCCGTGCTGTTTTGGCGGTACCTACATTCATCCATGCCGTCTTCCTCTGTGCCACTTCTATTGGGCATCTGGACAGTATGCCCAGAATCTATGTCCTAGTGAGCCCAAACCGAGAATGAAGTTCGAATCTTACAAAGGAAAAACAACTTGTCTCCTGTTTCCGTGCCATTCACAAAACTGTCGATACTGAGCATCTTTGACGCCCGTGTTAGGCCAGGTAAAGTACACGAGGAGGCCCATCAACTCACTATGTTTCGTCTGTCGGGCTGTGTATGTCCGGGTACACCATCGTCGACAAGGACTTGAATATTCTCCTCTCGGTACTCGTAGGTCTTCACAAGAAGACTTTTCATTTCGGCCACATCTTGATGTGGGCCATGCAACAAGCGGTAGTCCGTGGTAGGCGAGGAAAGGCTATTAATCCCGATTAGTAATGCCTTCTTCACTCCCTGTCGTAGACGAGAGGAAGATTGAACTGGCTCTTCAGACACGGTAGCCGGGGTTGCAATTGAGGAAAACATGCTATGAAGATCTCCAACGGCACAGAATGACTTTATACTCCCCCTTGGGCGTTTAATCGAAAGCGTTCGATTCAAACTGGAACGTGAATCAAATGACCGCATTATGTTGGCTTGTCGACCACCAATTGCATCTTCCGAGCCGACTCGGATGCGGGACGATTACAGGCTGAGAACGCACTTTGGAGACCATCTGTTAGGTACAAAAAAATATTGAAACCAAAACACCATTCTTGTGATCCAGCGTGGCGGTGCAAGAGATGGAATCAGAAAGCAGGAACGAAAAGGATGTTGTTCCGGGTTGCTGGAAAAAAAGTGCACACAAACATGACAGGGAGAAATGCCAGCCGATTCAGGCCTTGCACATCCACAGTATGCCTAGTGCAGCTCGGAGGTGTCGCACGGAACACTCGCCGAGTACTCGATCAGGGAACGAACTGAGGAAACACCGTGGTCGACCGCTATGGAGGATCGAGGTGCGATGCTACGATGCTACGATGCAGCGATTACGCCGATTGTGAGGATACTTATTAGATGTTGCCGAAGGTTTGGTTCCTATAGGGTGATGTGTACAGTTCCAAAAAAATACCGCCATTGTTTAAACACACCATAAATCCGTACTCGTCCTGAGCCCACTCGCCCCGTTCGGGAATAAAAGGCAAAATTCCCCGTCCATCGGACTGAAACGTGGGATTCGGTTCTCTTCGCAACAGGGAATCTGAGTTGATGTTAATGAAGGAATTAGCTTCTGGCGAAAATCGGATGGGGAACTCGACTCGGAGTGACCATGATGAAGCCGCGAAAGGTGGAAGTGTGTATATTGCTGTTGGATGGAGCGCGAAGCTCAACATCAGGTAACAGAGACGATCATCCAAAGAAAGATGGAACGAAGGCTGTATCGAGGTCGGAGGCTGTATCCCGATTGTAAGGACTTACTCACCATGCCACGCATTCCGGAACGGTCGCGCAACAGAGATCAGGAACAAATTCGCGAACCAAGACCGGCGTAAGGGCTGTAGAGATCTGTGCTGACCAGAGCTCGGCGGTGAACTTAAAAATGAAGCAAATCGCCATGGCGGTAGATCGTGCCTTACTGGCCGCTCCCATCCTCCCTCATGGTCAGATTCAGCCCCGCTTCCCGCAATCTTTTATACGTCTCATTTTCTTCCTCCCACATACTGTCCGTCGTGGCCCAGCCTATCTCACGCAGTCGAGATATGGCAAGGCCTGGCACCTGCATCTTGAACTCCGCCGTCTGTCACACTGTCCGCAAGTTAGCAGACCGTTGTTGCTTCAACTTTAGGGCGAGGTTGCTGGTTGAACACGAGGCATCATGAGTTCGAAGAGTACTGCAGCATATGTAGTGGCCTTCAAGGAGTCGTAAGGGCGAGATCGGCGGCAGATGTAGACGGTACGCTTCCCCACGAATCTTTTTCCGTCATTGTACGCCGCACGGATCTTGTTTCACTGGCGTCCTGGAGGGACGGGACATGAGGGGCGCCAGACGCACCGGTACCTGTGGCAAGATGGAGGGATGACCTGAGCGCCGGCACTGCCCCACCCAAATCGAGTAATTGCTCTCTTTCTCACGGCTTTGGCGTACAGATCAATTTTGATTTCATAGTCGGCATAAGTACTTCGGCGCCCTGAGCCCAAAAAATGTATATAAATCAACGAATTGAATCAGAATTGGATAGTTTAGAGCCTTGAAACGAAAGCAGGAAGTGGGTCCCCTGGCCAGTTGAATCTTTATCCACGTGTCCCTTCAGTTCGAACCAAGTGGCGCCCTTACACCTTGAGAATATCATTCAACAATCAGATGCCTTTTGCAGACTCCAGCAACGCTGAACGTGATAATCTTTGAAGTGAACCGTATTTTGTTTCCTTTTCAAATCGAACATTGATTTTCCACTACCATCAACCTCGTTGTTTTAAGTCAGTGTTGACCATTTGCTGTAAACCGCGCGGTGTATTATATTCGTTGGCATGAAAAACCCTATAAATACATCACGGATCTCAAAAGAAATATCCGTTACTTTTGTACAGTCGTGTATATCGTACATAGAGTGACTTTTGAGACCCCAGAAAATGATTCAAGCGAGGGCGATGTTTCTTTGAAGGAGATCGATAGAAACAATATAGTCGAGTACGAGCCCAACCCAGACAATCCAGCCTAATTGGCCGTTACGGTTGAAATTTGCTGTGGATGTGATTCAGTAAAGGACGGCGGAGCGCAAAAGAATGACGCCGTACTCCAACAGCTCCTGGAACGTCGAGGTTGACTGTCCAGGATTGCCATACGAGGTGCAATAGAGTCCCGCCGACGGATATGATGAAGTATGGCGTCCCTTGACTATTTAGAAAACCGGCGACTGCGAGCATGGACACGAACGTGACTCCGCACGCAACCAAAAGGGGCCAGATCCAGGTACCAAAGAGGATGGCGGTGGAGTGTACATTCATCTGAATATCGTCCCGGATGTCTTGGCAGGCATAGATTGTGTCTGTCATGTCGCGCAGTCAGAAAAGTAGTCCGATAGTTATGAAGATTGCCGACGACAAACCGTATAGCATGGTCCAGCTATGAGAGGAAATTATTGGAGCCGCCGAAAGAAAATATTTGGCGCTCACCACCAACAGCTTGTCATCGCTGCCAAAAGCACTGGGTAGTTGACTGTCTTGGAGACTGGAATCCATGCGGTTATGAAGCCAAAGTTCATGGCAAAGCCAAGCCACGCTTGGGGCCAGTGAGTTACGCGTTTGAGTAGAGGGTATATCGCGAATCTAGATCTCATTGGCGTTAGTAGAGTACATTGGCCAGAGAACTACAGGGACTTGCAATGGTAGGAATTGGAAAAGCGCTACCCATAGCCTATCCATCACGGTCAGTTACCCAGGCAGACCCGAATTCAATTTACACACGCTAAACCGCTTTCCGTGAAGTAGAAAAAGGTCAGGCCGAGAGTATACTGTATGATTAGATATACAATGGCGGCCAGAACAGATACACGCCCGCTTGCTAGCGGACGGTGCTTGGTCCTCTCTGTGGAAATAGTCAGTGCGGCACACGAATGCCAGTCGAAGAATGGACTGACCAACGCCAGCGTCCATATTGCGGTCAAAGATGTCATTTATGGTGCAAGCCGAGCTGCGCAGGAGAAAGGCGTGAATAAGAGTCTTTCCTAGGCGAGTGAGATAGGCGCTGAGAGGAAGGCCCGTCGTATACGCGGCCATAGTCAGGCCCCATGCTTAAAACGGGTTTCAGTATGGGAATCTGAAAGTGATAGGGAAGTATACCGAACGGCCAGAACATCAGGATGGTGCCAGTGGGCTGGAGAAGGATCAGCTTTTGCTGCGAGCCAGTAGAGGTGGAAATACTTTTTCGATTCGGATCAATTCCAAGTATGGACGATATACGTCGGAAACGAATCCGAGAGGAAATTTGAGGGCGGGTTTACTGTACTCGTGGTGAGTGATCAGGAGCGTAGTTTCTTTGTGGGCAGTAGGGTGATTCATTGGAGGAGAGAGCGAGCCTGGAGAAGTGGGCGAATGGAAAAACCTACATTTACATCCTGTATTTAAAGCTTTTCCTAGTCAGGCCTGAGATACTTTATCCTGAGCCGGATAATGGTCATCAGTATTTAGCGGTCGTGTCGAGAAATCCCACTGCCCAAACGCCAACATTCCCAAAGTATCAAGATAGATCTCCCAATTATTTGCCCGACTTGGCTAGATGTGATCGCCGTATGGGCATTATGGGCACCAAACAATCGGAACGATGAATCAACTGTGAGCCGCGTTCTAATGTAAAAGCAAAGGACGTGAAGCTGACCCAACTCATCAAATAGCGGCGGCGGGAATACTAAATGACAGGTAGCCGTAATCTGACGCGTCCTAGATCACTGAGCGCGCGAGGGCAGCGGGATATGAAGTTAAGGTTGACATATAGATAGCCCTCGCTTGAGCACTTCTGGCTTACATCAAGATCATGCGAGCACAAGGCTGACTGCAGCATCCTGAGAACGCGGAGTGTGCGCTCCGCCGGGG